>OY987315.1:4143581-4650220 GCA_963920655.1 Geranium rotundifolium | reverse complement strand
TCTCCTCGCCTCGCCTGCCTCGGCTCCGCCCGCGTCCGCCTCCGCTTCCGCCTCCGGCGCCGCACGCCTCCGGCCGCGTTCGCTTCCACCCGGCTTATCGGTAAAATATATATATATGTATAATATTATATGTATTAATTGTGTGTAAATGTGTATATATATGAAATTTTTATAAAATTGTGTGTAAATGTTAAAATGTATATATCTGTGTAAGTGTGTAAATGTGTATATATATATGAAATTTTTATAAAATTGTGTGTAAATGTTAAAATGTATATATGTTGAATATGTAAGTGTGTAATGCATTTCGTTATGTTAATTGTATATATGTGAAAATGTATATATGTTGAATTATTAATTGTATATATGTTAATATTAATTGAATATGTTAATTGTATATATGTTAATATGTATATATGTTGAATATGTTAATATGTATATATGTTAATATGTATATATGTTGAATATGTATATATGTTGAATATGTTAATTGTATATATGTTAATATGTATATATGTTAATATGTTGAATATGTATATATGTTAATATGTTAATATTAATTGAATATTTAAGTTATTGTGTTAATATGTATATATGTTGAATATGCACAAAGGCAATGTTAATATTAATTGAATGTGTTAATATGTTCATATGTAATTGAAATATGTATAGGAATTGAATGAATATATAATTGAATTATGTATATATTCAATTTATATTAATATTAATTGAATATGTTAACATGTTTTATATATGTTTTAAACGAAGACTTTTATAATATGTACATTGTTAATTTATAGAAATTGTTAGCTTTATATGTTTTTCGCAATATGTACATGTTTTCAGAAGATGGAAAAAAAAGATAAGGGAAAGGGTAAGGAAAAAGAGAAAGAGTCGGTCAAGAAGAAGAGATTTGTAGGATTCTCGCACCTGTATAAGAGAACTCCTCGTGTCGAAGGGCCGTCCTCTCGTGCATCGTCTGTTCGAGATGATGGTTTCGATCACACTGTCGAGCTCGATGTGGCTGCTATACATGCGGAGGATGCAAGAGTCAAGCGATCTCTGCCTGGAATAACCATAGGTCAGAGTAGACCTACACCCACATCCGCGTGGGAAGATGAGGTCGGTTTACGCGACCAGCTCGAGGCCCAAAGGGAGGGACTAGATTACTGGGCAGATGCCCTACTAGATGAGCCTGACGAGTCTCCCTCTTCTTCTCCCACACATCGTGCTCCCGGGTCTGCTGCCGACTCTGGTCACGAGTCGATCCATTCCTGCCCTCCTGTGGGTCATCCACAAGATCCCGGCCCGTCAAGATGGCAACGTCTAGACGAGCCGGAAGTATTTGACCGGGAGCTGTATTTTGATATAAACACACCAGCGTCGGCTGTCGTGGACGGGTGGACACTTCAGAAGAAAAGGAGGAGTGATGTTTCCACTGACTGGGAACGGGACGCGGCTGATAGTTTGGGAAGGAAGAATTTAAAACTTCGATGGTCGAAGACACTGCAACTTCCTATTGTGAAGGACTGGAAGTCACAGAGAAATACTTATGAGCGATTCGTGAATGTCACGGGGTCCATTTTTCGGTCCACTGTCCCGATTGGGTATCGACAGTGGCGTGATGTGTTAGAGGAGTTGAGGATGGAGTTCATGGAGAAATTGCAGGTATTTTTTTTATAATTTTTTATTATTCACAATTTCTTATTAATTTTCAAATATATTGACTTTTTGTTTTTTATCTCATGTAGAGCACATACGATGTAGACTTTCGCTCACCGTCACTGCTGCAATGGATAGATGAGCGAGCACGGGCCGCAAATAAGCAGCGGAAAAAAGATTATAAGAGGTTCTACAATGTCTACCGTGACGTGCTTCAGCGTAATGGTATCCCGTACAAGCTGGTAGGGAAGAAAGACCAGTGGAGGTGGCTCGTGGAGCATTATGACTCCAAATTGATGCAGGTATATTTCTCTTTAACTTGTAAACTTGTATTTAAATATCGTACTTATTATGTTTAACGAAATCTATTTTATTTATTTGCCTAGGACTTGGGGAAGGAAATGGCTGAGCTCCGAAAGAAAAAGCCAGATCACAACTCCGGTCCAATATCATTCAGAAGCTCGTCCGCGGAGTTGTCGAGAGTGAGGGAGAAACAAGGTCTCGTACTTGTTTCGGCGAACATAGAGAACCACCTTGAACGGTACAAAAACGTCACAAACGAAGACTTGAAGAAGCACCGGGTAATTTTAATAATGTATTTTATTCTAGATCATCGATGCTTGAAATCATATTAATGTTTTCATTATTTTCAGGAAAACGTCGATAAATTGTTCAAAGAGTGGTGTGACACCCACACCGACCCGATGACGCCGGAAGAGGAGGAAGACCTGATGAACCGAGCCCATATACTAACATACGGCCGTTCGCTTAGGGGCCGATATATCAGAGGGTTCGGCAGAGCTACTTTGAGGCCACCTAAGGCTAGACAACCGGGAGAGGGGAGTTCGCAAACTGCAGCGTTTGTACAAAGGACAAATGAAGAAATTCAACGATTCACACAACAAAATGAAACGCTAGCTACACAACTCACCCAAACCCGAGAGGAAATGGCCCAATTAGTTGCCCAACAAGTGGCCCAAGCACTTGCAAAGGCACGGGAGAAGGAGAAGAAGCGTAAAGCTTTTGGAAGAAAATTGCGCCAACACATGCGTGATCCGACCAAATTCCCAATGCCCAACTCACCGACCAACTCGGAGGATGAAGATGAAGATGAAGATGAAGATGCTTAGGTTATTTTTATACTCTAGTACTCAAACTTTCTTTATAATAGGATTTCGGGATAACGTTTAACATTGCAAACGTATGGATTTCATTTTGGTATGGATTTCGTTTTGGTTTCGTTTTGATTGGTAATGATTGTTTGGTATGAAGTTCGTTGCTCATGGTTGTTTGATATAGATTATTTGATATAGTGGAAAAATATTATGGCAGGGAATTGGTATCGGGACGGATACCGGGATGCCAATTTCCTGCCAAATTTTTTTTTAATTCTCTGCCCATAAGGCCTGCGCACATACAAACGTGCGCAGTCCTTAGCTTAGGACTGCGCACGTTCTTATGTGCGCAGTCCTAAACGTTGTTATGCGCGCAGTCCTTAGCTAAGGACTGCGCGCATAACAACGTGCGCAGTCAGTAGTAAGGACTGCGCACATAAGAACGCGCGCAGTCCTAAGCTACGACTGCGCACGTGCTTATGCGCGCAGTTTTCAGCTAAGGACTGCGCACGTTTATATGTGCGCAGTTATAAGCTAAGGACGGCGCGCTCTGTGCGCAGTCCTTAGCTTATAACCGCGGCTTACCAACCGCGCGCTAAGGACTGCGCACCGTGCGCCGTCCTTAGCTTATACCTGCGTTTTTTTCACTCCCAACAGCGCTTTGGGTGCGCTGTCCCAACCACAAAACTCTTGTAGTGTCAGCCCATGGCATCTCATACACTTTTTCTTCAAAAAATGAATCTCTATCGTGTATCACTCTAACAACCTTGTACGCAAAGTCATCATCAAGAAACCCGAAACCAACAGCCTCCCTTTTCTCATTCCAAATTGTCTGATCAATGTCATGAGTCTCCAGAAGAATCCGTAATCTTCTTGTAACAGGGTTACATATCATTAATCTTTTTACCTTAGCTGCGGAAGGCAGATACAAGAGTCTCTCGAGCGCAGAGGATGCCGTTGCAATGTCCAAGAATCGAGACAACTTCTTTAGCCTTTCTTGGCCGGAGCTCAAGCTTTGGATTAGGGTTCCAAGGGAATTGGAACTTGAGATGCTCTGATACTTTTTTTGGGTTTTGGTCAATCGGAAGTAGTCAAAATCTTTACTGTTGCGGCAGAGCAAGGCCTCCAAGTGAGGAGACGATAATTTTTTATGGAATTGGAGATGAGAGGCTACGAAATATGGATCCGTGATGATGTTGCACCAAGCTTTGGAGACGCACATGAATCGGAGCAGAGATTTGACTCGCAACCTTTTTAGTATTTCGATCAAAATCTCTTCGCTCGTAGACCTGCCGACGAGATCCATTGGGCGAGAGACAGTAAACTTTAAACTTTGTTGTTAGACCACACAATAGCACTACGTACGTTCTGTATATATATAATTAAAGGAACAAATTAGTATATGTTTAATTATGTAGTGTATCCTATATACTATATATTTTCGTGTTTCTTTTACGTTGACAACAAGTATTTCTTATTTTAGTTTAGATTTGACCTGCGACATTTCCAATGGTTTGCACAAAAGCTCTTCCTTTTCGGCCGGCTCAATAATTATATATTCTCATCTCAACAGCCACGGCAACGATGTCACTACATCATTTGAGCAAGAAAGAAGCATATATACTTAAATAAGGTGTGCTGTCATTTTCGTAAAAATGTAGCATATTCAATAAATAGTGTCTTGCCCTTTAAAAAGAGTAACACTCATTTGAGTATGCTGCCCTTTTACAAAAAGGCAACACACTCTATTTGAGTAAGTTGCCAGTTAAGTCAAACATTTGACTTCTAACTAGCGGTCAACAATTGAAAAAGTACACAAATGCCAATTTTCTATTTGATTAGATATTATGGAAGTTGATAATGTACATAAAGATGGATTAAAAAAATTCTATCAAAATTACCAACACTCAACGGACTAGTTTAAAGGTAATTGAACAACGAAAATAAACCAAAATGCTCTAATTTTCAATTTCCAATTTGTAAATTTTTTATTTGTAAAATCTAAACCGTTAGATGTGCTCAACATATAATTTATATGCAGCGGTATAATTTTTTTACAAAATCGAACCATCTTTAAATACTCGATCAAACATTTGATCAAATAATACTCCATGGTCAAAGAGTAAAGTCAACTAGGTTTTGAAAAAATTGCAGCAACTTCTATTTGAGTACGCTGCCCTTTTACAAAAGGGCAACACACTCTATTTGAGTACGCGGCCAATTAAGTCAAATATTTGACTTTCACCGGTCAACTATATGTTGACTGCTAAATTGATAGAGTAAAATAATACCGATTTTTTATTCGAATGAATATTATGGAAGTTGATAATGTATATTTTCCATCTGTAAGGATGAATTAAAATAAAATTCTAACAAAATTACTAACGCTCAACGGACTAGTATAGAGGTAAAGTAATTGAAAACCAGACTAAAGTCTATTTATGTTTATCAAAACAAACAGTTTATTATTATTGGTAACTTACATTATATATGTAGGAGATATCAGCTACAAACCAATTAAAAATGTCAAAACGTTCGAACTGTACAACATACAATGCAATGTTGTATAACCATGTAGAACATGTAGTGATATGTTGTATAACATGTTGGATTTGAGTGCAATATTGTATAACATGTTGGACTTTGCCACGTGTCGCAATCTGAGATAACACGCGTCTCAGATCCGACGGTTTTAAATGGTTTAACGTTTGGACGTTTAATATAGGTTTGTAGTCGAGTGTGCCCCAATATATATATATATATAGGGTCATGATCTCGTGCGAAACTGTGAGAACCGTGTTTCCATTATTATTTCATGTATTTTAATTATTAAGCAATGTGTTTCAATTATTATGCCATGTATTTCCATACCCATATTTCCTTTTTTATTACATGTATTTTCATAACATTATTATGGCAGACCAAAAAAAATAAAAATAAAACTTTTTTTTTTATTTCTGTCCCTCGTAACACCTTTCCCCTCAACGGGTGTATATATATATGAACTTAACTGATATTTATATACACACACTACTAGAATTTGGCAATAAGACCATTTGAGTAAAAAATGCTGCCCACTTAGGGCACGACTATGAGCGGGCACGACTAGCAGGCGGCACTTAGGACAACACCCGCCATGCGGCACTTAGGGCACCGTGTGCTACCCTTTTAAAGGGCAACACACTTTAATATGTACGCTGCCATTTAAAAAGCAGCGTGCTTTCATATGTATGCTGCCTTTTAAAGGGCAACACACTCAACGCGGCCCTTAAAGTGCGGCTATGAGTGGGCGGCCCTTTCAAACTGGCAGTGCACCGTATGCTACCATTTTACCCTTTTAAAGGGCAACACACTTTTATATGTACGCGTAGAGGCACGATCGTGACTCGCCAAAATTTCTTGGGTCACGATCGTGGCTCCCCCGTGACTCAAATCGTGGGAGCCCACGGTAAGTTGAGAATAAATTGAATAAATTCGGCCACGATCGTCCCTGGAGGGGCACGATCGTGACTCGACTTTTTCTCCCAACCCACGATCGTGGCTCCTTGGGCACGATCGTGACTAGCCCAAAATTTTACCTTTGTCCATTTTTTTCTTCTTCCAACGTCGAGCATTCGAACCCATGGTATCTGCGCTTAGACTTGCATGGAAACTTGTTAAAAGACTCAATTGTGGTGTGTGAAACACACACCATACTTAACCCCACACTCGGGGTCGATTTACTCTAAGACTCAATAAACCGAAACTAGACACATTTGTACAAGTGATTAACGTTACCTTTCCTTTTCTTACCGGGCCGTGGGCGGCCTCCGAGTCCTTCTATGCAACAGCTCAGTCAAGTTGCTTATCATTTCCATGATATCAGTCAACTGAGCTTGCATGTCCTCCTTGAAATCCTTAATTTCTTCTCGGACCGTCATTATGTCCACGATGATTTCCGAGAACCGACTTTCGTTGTGGATCATCGGATCTTCCAGTGGAATGGGACTAGCCTCGGGTTCCGTCGAGTTTACCGGCCACCTTAGAGGTGGCGAGTTACCCTTATCGTCATCCGACGAAGGTGGAGCATTTAGTCCAAACTCCCATTGGTTCATCTTGGAAGAAAGAAAGAGGAAGACAACAACTCGGGAGAATTCCTTGATATTGTAAGAAAGCTAGAGCAATGAAATGGAGAGAGAGAGAATGGGCTCCCTTTATTGACCAAAGGATGATGGGTAGGGCCTAGTTTTTCCCCAAAGATCTCCCGTGACTCTCCTCTCTTGTCTTGCTTTTTTGCTCTCTTATTGATGAAAGAACATCTATCACCTGCACAAAGACACACAAACTCTACAAAGACTACACTCAATAGTGGTGTGTGGGACACACACCACACTTAGGGGATTACTACCCCCCAAACTTAATTAACTCGACAGTGGTGTGTACCCCGTACACACCACACTTAAGACTTAACTACGCCTTAATTTCACGGTGACACACTCATACAAATAAAACAGACAATACTACTAATCATAACACAACAACCCGCTTAGAGTGGCAAACCATTCAAGGTTAGAAGGTGATCACAAGCCTTAAGCAAAATCAACTCATTTTATAAACTCAGGAGAAAGTACATACTACCTTTCTCGAAATAATGTGAGTGACTTGGCTTGATAGTTTGACCCGGGTGTTGACTTGTTCGTTTTGCGAAGGAGAGGTGTACGCCATAGGCGTCGTGATTGCACCGGTTCCTTCATGCGATAACAAACAATGATTAGTGCATTGCTAATACAACATAACTAAAAAGCGAGAATTTACAAAGATGGGTTTAGAAACTTGGGCTGCCTCCCAATAGCGCATTTGTTTAACGTCGTTAACCCGACGAAACTAGGGTAGTCATCACACTACCCTCGATCTGAGCCGCCTTCTTCGGGCAACTCTCCTCCTTCTTCTTCAAATCCCCTTACTTCTTCTTCCATGTCCGGCTCAATATCTTTTCCGTCAATACCGTGGTAAAGCTTCAAATATAGCCCATTTGCGAAGAAAGTAGTCTTGTCCTTGGGATCCAAAATTTCCATCACCCCGTGATTCAAACACGTAATGACTTTAAATGGCCCCGACCACTTAGACTTTAGTTTACCGGCATGGAGTTTCAGCTTGGCGTTATAGAGCAACACCAATTGTCCTGGTTCAAAGCTTCTCTTTATGATATGCTTGTCGTGCCACCTCTTTGTCTTTTCTTTGTAAATGGTGTTGCTCTCATACGCCTCTCGTCTCCACTCCTCAAGCTCCTCGATGTGAAGCACCCTTTTCCTTCCCGCCTTGCCCAAATCCATGTTACACCTCATTATCGCCCATCTTGCCATATATTCAATTTCCACTGGCAAGTGGCAAGCTTTCCCATACACCATCCGATATGGGGACATGTTTGGCGGGGTTTTGTATGCGGTGCGATACGCCCAGAGGGCTTCATCGAGGCGTTCCGACCAATCTTTTCTGTTCGGGCCTACCATCTTTTCCAAGACCCCTTTGACTTCCTTATTATCGCTCTCTGCTTGGCCATTGCATTGGGGGTGATAAGCAAGAGCCATTTTGTGTTTCATGCCAAATTTCTTGGCAAGAGCCTTGAAGAGCTTGTTCCAGAAATGTGTACCTCGATCACTTATGATAGCTCGGGGAGTTCCGAGGCGTGCAATGATATTTCGCTTGACGAACTTGATGACCGTCCTCGCATCCGCCGCAATACACACTTCTGCCTCAACCCACTTAGAAACATAGTCCACTGCGACTATGATGTAGAGCTTCCCATAAGACGACGGGAAAGGTCCCATAAAATCCATTCCCCACACATCAAACACCTCAACTTCTAGTATACCAGTGAGAGGCATCTCATGCCTCCGGGAGACATTTCCCACCCTCTGACATCTATCACTCTATTTAATGTGCTCGTGACAGTCTTTGAAGAGGGTTGGCCAATAGAAGCCCGATTGCAACACTTTTCTAGCGGTCCTCTCACCCGCGAAGTGACATCCATAAGGGGAATTATGGCACACCTCAAGAATTTCAGGAATTTTGCTCTCCGCTACACATCGGCGGAAAATTTGATCGTTTCCTTGCTTGAATAGATAAGGCTTGTCCCAGTAGTACTTGTTGCAAGAGTGAAGGAACCTCTTCTTTTGTTGGGAGTTAATCCCCAAAGGCACGATCCCACATGAAACATAATTTGTGATGTCGGCATACCAAGGTGATGCGCTCTCTACCGCCAAAACATGCTCGTCGGGAAATATGTCCTTGATGTCCTCCTCACATTCCTTTTCGCCATTTTTTACTCGAGATAGGTGATCGGCCACTTGATTTTTTATTCCCTTCCGATCCATTATCTCGAGTTCAAATTCTTGCAACAAGAGAACCCATCGAATTAATCGAGCCTTTGCCTCCTTCTTGGTTAACAAATATTTCAAGGCCGCATGATCCGTGTGCACTACAGGTTTCCACCCGATCACGTACTGACGGAACTTCTCAAATGCAAATACCACTGCCAAGAATTCCTTTTCAATAACTGTGTAGTTTTCTTGGGCATCATTCAGCGTTCTGCTTGCATAGGCTATGACACGAAAGATCTTGTCGTGCTTTTGGCCTAGAACTGCTCCCAAAGCGTAGTCGCTTGCATCACACATGATCTCAAACGGTCGACCCCAATCCGGAGCTGCTACTATTGGAGCCTTTACCAATCTTGCTCTCAACTCATCAAAAGCAACTTTGCACTCCCTCGTGAATTCAAACTTCACCTCCTTCTCGAGCAACTTACACAATGGCTTAGCTACTTTTGAGAAGTCTTGGATAAAGCGTCTGTAAAACCTCGCATGGCCAAGAAAACTTCTCACCAACCTCACAGAAGAAGGATATGGAAGAGTCTCAATGACACTAACCTTGGCCCGGTCCACTTCAATGCCCTCTTTCGAGATCTTGTGGCCTTGAACAATTCCTTCACGAACCATGAAATGACATTTCTCCCAGTTAAGCACCAAGTTAGTTTCCTCGCATCTTTTCAACACATTCCCCAAATGCTCCAGACATTCATCAAATGACCTTCCAAAAACTGAGAAGTCATCCATGAAAACCTCTACATAATTCTCGGTCATGTCTGAGAAGATAGCCATCATGCACCTTTAGAAGGTCGCCGGGGCATTGCAAAGCCCAAAAGGCATTCGTCGAAAAGCAAAAGTCCCGTAGGGGCAAGTGAAAGTTGTCTTCTCCTGATCTTCCACGGCTATGTGGATTTGATTATAACCACTGTAGCCGTCTAGGAAAAAAATAGAATTCATTTCTGGCTAACCGATCCAACATTTGATCTATGAAGGGTAGCGGGAAATGATCCTTACGTGTTGCTTTGTTCAACTTGCGGTAGTCCATGCATATAAGCCACCCGGTCACGGTGCGTTGAGGAATCAACTCATTGTTTGCATTTGCAACTACCGTTAGGCCTCCCTTCTTTGGAACACATTGAACCGGGCTAACCCACTTGCTGTCTGAAATGGGGTATATCACCCCGGCATCTAACCACTTTAAGATCTCCTTTTTCACCACCTCCTTCATAGTCGGGTTTAGCCGCCTTTGATGCTCAACTGAACCTCTGCATTCCTGCTCCAGAAAGATTTTGTGCGTGCAAAAAGCTGGGTCTATTCCTTTGATGTCGGCAATAGTCCAACCCAATGCCCCCTTGTGTTTCTGCAACAAACTCATCAACCTAGCTTCCTGATCTGGGCACAAAGCAGAAGAAATAACAACTGGAAGCGTCGAGTTTGGCCCCAAATATTCATACTTCAAATGTTGGGGGAGCACTTTCAATTCAAGCCTCAGAGCTTCCTCAAGCAATGGCTTGGTGTGGGGAACAACTCTATCTCCCGTAAACAATGGCTCAGAGCCCCTATATCCTTCTCTTCTTTCAACAAACCCGAGTGCACATAATTCACTTTGCTCGTCCCTATCCTCTTTTTCTTCACGCTCTAATTGTTCAAAGAAAGCACTAGAAAAATCATTAGTACTTAAACAAATTGAGGGTAGAACGTGTTGTACCTCTTGATCAATCAAGGAGATGGCCGCTACTTCCGAATAATCCATATCAGGTGCTTTAATCCCTTTAAGAATATCAAAGATAATAGTCTCTCCTCCTACCGTCATCTCCAATACGCCTTGCTTAACACGGATTACCGTATCGGCGGTTGCGAGAAAAGGTCGCCCTAATATTAGGGGAACCGCATGATCAACCGGGAAGTCAAGAATAATGAAGTCGGCCGGCAAGATAAATTTCTCAATACGCACTAGCACATATTCAACTACCCCCTCGGCCCTCGGGGTATACCACTTGTCGGTTAGCCAAATGTAAATAGACCGATGTTTTCTTCATGTGGCCAATTTGAAGTGAATTAAAGACGGAAAGCGGTATAAGATTAATACCGGCGCCTAAATCGCATAAGGACATCATTTCCTTTGCTCTTCCTATACCTCCGTGTGTGCCTCAACTAACACAGATTGGTATTTCGACAGTGGATGCTCTCACCATATGACTGGTACATGAGATTTTCTGACAAATATCAAACCATATACTAACTGCCATGTAACTTTTGGTGATGGGGCAAGAGCTCGTATTATTGGCCAAGGAAAGCTCAATTGTTCGGGAGCGTCCTGTTTAACAGAAGCCTTGCTAGTCGAGAGACTCAAAGCAGATCTCTTAAGTATCAGCCAACTGTGCGATCTGGATCTTCATGTTAAATTCACTCGTGAAGAATGTTTAGGGAAGAATGTCAAACAAGATGTAGTAATGCAAGAGGTAAGGTCACAAGATAATTATTATCTCTGGTCCTCTGACACAAGCAACAAGGGTTCTACATGCTTAATTATCAAGGCAAAAGAGACCAAATTATGGCATCGGAAACTCAGACATCTAAACCTCCAAAGCATGGAATAAGTCATTTCTGAATAGGCCATCGTCGGGGTTCCGAACTTGAAAATAGTGGAAGGAAAAATTTGTGGAGAGTGTCAAATAGGAAAACAAACGAAGATGTCGCACAAGAAGGTGCAACATATCACTACCTCACGGGTCCTAGAACTACTACATGTCGATCTCATGGGACCTACGAAGGTTGAGAGTCTAGGAGGAAAACGATATTTGTTCGTTTGTGTTGACGACTATTCAAGGTACACATGGGTTAACTTTGCATGAGAGAAATCTGATACCTTTTCTATTTTCAAAAATCTATGCGTTCAAGTTCAACGAGAAAAAGGGGACCGAATCGAGAAAATAGTCTGCCTGCGTAGTGATCATGGGAGAGAGTTTGAAAACAGCAAATTTGCGGACTATTGAAACTCCGAAGGCATATTTCATGAGTTCTCTGCTCCAATCACTCCTCAACAAAATGGGATTGTCGAGCGCAAGAACCGAACATTGCAAGAAATGGTTGAGTCATAATGTTGGCTCAAAACGTTCCTACTCATTTTTGGGAGAGGCACTTAACACCGCTTGTGCCATTCACAATCGAGTAACACTACATCCAGGTATGTCTGTCACTCACTATGAACTATGGAGGGGAAGAAAACCAAATGTAAAGTACTTTCACATTTTTGGGTCAGTATGCTATATCTTATCTAATAGGGAATCACGACAAAAGGTTGATTCAAAGAGCGATGAAGACATATTTCTTGGATACTCAAGGAACAGTCGGGCATATCGAGTTTACAACAAACACATCAACACAGTGATGGAGTCAATTAATGTGGTGGTCAATGATAAATGGGTAGATTTCCAGTCAAATGTTCCTGAAGAAGACGAAGTACTCCCGAAGTTTGTTCCCACAGATGTTAGGAATAATGTTGTTAACGAACCTGAGAACCCGGATGTCAAGAAAAATGTCGAGGACAAAGTAGACGACATCATTAGCAATGAAGAAGAAGCTCCAGGAACCGGATACAAAAACCCATCTAGAAAGATTCAGGAAAATCACCCAACGTCTGGAATAATTTGAGATATTGATGAAGGTATGCGTACTCGTTCTAAAGCTCCCATCAGCTATAGGGATATGATAAGCAATATATGTTTTGTTTCGATGATCGAACCGAAAAATGTTAATGAAGTCATCGAAGATAAATACTGGGCTAATGCTATGCAAGAAGAACTTGTCCAATTTGAGAAGAATCAGGTCTGGGAACTGGTGCCTAGACCAAAGAATGTCAATATTATCGATACAAAATGGATTTTCAAAAATAAGTCGGATGAGCATGGAAACGTCACACGCAACAAAGAAAGATTGGTCGCTCAAGGATATATATAAATCGAAGGTATGGACTTTGATGAGACATTCACACCAGTGGCTAGACTTGAAATAATAAGACTTCTAATAGGGATCGCATGCCACTTAAAAATCAAGCTGTTTCAAATGGACGTTAAGAGTGCTTTCCCGAATGGATATCTCAATGAGGAAGTCTATGTTGCACAGCCTAAGAGATTTATAGGCCCACGTTCTCCCGAACATGTTTATAAACTGAAAAAGCACTCTATGGATTGAAGCAAGCACATAGAGCATGGTATTAGCGATTAACGAGTTTTCTAATCAAGAGTGGCTACACTAGTGGGGGGAGTCAATAAAACTCTGTTCATAAAGAATGAGGATGGAAAGCTGATGATTGCCCAAATATATGTCGATGACATTGTCTTCGGAGGAATGTCAAGAAAAATGGTGGAACATTTCGTTCAACAAATGCAATCGGAGTTTGAAATGAGCATGGTCGGTGAACTTTGTTTTTTTCCGGGATTTCAAATCAAGCAGATGGACGACAACATTTTCATCTCTCAAAGCAAGTACGCAAAGAACATTGTGAAAAAATTTGGGTTGGAAAAGGCCTCTCACAAGCGAACCCCAGCTGCTACACATGTCAAACTCGCAAAGGACGACTCAGGGGAAGCTATAGACTAGATCATGTACATAAGCATCATCGGTACTTTCCTCTACCTCACTGCAAGTCGACCTGATATAGCCTATGCTGTAGGCGTATGTGCACGATTCCAAGCAAATCCTAAAGTAAGTCACTTGACTCAGGCCAAAAGAATAAGAAGGTATATCGCTGACACTGTTGATCTGGGTCTCCTATACACTTTTGATACGTCCTCCACCCTTGTTGGATAATGTGATGAGATTGGGCAGGTAGCACTACAGATAGGAGAAGCACGTCCCGAGGCTGTTTCTACCTGGGTAATAACCTTATATCATAGTTCAGTCAAAAGCAGAATTTTGTAGCTCTATCCACTGCGGAATCGGAGTACATAGGTGCTGGAAGCAGTTGTACATAACTTCTGTGGATGAAGTAGATGTTGGTCGAGTATAATGTCAAGCAAGATCTTAGGACATTATACTGTGACAATGTAAGCGCTATCAACATCTCCAAGAATCCGGTCCAGCACAGTAAGACAAAACACATGGATATCGACATCATTTTATTCCTGAGTTTGTTGAGAATAAGAAAATTGTTCTTGAATATCTCGACACTGACAAGTAGCTTGCTGATATATTCACGAAGGCTTTGGATGTGAAGTAGTTTGAAAGCCTGGGTCGTCACTTGGGTTGTGTTCTATGGACCTATGACAAAGTGACAGTCTCAGGGGGAGTTATAGGTTGGAACCCCCTCTAAACTGACACGATCAATCCCAAATGTCGGGTGGGTCGAACAATGACTCTCTGGAGAGCAAGAAGAGTAGGAGTCAATAATACAATGGTGATTGAAGATGATGTTGTTGTAGTTGGTGCGACTAATGTAGCTGAAAATATTGCAACAATAGATGCCTGATTTTACAGCTGAGGAAGAGGAAGAAAATTCCAGTATGAACTCCGATGGTGATGGTGTTCAGGGCATAAGTCCGTTCAGTTATATAGCTTCATTCGGTTATATGGCTTTACCCCTCTCCTCTCGGCAATTCTTTATGTGTGATTAGAGCCTCGCCATTTGTGGCTACTTTTTAAGGCAATTGGGGGGAGAAGTTAGAGGAAGAACTACACGTGAAGCTAGATAATGAAGTGCAAGACTTAGATAAAGATGTCGATCAAAACCAAATGAAGAGGTGAAGTGCTTGCCTAAAAAATAGTCCAAGCGAGAGATTGTTGTTATGTTTGTTATTGGCTTATTTTTTAGGCGGTACGTAAGATGTCGAGCATCTGGCCAGGAAAGATGTCAAGCATTTAGACTCAACATCTTGCGTCACATTTGTGGATCGTATGATTGAAAAGTTTCTATAAATAGGAGACATATTGCGATTGAAAAGATCCAACTGTGTACAAGGCTTTTAGTAAGTCTTGAGTGAATCATGATTCTGGAAAGCTTCCTGCCGTGATAGAGACTCTGAAAAGATATTGGTGTTAAGGATTTGGGAAACCTAAATCGACTAGGATTATGGTAACTCTAATGCGGTCCGGAATTAGTTTTGCAACTGCTATAAAAGCTGATGCTCCACCCTTAGAAGTGTGCGACTCCTTGTAGTTTCTTCGGTGAAATACACAGAGCTCTTAGACGTGAAGGACTGGCGTGCTGAGAGGATGTGTGTTCCACGAACACATTTGTGTATCACTATCGGAATCAGAAGATCAAGCGTGAGTGATTGAGGGTTTCATGTGAAAGCGTGATTGTAGGTTCACGTACAAGTGCATAACAGCGACTTGTTACATCCGGGTAGTGCGAGTGCTCGTAGAGTGGAATCAAGACGGAGTCTTAGATTCAGGGGGAGTCCCTGAGATAGGTTTGCACTAGTAATAGTAGCATAGGGTATTGATATGTGTGATGATCATGTATGTTTGTATGTTTTGACTCATTACCATATGGCGAAACTTTCCACTGGCCGAGAGCCCCCAGACGTAGGTGAGATTGCACCGAGCTGGGTAAACAATCTTGTGTGTTGCTGTTTTCCATTTACTAGTTTTATATTGTGTTTGTCCGAATCTGTTTGCTGACAAGTTGTTAAGAATATTGTCTCAACATTGTTCCTGACATCTTGTCTACCTAAATTAATCAAGAATTTTCACTCCTAAATTAAATGTGTTACCTTATTTATTAGGCTAGATTGATTAAATGGATTGGAAGTTGTGTATTGCGGGCAGACCGGTTAACCATGATTTTGATGTGTTCAACTCGCAACTTGCCCATTCTTGTGCGGATCAGACAGTTTTCATCCGCAACCCGCCCTTGAACCCGCGGGTGAAGCCTAACGTACCGGGGGCCAATTCGAGTGGGCGGTTAAACCAGTTTTTGGTTGGGGGAAAAAAGCGGTCTCCCCACTCTCGCGCAACAACACGCGGTCGCGGCAAGTACAAATAAACTGGTAAGATATCGAGTCGAATCAACAGGGACTAATGAAGGTCGTAGGTTGTTTTGAGTGTTTGTATTTATTTTAGTAAACTACTAACAAGTAAATAGCAACAACATGATAACAATGTAAGTAAAGCGCCTAGGGTGCTAGACAAATAGCAATGTAAATAAGTTTGCGAGTTCTAATTCCTTTGGATCGAAATTAATGTTGAGCCTATGTCTTAAGTGCCGACCTCGCCTTTCGGTAATGAGGTTAGCCTAATCCCGAGTCTCCTCGTGCCCTTTCGGTATTGAGAATAACTCGAGACCGCATTAGATCCACAATAATAAGCTAAGGGTTATTATGAGGTGCCAAGACACGGTCTTGAGCCTACAACCCTTGGTGGATGCTAGGTCCGGATTCTATTCCTTCCCTTTCGGTATCGGATAGAACTTTTCAAACACATATTGTAAAGCGTCAATTAAACAATACATGCATTCAAATAAGCAATCACACAACAATGTCTTCAATCCTAGAACTAATACCTCCGTAAACTCAATAAACATATTTCATAATGTCTAGCACCTATGGCTAAGGGATTTAGGGTTTAGAGTTTAGGGTGCTAGACATGCAAGAGGTTGGAGCTCTCAAACTAAGCTCTCTCCTCCTGAACTCGTTTTTGGTCTTTGCTCCACTCTAGCAGGAGTAGCGTCCATACTTCTTTGTTGTACTAGACTTTCACCGACACGCTTTTTCAAAGCGTTGTTTCTCCGACACAAAGCCTCAATTTCTGGGTTGAAATTAAACTCTGGCACTCCCGAGCTTCGGGTCATGTACCAAACAAGTACCTTCAAATACACGGAACACTATCAATGTCAGAACAAAGCATATGCAAGCACTTACCAATCGTATACCGATTAATCCCCGGCAACGGCGCCAAAAACTTATTGGACCAAAATGTGACGTGATAACGTCGCACAATGGTTTCCACGAGCAAGTGCACACAGTTTGCAAGTAATAATATTTATAAGATTCGGTAAGATACCGAGTCGGTCCACAGGGATTAATATGGGGTCTACGATTAATCAACGAACGTGTTTGCGATTATGACAAAGATAACAACTTGCGATAGTGATAACAGATGGGTTAAAACGCCTAGGGTGCTAGACAATCATCAAGTGAAATAGTCCAAGAGATATACAATCTATTGAATGAAAGGTCTGTTGAGCCTATGTCTTAAGTGCCGACCTCGCCTTTCGGAAATGAGGTTAGCCTAATCCCGAGTCTCCTCGTGCCCTTTCAGTATTGAGAATAACTCGAGATCGCATACAATCGACAATGATAAGCTAAGGGTTACTAAAAGGTGCCAAGACACGGTCTTGAGCCTACAACCCTCGGTGGATGCAAGGTCCGGGTTCTATTCCTTCCCTTTCGGTATCGGATAGAACACCTCAAACACATATTGTAAAGCGTCAATTAAACAACACATGCATTCAAACAACAATCCACACAACACATTCATCATTCAATAAATCAAATCTCAACAAACTTTATAATCACATTTCATATTGTCTAGCACCCATGGCTAAGAGATTTAGCCCTCAACCATGGTGCTCAAGTTTAGCAACATCATGGTAGAAGCAAGAACACACATGAACAACATAAAAGAAATAAAGCAAACGGGTAGAAATGCTCTTGGATGCCCGAGCAAGGTGCTTCTTCAAGTTTGATGAAGAACGGTAGAACTCTTGTTGGCCTTGGTGTCGAGGAAGGTGAAGAACACTCGAGAAATCACGAAGAACGCTCAAGAACACTTCAAGAAATACTGAAAAAGCTTTGGTCTCGTTTCTCTCTCTTCTATTCTTCCTCCCCTTCAAAACATGAGTGAACCCCTTTTATAGTTTTCTGAATCTGTGGCAGGTCACGATCGTGACTTGCTCAGGCACGATTGTGCCTCAGTTTGGGTCACGATCGTGTGCTGATATGGCACGATCGTGACTTGGTCATGGGGGCGATCGTACTCTCGGAGGGCACGACCGTGACTCGTAGCAAGTAAGATATTTTCAAATCGCATCGGGAGGATCGCGCCTTTTTTCCTCGAAAGCCACGATCATGACTAGAGAGGGGGCGATCGTGACTCTCTGTGGGTGACGATCATGCCTCCGTCGTGACTGAAATCCCGGGAGCCCACTGTAAGTTGGAATAAATTGCTCGATTTAATCTTCAAGGGGGGCACGATCGTGACTGAAGAGGAGGCGTTCGTGCCCAATGAGGCACGATCGTGACCAAAGGAGGCACGATCGTGCCTAAAGGGTTATGTCCGGCCCTTTGGTCAACTCGCCTTGACTTTTGCTCGGTGCCTCGTTTTCGACCCTTTTTCCTACCATTCCTACGTAAGCACCTCAAAACACCAAAAAGCATAAAATGTGTAATCACGGGCCATAACTGGCCACTACGGGACAAAAACGCACCGAATTGTGTGGTTAAACGGTCTCGAAACGAGACCTTTTGACCCCACAACAATGAACACTCTTACCTGCTATAGGAAAAGGGGAATCATTCCCCATCTATTTCATTAGTGATGATATACACAAGACCAACATACTTTTTGGTTGATATATTGTTGGCTACCTTTCGTTTCATACTGCTTATGATGACACAAGGTTTGTATCTCACCCGAAATTTGGTACGGGTGGCATGACCTTTTGTTGCGGTAAAATACTAATTCGGTGAAAAATACAATATTGTATCTCATATATATTGTCAATAATGTGTGACTTGTATATATATTTGTGTGACTCGTGAGTTTGGTTAATTGCTGACACGCAGCGAGTCTACGTGAACAAAACTATATAAGTAATAAAACAAAATACTCTCTCTCTCTCTCTCTCTCTCTCTCTCTCTCTCTCTCTCTCTCTCTCTCTCTCTCTCTCTCTCTCTCTCTCTATCTCTCTATATATATATATATATATATATATATATATATATATATATATATATATATATATATATCTCTATATATATATATATAGAGAGAGAGAGAGAGAATTAATTACTATAACAACTCGACGCATAACGTGGGAAAATGGAGGAAGAGCGCGCTGAAATCCAAGCTCGCTTGAAGGCCTACTTGGATAATCAGCTGCAAGACATGCTTCGACGGTTCATGCGGCAGATATCGGTTCCCCTCCAGCCTCCAGTCCTGACTCCGTCGCTGCCGCCCTCGACTCCGACAAAGTTGCTCCCACCGGCGCCGATCTCGACTCCTGCACGGTTACCCCCTCTAGTTCTGATATCCATTCCGAACCGACCCACCTCCGGCATATAGCCCGACTCCCCCGCCTCAAAATCAGGAGGAAACTTCGGCCGAGTAGTCGAAGAAGAAATCACTTTTAACATTTAAAACCCTTTCAAATTACATTTTGTATAAATTTTAAGTTTGCACGGTTCTGAAATGCTACAAAATTCAACTTAGGTTTAGTTGTTGTATATTATCTTCAATAGGTTTTCAAATTAGGGGACGATAAAAATTGGGTAGGTTCTGTAACAATTCTCCTCCACCTAGCCGTCGAGGCTTTGCAAATACTAGATGGGAATTATAAATTTACCTAGCCGGCGAGGCTTTGAAAATCTCGCTGGTTAGGTAAAACTTTAATTCCCAGCGAGATTTTACAAAGCCTCATCGGGTAAGTACAAACCTGCCCAGCGAGGCTTTGACTTTACCTAACCGGCCAGCTTTTGAATCAAAATCTCGCTGGTAAAGACCTAGCCCGTCGAAAGCTTCTTGGCGAGTTTCTTCTAGGCGAGACATCCGGTGGCTTGAATTTTTCAGCGAGTTTTTTAGCATTACCGGCAAGACCAATATCTCACTTGGAATTTGCTTGTCTTCAGTGGTGTATGAGTAAAAAAACAAAATACTCTCTCTGTATATATATAGAACTATAATTTAATCCACCAAATAAGTTGCAATCCAGTAAGAGGATTTAATTTTAATCCCACAAGCAGACCAAAACCTTCTATACATGCAATTAAAATAAGAGCCTTGCAACCAATTAACAATGTAAAAAAATATCGGTTCATTTTATATATATAACGAAGTATTAGACTTAATTAAATTAGGCCAAGTCTGGTCAAATTCGTGTACCTTAATTGTTACAATGCTACATTGTTTCAGAGCAAGTTGATTCGGAGTACGCACGAAGACTTGACATTATTGGGTCTGGAGACCAAACTCATACATATATATATTCTATATTCGCAGGTTTTCATGATCAAACAAATTTGACAAATCTCCAAAGTCTTCCTCACTTTCCCGAACAATATATCCATACAAACAAGTTATAATCACGATATATCAATATTGGAAGCATAATGTAAAAGATGTTAAATATATTTACTTACCCCCATCGAGCTTTCAACAAAATCGGAAACAAAATTATAAGCATGATGATCCGCGCGCAAAGCGAAAACCAGCATCCTCCGTATTCTCTGAATCATGCAGAACTAACACCCTCCATCCCCTTGTCATAAAAAAATGCTTATCATCTCTACATAACCCTTTGGGCAATTCCTTTGTAGTCAGATCGTGCATGAGCGTCCAACGCACCTTATCTCCCTCTTTCTCCATCTTCCATACCCGAAGATTACACAAATACTCTGTAACACACACACCGACATATTCTCCCCTTTTTTTCTCAGCGAAAGAAGATATCCTATTGATGAAACTTACTAAAGCTTCCAAATGGGAAGCAAGAGAGAGGCATAAACACCAACAAAAAGGAGAAAAACAAGAAACAACAATGAGAGAAAAAAGATACAAGAAAGAGAGACAAAAAGTAGAAGAGGCGCCAAGGCGAGCTCAAGAAACCCTGTTCTTGGCCTCCATATCTTCGAGAGCGGATAGCACATGAGCTTCAGGTATGCTCCAAGTGACGCCCAAGAATTTACAAATATCCAAAGTTCGACAAGCACAAACCCGATTGTACGTGGAATCTTTAAGGTTTGCAAAGCCGGTTCTGGGGTATAAACTTGCTCAAATCGCCATTCACAATCTCTTTTGGAAGTAATATTTCGTGCCATTTTTCCTCAACATGATCGCATGACACAAACGTTCTGCAATTCTTCTTTTTCCTAAATCCTCTTCCAAGCCAATACAAACATCCATCCAAGGGATTATATGTACAGACCGTCACTGTTAAATCATATTCACATTAAGGTTTTGGCCCATTTATATTAAGGGTTCATTTTCTCATGTGTATTAGAGTTTTTTTATTCCTCATTTCCTCTATAAATAGAGGTTTCTTGTACATCATAATACGCATAATAATGAATCTATCATTATTTTTATTATGGTACTAGAGGAATCATCGATCCTTTGTTAGATATCAAAGAATTTCTTGCTTTGCCCACTCGTCGACGATTCGTGGTTGTGACAGGTGGGCGAGACAATTCAATCAATCTCTAACCTATCGCTTCCGCCAAATCGGTCAAGCAAGTCATCAGACACAATCACCAACTCACAATCCCTCACCAACTCACAATCACCATCGTTTTCTTTTCATTGTTAGTTTTTAGTTCTCAACCTTACCAACTCCTCAATCACCAACTCTCTCACCATCATAATCATAACCCTCTACAATCCTCTACGGCAACTCTAATTCTTCAACACCAAACCTTACAATCTAATCCACACCATAGTGATCATCACCGACCACCATCAACCCACCTCACATCTTCATCACAACAACAACACAACCACGGTTCCAACAACACCACCACCATCAATTGTCAAACACCGATCATCAAACATCATCACCAACCTTAGCCTAGATCGCATCGTAACTTCAGCTTCAGCCCTAATCGCAACAACCTCCAATTCCAGCAAAGCATCTCTTGGGTTCTAATCGACGGAAACCATAGCAAATTGATGGTGACCGTAGGAAATCGACGGTACTAATCTCTGGCCTCCTTCGCTCACAGCTAGTAGAGACCTCATCCCCTCGTCAAGTCCGGTCGTTCTATGATGTCGCCGCAAGCCGTCGTCGCGTCCAATCCCCGTCACACACCACCACTAGATTGGCCACGAAGTCCAGGTTCCGGCATCTCCAGTCACTTCTAGCTCTCACCGCCAGCGAGTGGAGCTTCCTCAGGTCGTTTTCAGCCGATCTATGCAGGTCCCGAGCTCCAGAGCAGCACGTGTAACTCACGCGCCGCTACCCCAAAGTCCATGCACGTGAGTCACACGCACTAGTACTGTTCACGCGCGTGGAAATCATACGCCAGCAAAAAGAAATAAGAAAAATAAACTACTTTCAATTATTTTGCAGGTTTATTTTTATCCGCGCGTCTCCCTGGTTTCCTCTCCGAATCCCGTAGGTCAGACATCCCATAATCCGGATATCCTGTAGGCCGGACATTCTATAAGTCGAACATCCCGTAATCTAGACATGACGTAAGTCAAAAATCCCATAATCCGGACATCTCGTAAGTCGGACATCTCGTAATCCGGAAATCCTCGCCCCATTAATTCGACAACATCTCTGCAGCTGCAACCCTCGCCACAACTCAATATTATCAAACTTTAAACTCAATTCTTGTTTTACCGCATTGAGTTTGACGGGGTTGTTAAGTCATATTCACATTAGGGTTTAGGCCCATCTATATTAAGGTTTCCTTTTCTCATATGTATTAGGGTTTTCATATTCCCTATTTTCTCTATAAATAGAGGTCTCTTGTACATCATAATACACAACAATAATAAATCTCTCATTATTTCTAATAGTTACTGATCACCGAAACCAACAACCTCCTTTTCTTATTCCTAAGTGTCTGATCAATGTCACTCTGCGGGAGAATCTGGAATATTCTAGTAACGGGGTTACATATGAAAGGAAATAATGTGGATGAATATTATTGATGTGTATTTATAATGTACAAGAGATCTATATTTATAGAAGGATAGGTAAACCCTAATACACATGAGAAAATGTAACTTTAATATAAATGAGCTAACCCTGGGCCTTAGGCCTAATGTGAATATAATTTAACAGCCCTCTCAAACTCAATGCGGTGAAACAAAAATTGAGTTTGAAACTTGATCTTATTGAGTCGTGGCGAGGGTTGAGGTTGCTGAGGATGTTTTCGAGGTGATGCATCAAGGATTGAGAATGAAGGATGGAGGATGTGTACCGCTCACGACCGATCGCAGATGCCTGATGTTCGTATATGCTGATGCCGATGATGCCAGGCGATGTCTGATGATGCCCGATGATGCCTGATGCCCGATGATAGTTAGCTGATGGTTGATGGCGTGGCTGATGGCAGATGCCCGATGCAATTTTAAGTCTGATTTAGAATGGTCTGGCACCAAAGGGATGAGGCATCCGATTCAGAATGTTCAAAATTGGTTTCATCGAGAATCTTGATGTTATCATCCATATTGTGCAGAGCAAAAGTATAGTTAAGTCAATCGTTGTAAAAGTGAAATCAATTCAAACCAAAAAGATAAAATATTTTCTCCACTTGCACAATAAAAAAATTCACATTTAACTGCGAAGCTCTTCAGAGATTCTTCTCACAGGGTCCATGGCACATCGAGAGGAGCCAAGAAGGCGTAGAGAGAGGCAGCGGCGCGACGAGACTTCGATCCTTGGAGCTCTGCAGATGAAAGCTCTACATAATGAAATGTTTACCAATATAATTATGAGTATTTTTCATTTATTTTACAAATAATTTTGGCAACAAAAATGTTATTTGAAACCATCTTATAAATAATATATATTATTAGATTTGTATCTAAGAAATCATTTGCTATGAAGTGTGCATTCCAAACTAACAATACTAAAACAAAGGCTTACACATTAAATTATTGCATTTTAAAATGCCCTGTATACATAAAGGTAGTCTATTTTTGATAAAATCCAAATGATAATCATCAAAAAATATATGTATTATTGTTTATACGAAAAAAGAATCCTACAAATTAACCCATAAATGACTTGAAAGCCAACCAAAGGACAGAGCCTCGTCAAAATTGATGGAACATGCCGATTAGTATAACACAAAACTCTGTCCTCGAGATACTCCAAGCAAACATCCTTTTTATAGCACCCGAATTTGTGTTTTAATTCGCCTTCTTCGCAGACCTCTTGCGAGGAGCACAATCATCTTCCCTCTCGCTCTCTCCGCTGCTGTCCATACCATCCGAATACGCTGCAGACCCTTTCTTAGACATACTCTTCACCTGAAAAATCATCAAATCAAATGTAACAACAACAACAACAACAATCGATCATATGATTTAGCACTCGTCGTGTGAATAACATACTCTGGCGGGTTTGCTTCCTCCAAGGAATAGCTTGAAGAGAATTGACAGTGCAAGAACGAGGACCGAAACAACGACTCCTGTTGTGAAATTAGGCTGCTTCTCCGCTTTCTCAATGAATTTCTGTACGGTAACAGGAGCGATATTAAAACATAAAACATGTTCGAGCATCACATCACATCAAATTTAAGGATAAATGAGTTTGGAATATTACTTTGATCTTTCGCCTGTGTGATGCTAGGAAAGGAATGTCAGGTATCATGTGCAGAACCTCGAACATCGCTCTCTGTGACCATTAAATCATAAAACTCGTTACATTCCCAATGGCCGAACCAAAACTTAACGAGCATATACATATGAATCAAAATGAAGTACCTGGAACTCAGATAGAGAATTCCCACCGGCCTTTGCTACCTCGGCCTTGAGTTTCTCGACTTCATACTTTGGCGACCAGTACTTGTCCCTATAGGATTTGGCAATGATCTCTTTTCTAGTCACCAAGATATTGTCAAACAATGCACCATCCTGCATTGTCCAAATATCTATCGCAACAGCGGAGATAGGCTCGAGATTAAGCTTCTCGAGTTCAAAGTAGTCAGGGTTCGGGATCCTTCGGGGCTTCCATTTACCCCGATAGTTCGGGTTTTCGATCAAACGAGCTTTCCATTTCCCCTTATAAGCAGGATTCCTCTTGGTAGGCCTAACCCACTTGCCACAGCCTGGCGCCAGCTCGCACTTGGGATTCATGATCCTCGGGGCCTCCCATTTGCCATCCTCCTCCTCGTCCCAGTCCACGGGCATCATGGCGTCGGGATCATCAATCTCCATTGCCTCGTCTTCCAGCCACCCTTCTGGCATCACCGCCTCCTCATCGGGAATGTCCATTGGGGCATTCTCATCCCAATCCTCGGGCTTCACTGCGTTGGGATCACGAATCTTGGGGCGCTCATCCCAGTCCTTAGGCTTCTTGTCTTTCGGGTCAGGGATGGTCTCTGCTGGGAACAGGGGAGGATCAAAATCATCTGGTGTGCTTAAGCTCGCCTTCCTCTTCTCGATTCCATCTACCAGAATCCAGACCTTGAACCCGGGTTTGAGTATGGCAGTGTAAACATGAGTGAAGTTGTCGAAAGAGGGGACAACGGGCGGGGTCTTGAGATGGTGCTCGGAGTATTTCCCTGTCTTGGGATTCCTGTGCCTGTAAATGAAATGCACCTTGTTCTTATCAACTCCACATTTATCGGGACCGAACATGATGGAGTAGGGAGAGTCCTCATTGAATTCCTTAGGGGTCCAGCCGGGCTTTTGAGGCTGGAGGAACTTCAAGTAGGAACCACCACAGTCGAGGCCCTTCTGGAGACGGACCTCGAATTGGAGAATGACTGGCCTGCCATCGGTGAGACTAATGGGGCGATCGAGCTCCTTCACGAGCCCATATTTCCGCGCCCTTTGGCTTACAAGAAGACCGTAATCGTTATGTCCATCGCTCTTTGCGCGTTTCCACACACCTAAAATAGAGTTATCATTCATATTCATACTATTTCTTGTTTAAACTATACGAAAAAAGAGAATTCTGACACATTTATCATTTGTTTCTTGATTTGGGTGATTTTCGAGCTGATTAGGGAAAAAACAAATTCTTAGTGGCATAATTTATGTAAAGATGAAACAATACTAACCTGTATACTCTTCCGGGTCGGGAAGAGTCCATCGTCCCTCAAATGGCTCGTCAAATGATTCATATAAGATCTAATTAATAACAACAAAAATCAGCAATATCATCACATATATCTGTGTATAATTATATGCACGCTTAAAAATGTACATGTATAGGTTGTGGGAGGAGTTACCAAATCAGGATTGGCAGTGCAGTGAACAATGAAGGCTCCAAAGAGGAGGATCAGAGTGGTCTTGGACCACCTTTCCATCATCATTCAAACCCAACAAAAATTGCAGGATTATAATGAATTAACCAAGAAGAAAGTTTGAAATGTGATTGAAATTTTAAAGGGGTCAAGGAATGAATCGGAGTAAGGAATGAGAATGTGAGATTGAGAGTGGAAGAAGAAGAGGATATTTATTGCAGAAGCTGACGGTGAAACTGTGGCTTCAAAGTGTTTATTAGATCCTAATTTCACTGGATCTGCTCATTACACAGTCTATAGAGTTGTTTTAGCCTTTTCCTCACTAACTACTTCCTTAAATTGAGATTTTCTTATTTCACGTGACACAGTATGTATTTACAAATCTTTTAATTTATTTTCTTGTAAGAAAGTAAGAATAAATTAATTCATATTTCTTGTATTATTTATTTTAGGGAAAATTGCAAAAAGTATTTATATAATTGTTTGTTTTTGTAAAAAATCTCCCTGTATATTTGCAAAAACTCTCTTTAATTCATGTTCAAATCTTCATTTGTCACCGACGTCGTTTAACCCATTTCAGTCGCCAACGTCGTGTCACCCACTTCCATCGTTAATCTCGTCCTATCTTTGCAAGAGACTTCACCCTATCGCTATCAAACTTTTCACTATCTTTGCATAGAATACCAAGTCCGACATCAAAATTTGAAAAAATGTCGTCATTATTAGTGACAACGGATGTCCACTGTCGTCAGTTACACCACCTCAACGCCGACTCTATTGTTTTGACAAAAGACTTGGTGTGTCGTTAGTACAATGATGGCGGAATTACGGAATGACGTCTTTGCTATAGTGATGGTAGATATCTACACCTCCGTCGTTAATATTATCAAAGTGTTCTGTACACTCTACCGTCAACGATAAGGACAACAGACTTTAAAGGGCTCGCTGTCATTATAAGGAAGATGATGCCAAAAAGATTTGCCGTTACAATACGGAGGGCGAACCATGGCGTACAAGAACATCGTCAGAGCATGATCGTCTTCGAGTTTTTTTCGAGCCGCTTCTTGTTGAGTCTTAAGCAATTTGACCTCGAATTTAAGATGCTCGTTCTCATTTGGCACTGCCTCTCAGAGTCGTACCACGATAAAAGATAGGGTACTAATTACAGGAAAGTAGCACCCACATCAGGATCAAAGTAGAATACAATTTATCATGCAATAAAACAACTTGTTAATTATAAATGTCAAAGCTTAAATCATAAACAAGTTTTAGCCGCCATGTCCTAGGGTTTTTATCCCAAATCATGGTGCTCAAGCATTCAACTACAAAAATACGCTTGAATCAAGAAAAGGAAAAAAAGATTACAAATCCGAACCCTCAGCCAAGGGTTTTGGGAGGCTCAAATCTCTTCATTCAAGCTTCTTCTTGTAGCCTCCCGTCTCCTTTACTTTCTTTCATGGTTGTAGTGGTGGAACCACTCATTTAGATCACCGAAATTGGCCTCCAAGGGAAGGTTTTGGAGCTCTCTCTCTCTCTCTCTCTCTCTCTCTCTCTCTCTCTCTCTCTCTATCTCGTTTTGCTCCAAATGTGACGTGCGTGCCCTTCTCGCGTCGCAACTCTCTGTCCGGTGGTGAAGCACGTCGCACTTATTGTGACTCGCGTCACACCTCATTCCATTTCCATAAATGCTCCAATTTCACCTGCAAACGGTCGAAGAACAAAATAATGACTCTCGAAAGAGGAAACGAGGATAATTCAGAAATACGAGACAAAAGTGTTAATGTAACACTACTGGAAATAGGTTTTAGCCGGCGAGATATTGACATATCTCGCCGGCTTGGTGGTACCAACCCGGCGAGACTTTGAATATCTCGCCGGGTTGGTTAGAATGGTCAATTGTCAACATTTTAATACATATTTTTTCCCGGCGAGATTTTGAATATCTCGCTGGCCTGGTATAACTTAGCCGGCGAGACTTTGAATATCTCACCGGGTTGGTTAGGATGGTCAATTGTCAACGTTTTAATACTTATTTTTTCCCGACGAGAGTTTGAATATCTCGCTGGCCTACTATAACCTAGCCGGCGAGACTTCGAATATCTGGCCAACTATAGGTTAGGATGGTCAATGGTCAACGTTTTAATACAAATTTTTTCCTGGCAAGATATTGATCAAAGTCTCAGCAGGTAGGTTTATACAATTTTGAATTTATATAATTAATCCCTTAACCCCAAATCTCTAAACTGTAAACCTAATCCCTTAACCCTAATCACTAAAGCCTTATTTTTTTGAAGAAATCTCTACACCCCAATTTTATAATTCAATTTTAAAATTATAAATTTATATATAAAATTATAAAATTAAATTAAAAATATTTTTAAATATAATTTCTTTACCGGCGAGACTTTGACCAATGTCTCACCGTCTAGGAGGTAGTTTTTTTTATATAATTTTAAAAGTTATTTAACTAAATTCATGTTATAAATCTAAATCTTAACCATAAGACAAGATCGTGCCTAAGTGCCAGAACATCGATTTAACGTGCAAAAACCCTCATTTTTCAGCATCCAACCCCCACATTGGAGCCACACACTTAGTTTTGAGAGGGTTTTTTGACCTCTCAAGAGTTCCTAGAGGAAAAGGGCTCCAAGAACCTCCCTTGGAGGCCATTTTTTATGTTCCAAGGGAGGGTTTCCACCACCACCACCATGGGAAGAATAAGAGAAGGCAAGAAGATGCTTGAAAAAGCTAGATTGGAAGGTTTTGAGCTTCCCAACACCCATGTTTTTTGGTTTGGGTTTGTAATTCTCTTTCCATTTCTTGAATCTAGCTTATTCTTGTATATGAATGCTTGAAAACCGTGATTTAGGGCTAAGAACCCGAGGTCATGGGAGCTAGACTTTGTATGGATTGATTTATTTTTATTTGAGGTATTAGTTTTAGGATGATGATGGTTATGTGTGGGTTTACTTTTCTTTAATTCATGTATGCTTTGTGGGACGCGTAGAATGTATGCTTAGGGCTTACCCGGGCTCGAGAGGGAGACGGTGTTCCATAGACCTAAGTGTCATTAAGTGTGAGCGGTTCGAAACCGTGTTTTGACACCCCGACGTAACACTTAGCCTAACTTAATATGTGTGTTTATGGGCTAAGTCAATTCCGAGAGGGATGGATAGGCCCGGACGTAGGAACTACCGAGGGTTGGAGGTTCGAGACCGGGTCTTGACACCTCGAATCAACCCTTAGCCTAAGATTGTCGGGCGAATGCGGTTCCGAGTTGGTTCGATACCCGAGAGGGCAAGAGTTGACTTGGAATTATGCCAATCTCAATGCCGAGAGGCGAGGTTGGTGTTGGGCCAAAGTCTGACATGCAAACGTCGCACAATGGTTACCACGTGCAAGTGCACACGGTCCACAAGTAATAAATTTATACGGGTATGTAACCGGGTCGAATCCAGAGGGACTAATGCGGGTTTTAGGTTAAGTGCGTGTTTGTGTTAAAGGAACTCGAGACTACTACTACTATTTTTGGTGTTTTCTAATTATCGAAACAAACAAGCAATTATGTTGGTGATTGACAATTAATAGAAAGCGCCTAGGGTGCTAGACATGCAAACCGTGAATTAGTACAATGACTTCATAGTTAAATAGGCGATACGAGAGTGACCTATGTCTTAATTGACAACCCCGCCTCTCGGCATTGGGGTTGTCCTAATCTCGAATCACTCTTTGCCCTCTCGGGTTCGTAGTCACTCGAGATTGCAATTGTCCGACAATAATTGGTCAAGTGCTACTTCGGGGTGTCTCCGCTCGGCATCGAACCCCTAACACTCGGTGGTTTCTAGATCCGGGACTATCTGTCTCTCTCGAGATTGACGTAGCCCCTAAACATGCTTACTAAATTAGGCTAAGTGTTATGTCGGAGTGTCAAAACACGGTTTTGAGCCCCTCACACTTAATGTTGACTAAGGCGAAGAACCCTAGCATACATTCTATTTGGCCTACCTAGCAAACATGAATTAAAGCAAGAACACTCACACACATCAAACATCAACCTAAAGCTAATTCATCATATAGCAATCATCCACAATTTACAAAGTCTAGCACCCATGGCTAAGGGGTTTAGCCCTTAACCATGGTGCTCAAATCAAATATCATCAAACACAATGAAACACTACTACAAAACATGGTATGAAACATAAAAAGAGGAAGTTTAGAAATGCTCTTGGTGTGAAATTGCCCAAAACTCCAATGCTTGTGGTTGGTGATGGATGGATAATGAACTCCTTCCCAAAGTAGCTCCTTCTTGGTGAAATGATGCTGGAAAATGTCTTCTCCAAAGGTTCCTTGCTCCCAATGGTGGACTTCTAGTGGACACAATCCACTCTCCCTCTATCCAATGATGGATTAATGAAGAATGAAGCACACAAGGAATGTCTTCCTTGAAGGGACTACTCTGAATGTGAGCTAATGGAGGCTACAAGCTAGGATGGTCAAAAAGCTCCTCGATATAAGGGCAAAAGCACTTATATAGCCTCTGAAAATCGTGCCTGGTCACGGTCGTGACTATGGGGGGCACGATCGTGACTTAGAGACGGTCATGATCGTCCCTATGGGAGTCACGATCGTGGCTTCGCGGGGGGGGGGGGGGGGGGGGGACCAATTATGCTCGAGTCAACGCCGCGGTCTTCTCTTCGTCGTCACGATCGTGCCTCGGTTTTGAATTAAGTCACGATTGTGACTGTGGAGTCACGATCGTGCCTCTCTCTTGGTGACGATCGTGGCTCCTCCGTGACTGAGATCGGGATAGCGTTCTGTAAGTTGGGAAAATTTTCATCAAAAATATTCATCGGGGCATGATCGTGCCTTGGAGAGTCACGGTCGTGCCCTTCACTAGTCACGATCGTGCATCAAGGGGGGGGGGGGGGGGCACGATCGTGCCTAATGTAATTTGGGCCCCGTCTTCTTTCTTGCTCTCCAAGTCTCGCTCTCCCGAATCTCGTACCTTGGCCTTCTTCTCACCCTTTCCTGCATATGCTCTTGAAACACACCGAGAGCGTAAAATGATCCTATTTGGCCCTCTACGTCCACTACGAGTCAAATAAGTATCAAAATGGGGGGTTTATCGAGGTCAAAATGAGGTCGATCGACCCCTCAACAGTTGGTAATTATGACATAGGTTCATTTCCTAATCACTGTTGTGTTGAATGATTGTGTTGTGTGTTTGCCTCAATTTAATACTTGCATCGTGATTAGCACCGCGTAGAATGCATGTGTAGGCGATTAAGTCGAGCTCGAGAGAGACGGATAGTCGCAGACCTAGGTATCACAAAGTGCTAGGGGTTCGAAGCCACGCCTAGATGCCCCAGATTAGCACTTATCCCAATATTGTCAGACCAATGCGGTCCTGGGATTGATACAAACTCGAGAGAGGAAGTGTCATTCCGGGATTAGGCTGTTTTCAATGCCGAGAGGCGAGAACGGTATCCAAGACATAGGTTAAACATAGACATCAACCAGTTGAACTAGTATTTCACTATCGTGAGTCAAGACCATGCATGTTTAGCACCTTCGGTGCTCGAATCCTTGACTTCCAACCAACCTTCTACCATCCGCCTCCCCCATTTACCTTTTGTGCTTCTAGAATAGCGTAGTTAATATTGGATTAGTTTTAGTTTAAATTCCCCTTCTTTTGTGCATTTACTTTATCTAGTCGTGTCGGGAGAGAATGCACAAATTGTCCAATTGAGAGACCCCATTTTGGTCCCCTTGGATTCGACCCGGATTTAGGCCGGAATATAAATGCACTTGTTCGAATGTGTGTTGTTGCGCGTGTGGGGAAAAACATGAGACGAAGAGCACCCGCTCTAGATAGGTGTGCCGCGTGAGCCACTATTCCCCCAACACTTATATTACTTAAATGTTATAGTGAACTTACACAAATAGCCTACTGAATGTTCAAGGAGTGTTGAATTATTGAATTGTGAAATAGTTGTTGTTTGTTTCCTTTAGAGAACGTCCAAGAACTTGAAAATAGTCATACGTCCAAGAACTGGTCTTTTATAGGCATATGTCCAAGAACTTGAAAATAGTCTACTCAAGCTTGGGCGACTAGAGCAAGAGCTACAACGAATACGTGAGCGGGTATGAGACGTAATTGTTATGTTTATTCACTCCTCTTTCTTCATATTTTCTGGCAATATGGTATGTTTATAGGGGAATTAGATAAGACTTGAGAGAGCAACTAAATTCTTTGTTTGAACTAGTACGTCTCGTTACGAAATATAAACCAATAATGTTCTTGTTTTCTTTAAAGTAATCATATGTTGGTTATGTTATTGAGTGAAATTTAGACAAGAAAATTTGAAGAAACAGTAGCATGGATTTTATATTCTTTCCAGTTTCTAAGACATTGATTTCTAGATTTGTTGTTTAGTTGGTAATTTATGATAAATTGCCATTGAAAGTATGTTTTTTTTCATTCTTTTAAATTATCAGATTACACTAGTTGGATATTGACTGATCATAATAGGGAGTTTTTTTATTCTTGTGTATATATTATGGTAAATGATGAATATGAAATTTAATATCGTTATAATTATATGCTTTTATTGTTGGCTTGAGCTTTAATTTTTGCCTTTGCACTTATGTTTTCTCAATAAAAAAAATGCGTGTGAGAAAATTTAATATACATGTTAAATTGTATTCCAAATATTAGAGATGATTTGGTTATTTGTAGCACGCCTTTAATATTTAAAATATAGGTCTTGAAATTATACAATTTCAATCGAAATTATACAATTTCAATCGAAATTATATAATTTCAAAACCAGTATTTAAAAAAAAATACACATTTAACCTAGCCGGCGAGATATTGATCAAAATCTCGCCAGGTTGGTCATTTAACCTAGCCGGCGAGACATTGATCAAAATCTCGCTAGGTAGGCTGGAAAGCCTACCGGCAAGATTTTGGGGTTCACTAAACCGGCAAGATATTGATGCAATATCTCGCCGGTTATGACTATTCCCGACGAGACTTGTCCGGCGAGAACCAAGCCGGCGAGTTTCGGGCAAAAATCTCGTTGACTTGGTCAAGCCAGCGAGACCGAATCTCCTGCTCGACGGGAGGAATGTCTCGCCGGCTTGATGCTCATTTTCAGTGGTGTAAGATCACTAGGGTTCAGCCTCATTCGCCTACAATTCTCCTGGTGATGCCCTTTAAGGGCTGCGCACACGAGATGGTACGGGAGAGCATCCCTTATACATTTTAGTGGTTGCATACTCCTATGCTGTCCAAATGATGTAGTGTCCCTGACTTGTTCGCTAAAATTATATGTTGACGAAAGTCTTAATATTAATATGTATTACCGTTGCTTCGACCAATTTGTGTAGTAGCATTGAAGGACCTCTGCGAGGAACTACAGTAGAAATAATTTTTGAAATCCTTAGGGTCATGAAAGAACTAAATAATAATTAGCCATATATATTTTTAATTTTAATTTAAAATAATAAAATAATAAAATTTTGTAGATAAGTTATTTTAACATTTTATTTTAGTTGTCAATTGAGTGTGCTCCAGCAGTTTAAAGTCTTCTGGCTTCCTTGAATTTATATAGGTCCTGTTGATTAAAAAAAACATTTTATTTTAGTTAAGATCTTTTTACTATTTCATTGTTTAATTAAAAGCTATGTCAAAGTTCGAAATTGTTCTTTTAACATATGAATATTTTTATAAATTAAATCAAAATTTTCAATTAATAATAAAAATCAGGCATAGTTTAAGATATTAATTAAACAGATTTAAAATATCAAGAATTTAATATAGTTCAACTGAAAACAGAATAATTCTTTTAAAAATCATTATTAATTTTGTAGGGAAATTTCGTTTTAAAAAATTAATACATTTTGTACATATATAACATATTTCATTAGACGTAGTTTAAGAAATTATATTTTTGAATATATATAGATTAAGAAATGAATTAAACAGATTTAAAAAATTAAGAAATTAAAATAATTCAACGAGAAAGTGAGTTAACTTATTTAATATAAAAACCAATTTTATTAATTAGAATTCTTAAGTTTACAGAGCAATTTTGGTTTAACATATTTTAGTACACCTAATTGAGATTAATAGAGCGCATGTCAGGATAGCATTTTGTGCCCTAGTCCAATTGCTAGTAGCCTGTAAGCGTCTATGTACATTATAATCATTTGTAATATATATAAAACGGCTTTGTATTACTTATGTGTCGAAGTAATATGTTAAGCATGATCTGATTTATGACCACTAAAGTAGTAGAACCATAAATCTGTACGGATCACACTTAACGAGTCTCTGGTTAATATATGCTTCCATAGAAGCGACCAGTATGAGGATGGTTCTTAATGACGTAGTTCTACTTGTCATAGGGATGAGGGATCCCGGAATCATATCATAGATATCATGAGGCGATTGATATCGGACGACCCGCTTTGAATAGTGTTTTCATAGATTAAGCCATGAACATATTCAAATGCGATAGCTTGTCACGATATCCTTAGACCGAGGAGTCTTTGTGATCACTATGCAATGTACGTGCGGCTTTAACTTGCGCTTAACGCTTTCCGTAACAGGATTGCAATAACGGGCATGATTGGGTGGCGGAACGGGTTGCATGAGTGACACGAAAGACGGCTAAGGAATTTATCCCTCATACTACGGTGTGGGAAAGATATCCGTTAAAGGCCTCTTGATCGAGACTGACTTAGAGTAAGAGCATGGCCATGCCGGTGATATGGGTTATCAGTTCTCAGCCATCTCACATATCAAGTAACAATGATTGATTAAACAAGGGTGACGACTCTATGCCTTGTGATCAATCGGGATATCTAGAGATAATAGGATAGTGACTTGTACGCACAAGGTTAAGTCGAATCATCGATCCTCATGCACCTTGGGTAATCATAACGTCTTACTAGAGGCCCTTTATGATGGATCGGGCAAGAGAGATCTTTTGCTCCGATCTGCCAACGGTGGCATGAGCCTGAAGGTTCACACGCATTCAAGACGGATAACTTGAGACAAGGAAACCTTAACGTTTCTTGAGGAGCAATGCATGGAAAAAACTGAAGGTTTTGGGCCATGGGTTCGGTTCTGAGAGAATCGAGAAAACTGAGTTTTTTCGTCGATGTCGCGTCGGATTTTGTTTGATAAGTAACGACAAAAAGGGTCGGGCAAACTTTTGGACACGACACGAAACCACATGGGCGAGCCCATTGGGCTCGGCCCATGAGGTCACGTGACCGGCCCAAACAAGGGCCCATTATGGGCCCAATAAGCCTCATGTGGCCGGCCCACATTGGTGGGTCCAATGGTGGGGGCCACACAACACCATGCTTGGTTGGTGATTGTGTATTAAGAGGTGAGTGATTTAAGGGGTATGGGTGATGACACTTTAAGCCCATACCAATCACTTTTGACCCATGCTTATGAGTTGGATGATGAATTAAAATATCTAAATTGATTCATTACACAAAATAATCACACAATTCACAAAAACCTCTTTTCTCTCTCTAGTGGCCGGCCACCATTTTTCTCTCCTCAATCTTGCTCTCTTGTTCTTCATTTAATTGTTCTAGTAGGCAATTAAGTGAAGGATCTTCAAGATCATCCCCTTGGTGTGGACTTGCTTTAGAGAAGAAGATCTGAAAGTTCTTCTTTATCGATTCAACAAAGACTTAAAGGTAAACATCTTGTGGAATAGATTTTGCCTTGAGATTTAACGGTTTATGTTCTTGGACAAGGTTTGGAGTAGACTTTGATAAACGCTTCCGCTATCTCGATGATCTAGATGCTCCAAAACCCTACAGTGGTATCAGAGCGTGGTTTACCCTCTTAATCTCTGTCTTGTTGAACTTGTTTTGGTTTTATGATTATTTTCATGCCAAAATTGTTGATAACATGTTTTTAATGCTTTTTGGGAAAATTGCATGAAAAACGTTATTTTTGAAAAATATATTGAATTTGGAATATTTCGAAAAATTATTGGATTTGTCGGGTCCGAGAAGAGACTCTCGGGGAGCCGGATCGGAGGTACCGGACGGAGGTTACCGGAGGGCGGGGAGGCCGGCGGTGACCGGAGCCGTCCCAACTCTTGGCCAAGGCCGAGAGTGGAGGCAAGCTCGGTTTGGGCCCTCCTAGGCCCAAACCGAGCCGTGGTGTTGGGCTCGGCCCAATGGGCTTCGGCCCAATGGGCTTCGGCCCATTGGCTTGGCCCGACTTGGTTCGTGCACGGTGTTTGATCCGTGACATGAACCCGCGATCCAATATTTCGAAATTTTTTAAAATTTAGTCGGTTTCGATAAACCGTTTTTCGAAAAGGTCTAGTTTCGATAAACCCGACCAAGCAACTTGGCAAAATTAAAACCGGAATAATTGCATATTATTTGATAACATGTTTGCGTGATAACATGTTGGATGATGTGATGAGATGTATGATGCACTAGTAGCCCATTAGATTTTATCGCTTTCACGGTTTGCACACCGTTAGTGTTAGCGTGTAATTATTCTTTTATTCGAGCCCATAAAGTGTAAATATTTTTTATCCGGTCTACGAACCGAGTATTAATTGTAATTACTACTCAAAGACGAGAACGATGGAAAATCGAGCACAATGACGGTCTGGGAGGAAGTCCAAGAGCTAGTGGGAGCCCGAATGAGAAAGACGAGAAGATGTGGTGACTCATAGAATCCTAAGATTAGGATGGGCTATAAAATGCATATTTAACGCTTTATGTTTGCTTGCTTGTATTATTTAAATAATAACATGCTTGCATGCTTAGCTTATAAGTTTATAAGCCATCACCTCACATGCAAAGATTAAAATCGATTTTAATTGTTTGCAGGTTTAAAGCATTGTGAACCATCATCGCACGGGTTGTGATGGATGAGTTCAAATTTGAAACGTGTTTGCACGGGTTGCAAATGACGGCTTCAAATTAAGATAGTATGTGATACAATTAGAAATGTCACAACACGGGTTGTTGATGACGGGTTCGTAATTGTGTCAAATACTTTCGAATTATTAAACACAACCAAATTATAACATAATTTAAGTCAAGTGAGATGCCACCCAAATTCACACCCATGTAGAAACATTTTATCGGTGTCGTGTGCCTTAGCGGAGCATCGATGGATTGGGTTCTATATGGGAATGGTAAATTTTGTGGGATGTCGTGCGCCTTAGCGGAGCATCTTCACAAAGTTAACTCGTTTGTGAAGGTTGGTTGACTCGACCACGATTCTTGGCCTGAGGTCGAGCTGGGGCATCGGAAGGGTAAGCCGTGTGTTTTTGCACATACCCTGACCAAGAGTTACACGGGTTGTAATTGGATGGACGTCCTACCTAAATGAGTCAATTGGAGCTGTGCGCCTTAGCGTACTTCAATTTACAAATAAGGGATCTTGGTTTAAAGATTCTAAACCTTAGAATCGGATGGTTGGTGTTTAATTCGGATCTTCGTAAATTTATTCAACCTTTGTGATTAAATTTACTTTCTTCGTGTAGAAATGGCTAGTAATTCAACAAACTCGTCTAATTTGTCGTTGAGGACTATACTCGAAAAGTGTAAACTCAACGGGACAAATTATCTGGACTGGGACAGGAATTTTCGACTTGTGTTAAAGTTGGAACGCAGTGAGTACGTACTTGATAAGGCTATCCCGGTGGAGCCAGCTGCCAACACAACGAGGGTCGTTAAGGATGCGTACCAGAAACACCTTAGCGACTCTATCGACGTTGCGTGTGTCATGTTGGGCTGCATAAAGGCGGACCTCCAGAAGCAGTTTATGGAGCTATCGCATGATCCGTTTGCAATGTTTGCACAGATCAAGGATATGTTCAAAGAGAAAGTACGTATTGAAAAATACACTGTTCTCCGAGAACTCATTGCCTGCAAGATGTCAGCAGGCAGCTCCGTAGGTCCACACGTCCTACGTATGAAGGGACATTTCGATCACATGACTAGTCTCGGAATGACTATAGAGAAAGAAATGGCTGCGGATTTTATTCTGCAATCCCTTCCTCATGCATATGGTGGGTTTGTCATGAACTATCACATGCATGACATGGACAAGAACGCATCGGAGTTGCACATCATGTTAGTGACTGCCGAGAAGAGCATAAGGGGCAGTTCGCCCAAAAGTGTTCTTATGGTCAAAAAGGGATCCAGCTTCAAAGCTGGTGGTGGCAATGGTAAAGGCCCAATGCACCTGGCAGGAAAGATCAGACGACCATTTGTTCCTAAACCTTCCATGCCCGTGAAGGGCAAGGGGAAGGCAAAGGAGTCGTTCTGTTTCTACTGTCAAAAGCCTGGTCATTAGAAGAAAGACTGTCAGCAGCTAAAGGAGGATCAGAAGAAGGGCGGTGGGGCCGCTACTTCGTCAGGTATTCCATTAGAGCTAAATCTTTCTACTATAAATACTTGGGTACTAGACACTGGAGCTGAGTCTCATGTCTGTGCGGATGTGCAGGTGTTGCATAGTAGAAGAGATATGGGAGAAAGCGAGGTGGACCTAAGAGTTGGGAACAACGTGAGAGTTGCCGCAACTGCCGTGGGTTCTGTTAACCTTGTTTTGCCCAGTGGGCTTGTAATTAAACTTTCTAATGTGTTTTGCGTACCTGCTTTCAGCAGGAATATTATATCGATATCTCTTCTTGAAAAAGAAGGTTATTATTTTAATATTAAGAACGGGTTTTTTAATATTATGCACAACAAAATGTATACATATTGAATATGCAAAACTCGAGATCCAACATGCTCTATAATATAAATGCTAAGAGGTTAAAAGCTAATGATTTAGACCAAACTCTAATCTGGCATTGTCGTCTAGGTCACATAAATGAGAAACGCATCTCAGCGTTTCATAAGCGTAGACTTCTAAGTCAATTCGAATTCCAAACGATTGATAGATGTGAAGCTTGTTTAATGGGCAAGATGACTAAAGCGCCCTTCACTGGTTTAGGTGAGAGGGCAAGTGATCTATTGGGTCTAATACATTCAGACGTATGTGGACCAATGAGTACATCAGCCAGAGGTGGTTTAGGCTACTTTATCACATTCACTGATGATTTCAGTAGATATGGTTATGTCTATCTCATGAGACATAAGTCCGAAGCCTTTGATAAATTCAAGGAATTTAGGAATGAAGTAGAAAACCAACTCGGAAAGAGTATCAACGCACTCCGTTCTGATGGGGATGGAGAATACTTATCCGAGGAGTTTCTTAGTCATCTTACTGAAGGTGGAATACTATCTCAGTGGACTCTACCAGGAACACCGCAACATAATGGTGTGTCCGAGCGAAGGAATCGAACATTGTTGGATATGGTTCGATCGATGTTAAGTCTCACTGATCTCCCGATCTCCTTCTGGGGTTACGCTCTGCAAACGGCCGCATTCATAATAAACAGGGCTCCGTCGAAAGCCGTGGAAGGGACATCATTCGAGAAATGGTATGTGAAGGAACCCGTTTTGTCCTTCCTAAAAATCTGGGGTTAAGAGGCTTATGTAAAACGGTTGCTTGCAACAAAGCTCGAACCGAGATCGGATAACTGCACTTTCGTCGGATATCCAAAAGAAACAAAAGGATACTACTTTTACAAACCGAGCGAAAATAAAGTTTTTGTCGCTCGAGGTGGGACATTCTTGGAAAAGGAATTTATTTCCAAGACAGTCAGTGGGAGGGCTGTTCATCTTGATGAAGTTCTAGATGAGATGGTCACTCGGGAACCACTGGACGACCCACTAGAAGAAGTAGAGCCAGAAGTGGTCGGTGAGCAAGAACCAATAGCTATAGTTAATGAGGACGGTCTGAGGCGGTCTGAAAGGATAAGTCATGCACCTGTCAGATACGGTTTCCTAGTAACTGGAGATGATGATTTAGTATTAGTGGACAATGATCCAACTACCTTTCGAGAGGTCTTGGACGGAACCGATTCTAAGAAATGGCTGGAAGCCATGAGGGAAGAAATGCAATCCATGTCAGATAATCAAGTGTGGGACTTGGTGGATCAAACCCTTGACGTAAAAGTCATTGGGTGTAAGTGGATCTTTAAAATAAAGATAGACATGGACGGCAAACCTCAGATCTACAAAGCAAGACTGGTAGCAAAAGGTTACTGGCAAGTCCACAGAATTGACTATGAAGAGACCTTTTCTCCAGTAGCTGTGATCAAATCTATCCACATTCTACTTGCGTAGCCGCGTATCATAACTATGAGATATGGAAAATAGACGTCAAAACCGCCTTCCTCAACGGGAGGTTAGCTGAGGATGTTTATACGTCCCAACCCGAGGGTTTTGAGGATCCTAAGAATAAGGGAAACATTTGCAAGTTGCTCAAATCAATCTATGGTTTGAAGCAAGCATCTCGACTTGGAATCAATGTTTTGATGAAGCTGTGAAACAGTTTGGCTTCATCCAGAACGATGATGAACCTTGCGTATATAAAAAGGCAGATGCGAGCAAAGTAGTCTTCTTGGTGCTTTATGTTGATGACATACTGCTCATTGGAAACGACGTCCCTACCTTACTCTTAACAAAGACTTGGTTAGGTGAGTGTTTCGCAATGAAGGACTTAGGCGAGGCCTCTTACATCTTGGGGATCAAGATATATAGAGACCGTGCCAAGCGGGTATTGGGCTTGAGTCAAAGCACCTACATAGACAAAGTGTTGAGAAGATTCTCAATGCAAGATTCAAAGAAAAGATTGCTGCCCATGCGTCATGGTATGAAGCTAAGCAAGAAACAGTGTGCTGAGACACCTGCAGAGCTAGCAAGAATGAATGAAATCCCATATGCTTCGGCTATAGGATCTATAATGTATGCCATGATATGTACGAGACCGGATGTCTCGTTTGCCATGAGCTGTACCAGTAGACATCAATCCAAACCCGGTGAGGAACACTGGATTGCCGTCAAGGCGATTCTCAAATATTTGAGAAAAACCAAAGACGCTTTTCTTGTATACGGGGGAAGAAATGATGATCTAGTCGTTAAAGGGTATGTCGACGCTAGTTTCCAAACAGACCCCGATGACTTTAAGAGTCAGTTGGGATATGTGTTTACGTTGAACGGTGGAGCATTCAGCTGGAAAAGCAAGAAGCAGGACACCATTGCCGACTCTACGACCGAAGCTGAGTACATTGCTGCATCGGAAGCGGCAAAAGAGGTTGTATGGATCATGAGTTTCATGGCTGGGTTAGGTGTAATTCAAAACCCATCTAACCCAGTAGACTTATATTGTGACAACACCGGGGCCATTGCGCAAGCTAAGGAACCCAGGGCACATGACAGATCGAAACATGTACTCAGGAAGTATCACATCATCCGCGACATTGTTGCTAGAGGTGACGTGAAGATCCACTACGTTGCATCTGATGATAACACAGCCGACCCCTTGACCAAGGCTCTTCCTCAAGCAAAACATGATAAACATGTTAGGTCAATGGGTATAGATTGGGACTTAGATTGGAACTAGGAGCAAGTGAGAGATTGATAGCATTTTGTGCCCTAGTCCAATTGCTAGTAGCATGTAAACGTCTATGTACATTATCATCGTTTGTAATATATATAAAACGGCTTTGTATTACTTATGTGTTGAAGTAATATGTTAAGCATGATCTGATTTATGACCATTAAGGTAGTAGAACCATAAATCTGTACGGATCACACTTAACGAGTCCCTGGTCAATATATGCTTCCATAGAAGCGGCCAGTATGAGGATGGTTCTTAATGACGTAATTCTACTTGTCATAGGGATGAGGGATCCCGGAATCATATCATAGATATCATGAGGTGATTGATATCGGACGACCCGCTTTGAATAGTGTTTTCATAGATTAAGCCATGAACATATTCAAATGCGATGGCTTGTCACGATATCCTTAGACTGAGGAGTCTTTGTGATCACTATGCAATGTATGTGCGGCTTTAACTTGCGCTTAATGCTTTCCGTAACAGGATTGCAATAACGGGCATGATTGGGTGGCGGAACGGGTAGCATGGGTGACACGAAAGACGGCTAAGGGAATTATCCCTCATACTACAGTATGGGAAAGATATCCGTTAAAGGCCTCTTGATCGAGCTGACTGAGAGTAAGAGTATGGTCATGCCGGTGATACGGGTTATCAGTTCTCAGCCATCTCACATATCAAGTAACAATGATTGATTAAACAAGGGTGACGACTCTATGCCTTGTGATCAATCGGGATATCTAGAGATAATAGGATAGTGACTTGTACGCACAAGGTTAAGTCGAATCATCGATCGTCATGCACCTTGGGTAATCATAACGTCTTACTAGAGGCCCCTTATGATGGATCGGGCAAGAGAGATCTTTTGCGCCGATCTGCCAACGGTGGCATGTACCTGAAGGGTCACACGCATTCAAGACGGATAACTTAAGACAAGGAAACCTTAACGTTTCTTGAGGAGCAATGCATGGAAAAAACTGAAGGTTTTGGGCCATGGGTTCGGTTTGAGAGAATAGTTAGCGAATCGAGAAAACTGAGTTTTTTCGTCGATGTTGCGTCGGACTTTGTTTGATAAGTAACGACAAAAAGGGTCGGGCAAACTTTTGGACACGGCACGAAACCACATGGGCGAGCCCATTGGGCTCGGCCCATGAGGTCACGTGACCGGCCCAAACAAGGGCCCATTATGGGCCCAATAAGCCTCATGTGGCCGGCCCACATTGGTGGGTCCAATGGTGGGGGCCACACAACACCATGCTTGGTTGGTGATTGTGGATTAAGAGGTGAGTGATTTAAGGGGTATGGGTGATGACACTTTAAGCCCATACCAATCACTTTTGACCCATGCTTATGAGTTGGATGATGAATTGAAATATCTAATATTGATTCATTACACAAAATAATCACACAACTCACAAAAAGCTCTCTTCTCTCTCTAGTGGCCGGCCACCATTTCTCTCTCTTCAATCTTGCTCTCTTGTTCTTCATTTAATTGTTCTAGTAGGCAATTAAGTGAAGGATCTTCAAGATCATCCCCGTGGTGTGGACTTGCTTTAGAGAAGAAGATCCGAAAGTTCTTCTTTATCGATTCAACAAAGACTTAAAGGTAAACATCTTGTGGAATAGATTTTTCCTTGGGATTTAACGGTTTATCTTCTTGGACATGGTTTGGAGTAGATTTTGTTAAACGCTTCCGCTATCTCGATGATCTAGATGCTCCAAAACCCTACATGTCATAAACAAACTAAAACCAATTAAGTGTGCTAGGGTTTCGTCTCGTGGGCGAGATCGACGATTGCGGGGTGGTGGTCTGTCCCTAACGTGTTTAGGGTTTTATCTCGTCTGATCTTGGCAAGGTCTGTGGCGGCTTGCCGTCTGCGCGTGCTGTCTTCCCTACTGGTGTAGGGTTTCATTTTGCGATTCGTTTCGACGGTGGGCTTGATTGTTTTGGATTGATCAATTGGGTTTGGTGGTTAGGGCTAGTCAGGGTGTCATAGATTTGGCGATGGTAAAGTTGGGAGGGTATTACTTTGATATCATCTACGAGAGGAGACGGGTCCGGGTGAGGGTCATCGGTAGTTGGGCAGAGAAAATCAGGCGATCGGGTTGTTGCGGGATCAATGGAAAACGGACCCAGGAGGGGCTCATCGGAGGTAGGACAGGAAACTTTTGGGGCTTTGGTTGGTTGATGGCTCGTTACTGGGAGGGATCATGAGTTCTCGGGCGTCGATGTGCAGATTTAAGTAAGCATATCGAACTATGGGGACTTGGTTTTCTTAAGTTTCAATACAGGTTTATTTGGGGTTGTGCACTAGATGCTTGCTCTAAGTTTTTTCAGGGTGGTTCTTGTAACGAATTTGCGGAGAGTATCAACCCATTCGAGGTAGAGGCCGCGAGTTTGCAATAGGCATTTCATTGCTCTGTTAGTTATTATACTTGTCATTCTCGGGGTGATTCTTGTAATAGATTTGCGGAGAGTCTCAACCCATTCGAGGTGGAGGCCACGAAGTTGCAAGAGGCATGTCATTGCCTATCTTTTATTTTGCTCGTTGTTCTCGGGGTAGATCTTGTAATGAATTTGCGGAGAGTCTCAACCCATTCGAGGTGGAGGCCGCGAGGTTGCAAGAGGCATGTCATAGCGCTATCCTTTACTTTGCTAGTGTGTTTTGTAATTTCATGGCTCGTGACTTAGTCAAGTATGTTTTAACTAACAGTATTTGAGATCATGGTGCGGGGTCTGTCCCACTATCAGGTGCTTTAGCTGTTCGGTATAATCCCAAGTTAGTTTTTTTTATAATTTAATAATATGTTAGTATTTTCCCTAAAAAATACGTTGCATGTCATTCTGTCGCAAAAGTGGCAACATGTAGCCTAGTAGGCACATTGTTTTTATTGGCGAAAAAGACATTTCTGTGCACCTAATTATACACTTTTCACACTTTTATTCTCCAATTTTTTTTTAGTATCCTGAATTTCATTTTGGGAAAACTTGCCCCTAAAATACCAAAAATACAAAAACTACCCTTGGAATTGAGCCGGTTCAATTTTAACCAGATCCAACCATAACTTAGTTAATACGAAATTACTTTTTTACCCTCCATTGAATACCAAATTTATCTCACAATTTAAGGGTATATTGGTTTTTTCAAATAACAAATTAAAAACTGAAAAATAAATTATTAAATTACAATAATGTCCCCCTCTCCTCAGTGTTCATCATCTTCTTCATGTCAACTTCTCCAGAAGCCCTCCGGTGTCCCCTCTGGCAACCCTCCAGGCAGCCTACAGCGTCCCCTCCGGCAGCTCTCCATCTCCATACCCATCGTCCCGACCAGAATTATACATCCCCACACCACCACCACCACTCTATCAAACCAAGCAACCAAGCAACACCTCCATGAATTAGCATCTACCCATAAATTCTCGAGATAAAATCGTTCAATTTTAGATCTAAAAATTTCAATTTAGGATGTGGGAAAATGTCAAATATAAAATATTTTTTTAGTTCATCGGGTCTTGGTTCAAATATATGATGAAGAAATGGAGGCTTAAGGCGGTGGCAAATCTGGAGCACAGCCGTGATAGATCTCGGCTTGACAGAGGTATCGATCGCGGCGGTGGTTTTATCGGAGTCAGAGGGAGACCTTCTCATTCAGATCTATCGCGAACGAACATCCAACAAGTAGGGACAGCTCCAGCCAGACAACCGCTCCTCCGCCCAGATTCGCCACTCTGGCCTCGTTACTGGCGGGAAACAAACGCCTTAGAATTGTTTGTCTTCTCCGAAATCGACCATCTCCTTCTCAAAAATTAAAATTTTTTTTTATTAAAACACAAATTTGCCGTCAAATTAGGTTAGACCCAATAATAAGAAATCCAATTTTTGTTGAGGAATGTGAAATAAATTTTGAAAACCAAGAGAAGAAGAACAATCGGCAATTGCATAACATTTTGGGGTTGGGTTTTTGGCGATAGAAACAAAAATGAAATGGTGGCATTCACTTAAAAATTTGATGAATAGTTGAGGGTATTTTTGTCTTTTTACACTCTTTAAATATTGGGCCAATTCTCTCCATTAGACCAATTTTAATTTTTGTTCAATTCGGTGGTAATTTAGGTATTTTTAAATTCTAGGGATAAGTTGTCCCAAAATGAAATTCATGGTACTGAAAAAAAAAAATATAAAAATGTGAAAATTATATATTTAGGTGCACAAAAGTGTCAGTTTCAAGATACGACCTAGAGCAATTTAACCAATGTTTGTCAACGCCTGGTCTAACGATCCAAGGAAAATGAATATCCCTTTTTATTATCTTTATATTACAATATTATTGTCACACAAATCGAGACATATTGACCGTCCAATTCAAGATACGGAGGCATTAATTAATACTTTGGTGTTTTGGTAAGAGGACTTCATGTATCAACTTCTCCAAAGCAATGGACGATGATCCATGTATACCAGTAGCCTCCTCTGCCTTCCTCTTCCACTCCATGGCCCTGCCTCTCATTTTCTTGCCTTCCTCTCCCTCCATCAACTCTCTCACAAGTTTCTCCACTTCCTCCCTCTTTACATCGCTATCGATCTCCATCCCAATCTCCCATTCCTTGCAAGCATACCTACAATTTGTTTGTTGGTCGCCGAAAAACGGCAAACAGAGCATTGGCATTCCTGATGCTATGCTCTCAATGGTTGAGTTCCATCCGCAGTGCGTCAAGAACCCTCCAACTGACGGGTGCTCCAGGACTTGCTCTTGCGGGCACCAACTAGTAATCATGCCTTTTTCCTTAATATCTTCCGTAAACTCCGGAGGGAGAATTGATGAATCACCGATCACCAAATCAGGCCTAATGATCCACAGAAAAGGGATTTTGCTATTTGCAAGGCCATATCCGAACTCGATAAGTTGTTGTGGAGTCATAACGGCTATGCTGCCAAAGTTCACATAGATCACTGATTTGGGTTGCCAGGAGTTGAGCCATTGGAGACACTCGGTGTCTTCTTTCCACAAACTGTGTCCAAAGGACTTTACAAGGTTGTCTTGAGGGAGCTGTTTGAGAAGTATCGGGAGAGGGCCAATGGAATAGACTCTAGGGAAGATGGATGGGAGAGCATCCATTACTTGTCGCTCCAACGCTTCAAAACTGTGTATCACAATTGCTGCGGATGATTTAGACGCTTTCTCCGCTGCTTCGATGCAGAATGAGAGCATGAAATCATTCGAATCTATTGTCCGGACAAAGCTTGGGAGATCCCTCAGGCGAATGTCTGCCATTCCCGGGATCCAATCCACGACTTGATCCAGATAACCATTAGTTAGATAGCTCTCATCTGCAAGGGCGAAATAAGTGTCAACTCCTTTCCTAAGACAAATACTGGGTCAAGTGGTAAGTTGCTCACTTCTATACAGGTCGAATTATTATAAATAAAAACTTACTTACCTTTCAGAGGTATGATGCCTTTTTCTAGCAAAGCAGAGAAGTGCTGATTTGCCATCAAGCAAGATCCGGCTACAGTGAAGTACAATGCAAGAGGAACACCGAGCTCTTTAGCAACCACGTCACTGACCAACACCAAACCATCGGAGACAATGCAACTCACGGGAGGAGCATTTGAAGTTGCAGTGTCGCTGAGCTTGGCAAGAAGCTCGCGCAGCGGACCCAATAACTTCTTCCTGCAGGCATCAACAGTAGACATTGTGCTCTGGGGAGCATGACCAGACCCATCGGGAATGGCCTCGAACCTGAATCCTGGCAATTCATTGAGAGAAAGAAGACCTCTAGATTCGATCAAGCGGCTGTGGTTGAACTCAGTGTTGGCAAAAGTGACATGGAAACCTCTATGGTAGAGAAGTTTAGCAAAGTCAAGCATGGCCTTTATGTGGCCTTGAGCTGGAGCTGGGATACAAACAACATGAGGCTTTGTAGCACAACCCATAATTAATATTAGTGCCTTTTGAACACAAACACAAATATACAAAAGTTTTCAGTTTCCATTTGCATATATATATATATGGGTTCTGTTTTCTCATCAGAACGCTTTTGCGGACCACTGCAAAGGTAAGCATGACATCAACAGGGGCGGAACTAGAGGGCAGCCGGCTGCCCCTCCTTGACATTTAACTATATACATAACAGTTAACATATAAGAATATTTCAAAATTGTTGTCTAGCAGTTGATGAAAAATCACTTATAATATTATATTACTAGACAACAGACAAAACAAAATTATATTTTATCATAATATGCCATATTTTATAAAAATACTTTCATAAGATATGTTATAACAATTATTGGAAGAATTGTTATACGTATATGTAACATTAAAAATAGACATGATATGATGTGATATGTGACATCACTGTGACTTCATCAATCTAGCAACTGCATAGGCAACTGAAGGAATTGGTTAGTTGTTGTACATGATATCTTTGACAAGTTGTTTGGTTTACAAATTAGGAAATGAGAGAAATTGGGCCATGTTCTGTTTCCTCCACTTAACTCGCGAGACTTTAGAAAAATCTCGCTGGGAATATTATATATTAACTTATCCGGCGAGACTTGCAAAGTCTCGTTGGCTAGATAAAAAAATTAATCTAAGCGAGAATTCGCAGTTTCACCAGTTAGGAAAAATATAAGTCTCGCCGACTGTTATGAAATCTATCTGGCGAGATTTTGATTTTACATACTCGACGAGACTTTGAAATAAAGTCTCGCCAGACCTTTTCGGCGAGTTATCCGCCGGCTTGATGCCTCCAACGTCATTTTTTTAATTATCGACGACTACGAGACAAATATCTCGCCCAAATTTAACTTGCCATCGCTAGTGAACATTGTGATGCCCTTTTTTGGATTAACACCAGTTATTGGTGTCACCTTTGCATGCTGCATGCTATTTAACCTTTAAGAAATTTATGTTGTTTCGTGTTATTGAGGATGCTAGATTTATGATTGTTTCATTAGATTATTAAGTATCAGTACTGGAAATAAGGCTTTTTTCGGCGAGATATTGAACATCTCGTCGATTTAGTAAAACCCTAACCGGCGAGATGTTCAACGTCTCGCCAGTTTGGTGAAACAAACCCGGCAAGATATAGCCAATATCGCGGGGTTGGCTTCACTAGTCAACGGGCAAATTATGACGACAACGGGATCATATCCTTTCCCGGTGAGATTTTGCGCAATATCTCGCCGGGAAAGGTAAAACCCTACCCGGCGGGATATTGAATATCTCGCCAGGTGTGTTTCACCAAACCGGCGATATATTATCAATCTCGTCGGGCTTATTACAGACGTCAACAAGCGGATGTTAACGCAACAGTCATATCCTTTCTCGGCGAGATATTGCTCAATATCTCCCCGGGAAAGGTTATGACCGCTGATGGTCAACATCCGACTGTTGACAGTCAACGACTCCAACACAGCAAAATATGGGCAAAATATCGCCGAGAAAGAGATTGTTGACCATCAACGGTAGTGAAAGAGATCATCACGGGTTCCAATCGATAAATATCATGCAGCGGACGTTATGTAACCGTGGTGATCGATGCAAGCTATAATTTTAATGTAAATTCAACATGTTATATATATATGTATATATATATTAAATCTGAAAGTTACCTCTTCTAATCGATGAAAACACAAGCTTAGTGTTTCTCTATTAGGTCCACACAAGCACCACAACCGAAGAAGGTTTTCACTCAAATTTTTGCTATGAATTTTGAGAGAAGCTTGACAACAATGAAGGATGAGATGGGAGAGAGAATTCAGCAATGAGGGAGAGAGGATGATAGGATTAGTTGCTGAAAATTAGAGAAGATAATGGAAGATATTATGTGATTTTAATTTGAAAATTAAAATTGGATTTAAAATTAAAATTGCATATCTATCCTTCATAATCTCTTATTTGCATTTGCTTCCATTCATAACTTAAATCCCTAAATGGGCTTTAAGCCCGTTTAACTAAAACCCAAATTAAACCCATTAACTTGAGTTCTAATTTCGGTTTAGACAAAACGGCTCAATTTCCTCGAATTGATTTCTTCAACCGTCTGGTTAAAACTTTAGGCCAGAAAACTACTGAATCGTTCTCAATTTTCATCCATAATTGTTGTCATATATCGTGCTTAATGCGCGTGACCCTCTAGGCTCACGAACAATTAGCAGACTGGTAAAATTACTATTTTACCCTTTCCATCATAAGTGGCCTCTAGCAAGACATTATGATTATCCAATGTTCGTGATTATCGATTATTCGACTTAACCTGTTATCGTACATGTCACTGTCCTTTTATCAAACCGATATCCAGATTGATCAATAGGCATAGAATGGTCATCCTAATTTATCAATCACTGTTTCTTGATATCTGAGATGACTGAAAACTGATACTAAGGTATCACCTGCACGGCCGTGCTATTCCTTCAGCCATACTCATCAAGTGGCCTAAACGGATATCTTTCTCATACCGAAGTATGAGTGATAAATCCATCAGACGCCTATCGAGTTCACTAGTGCAACAAATATCAAAGCCAATCGAAGCCGTTATAGTTACCCTTTTGAAGATAACGTTAGACTAGGTCAAACTTAGGTATTCGTTACATAGTGTACACAAAGACTCCTTGGTTTTAGGATATAATGACAAGTTACGATATGTGAGTATCTCATGACTGGATCTATGCAGCATACTCACAATCGGGTTGTCCGATATCATCGACCTGATGGTATCTATGATATAACTCCGGCACGCACTTTGCCATGATCAGTAGAGAATGATCACAAGGAGTTAGTCTCATAGTGATCGCTTCATAAAGAAGCTTAGCTGATCAGGGACTCATCAAATGTAATTCTTTCTGATCTATAGTTCTACTATTAGTGGTTACACACATAATGACATAGATCAAATTACATTCGATATATTACTACAACACATTAGTAATATATGCCGATTTTTTATTCGGGAAGATGATAAAACATTACATCTGTAAATCACTTTTATATTGGACTGGGGCATAACTCTTACAATCTCCCACTTGCCCCTGGTTCCAATTTAAGTTATGATCTACTCCCATAGATTCTACATGTTCCTCATGCCTAGGCTGCGATTGAGCCTCTGTGAAGGGATCGGCCATATTATCATTTTGTCGAATAGCGTTTAATCTCCACATCACCTCTATATGTGATAACTATCACGAGGTGATGCCTGCTGAGTATTTTGTAGTTACGACGGTTTTAGAGATTGGCTGATTTTTAAAGGAACTGAAGAAACATGTTACAAAGAATGTCGAAGCATCTTCTACGACATCTTGTGTGACATTGTTGACGGCGTCTCGGCAAACATCCTGATCGACAGAAATCAGGAAAGTGGAGTTTCGGCAGTAAAGCAAGAAGACGATTAGGAAATTCCAGAACGACTCCTAATCTTGAAAGAAGAAAGACGACGATTAAGAGGAAACCCTTTAGGGTTAGTACTCATCCTCGATTGCTATAAAAGCTTAGGCTACCCCCTTAGCAATCGTGTGGTTCTTTATTTGTTTCCTAGCAACAATTTGCAAGGTTCTTAGACGTGAAGGTTTGCGGGCTGAGAAATTGCAGATTGAGCTAAGGATATTGTGCATCACATAACTATTGAGAGTTAGGTGATTGAGGGTTTACTGATCGCGTGAGTGAAGAGTGCACGCAACCACCAAGTTATACGAAGACTTGAACTGACAGAGCAAGGCGATTGCTCGAAGAGAGGAATCAAGACGGAGTCTTGGATTCAGGGGGAGACCCTGAGATAGATTGCACTGTAAGACGTAGCATAAAGTATAGATCTAGGGATGATCACAGGTACTCGTATGTTCTGACGAATTACTGATAAGTGAAGTCTTTCCACTAGGCTGAGAGCCCCCAGACGTAGGTGACGTTGCACCGAACTGGGTAAACAATCTGCCATGTCATTGTTTATAGCTTTATATTTACTGTCCTGCATTATCTACGTAAGAAGTCAGACACAACGTTATAGCTTCTTACGTAGCATTGTGTGTGGCATCTTGCACGACTAGCTGATCAGAATTTCAATTGGTATCAGAGGAGGCACCTATAGCTTTAGGTGAGTTCCTAAACAAATATTTTGATCAAGATGGACAATACCAGAGAAGGAGGATCCATAAATCGACCACATGTTCTAGATGGAAGCAACTATGGCTATTGGAAGGCTCGAATGTGTGCCTTCATGAAGTCACTTGACAACAAGACATGGAAGGCTGTAATCAATGGGTGGAATGCTCCACAACTCAGTGACAATGATGGCAATCCCATCGGTCCAAAACCAGAAAAGACTGGACTGATGATGAAGAAGAAGAATCACTGGGAAATTCTCGAGCTCTGAATGCTATCTTCAATGGTGTTGACAAAAACGTGTTCAGACTGATCAACACATGCACAACTGCCAAATCTGCATGGGACCTCCTGGCTGTTGCATATGAAGGAACAACTAAGGTTCGAGAACAAAAACTGCAATACCTGACAACCAACTTAGAAGCCCTCATCATGAAAGAAGACGAATCAATTGCATAATTCAATGTTCGTATTCGTGATCTAGCCAATGAATCCTATTCTCTGGGAGAACTAATGTCTGATGAAAAATTGGTAAGAAAAACTTTGCGTGCTCTTAGCCCTAGGTTTAAGATGAAGATCACTGCAATTGAGGAAGTTCATGACCTCAAGATCTTGAAGTTTGATGAGCTGATGGGGTCTCTAATGACCTATGAGTTGTCATTGCCTAACATCGACAAAAGGAACAAAGGAGTTGCTTTCAAAAGCTCAACACACAAGCAACCAGATCCTGAGGATTCTGATTCTGACGAAGACATCGATGCTACAATGGCCCTTCTCACGAAAAATTACAACAAAGTCATGAGAAGATTCAGTCGAATGGGTGGACGGAATGTCACAGCAAATGTCAGAAACAAAGCTCCACAAAAAGCTCAAACAGGAGGAAGTCTTGACAGACCAAACAGGAGTGGGGAAGAAAACAACAACAAAGGACTTCAATGTCATGAATGTGAAGGATTCGGCCACCTCCGTAGAGAATGTCCAAATTTCCTCAAACAACAAAAACGAGGTTACAATGCCACCCTATCAGACGATGACAATGAAGATAGTGGCTCTGAAGAGGTAAGCAAATTTGTTGCATTAACTACTACTACTTCTGTATATAACATTGATAATTCTGCCAATATCAATGATGGTCACCTCCATCCAACTCCAACTGAGAATTGGACTAAAGAGCAACTAGTCGAGGCATACAAAGGCTTACATACCAGATGGATCAAGGAAACTCTGATACTTGATCAACAAGGTGAACGGATTATCAGTCTTACCAACGACAAGTCTAGATTTCTAGAGACGATCGTGGAGCTAAAACGCGAAATCACCAGACTTAACGGAGAAATTAGTCTTATGACTAAATCGGTAAAGATGATGAATCCTAGCACGGAAAGCCTTGACAAGATCCTATTAGTAGGAAAGCAGTCCAAGGATACAACGGGACTAGGGTACTCACATGATATCCCCTCAACAGCAGTATCAAAGTTTGTCCCACAACAAGCCATGGTTGACAAGAAACCACTGGATGCCCCAACACATCCTACAGGACAACCTACAACAAAAGCCATGACATCGTCTACAACATGTTATTGTCAAGCAACTGCCAGAAGACATCCTCCACGCAGACAACAATGCTACAAAAGACCAGCTTATCAATATCAATGGATATGTCATTACTGTGGTCAACGAGGTCACATCAGACCTTTTTGTTTTCAACTTCTTGTGAGGAAGCAAGCTCAGCTACCACAAAAGAGATATAAAAGACATCTCTCAACTCCTCAGAAGACATCCCGCCTTGAATGGAAACCTAAGAACCTAGTCTATCGAGCTAATGTTGCATATACATCCTTAAGCGCATCAACAAACAAAGACTGGTATCTCGACAGTGGCTGTTCTCGACACATGACAGGTACTCCAGAGTTTCTCTCCAATCTCAAATTATATACAAACTGCTTTGTTACTTTTGGAGATGGGATTTGAGCTCGAATCATTGGAAAAAGAGTACTCAAGCATCCAGGAGCCACTTGCCTGACTGAAGCATTACTTGTAGAAGGACTTAAGGCAAACCTGATTAGCATCAGCCAGATATGTGATCAGGGGTCAGAAGTGAAATTCACTAAAGAAGCCTGTATAGTCAAAGACTTCGATCAAGTCACTATTCTACAAGGAGTTCGCTCAACAGATAATTGTTACATCTGGTCACCCGAAACACATATCGAAGCGGCCAAGTGCCTTGTCTCCAAAGCAGAAGAAACCAAACTGTGGCACAGAAAGCTTGGACATATAAATCTTAGAAGTATGCAGAAGGCAATCTCCGAGCAAGCTATTACAGGAATTCCGAACCTGAAAATAGTGGAAGGAAAGATCTGCAGAGAATGTCAGATTGGTAAGCAAACCAAGATGTCACACAAGAAGCTACAACATATCACCACCTCTCGGGTACTTGAGCTGATACATGTCGACCTCATGGGACCAATGCAAGTTGAAAGCCTTGGAGGAAAACGATATGTCTTTGTATGTGTAGATGATTACTCACGATACACTTGGGCTGACTTCCCTCGTGACAAATCAGACACCTTCTCGATCTTCAAAAATCTGTGGATCCAGGTCCAACGAGAAAAAGGAGAGACAATTAGCAAAATAATCCGTCTTCGTAGTGACCATGGTCGAGAGTTCGAAAACAGCAAGTTTGCAGAATTCTGCAACTCATAAGGGATAGCTCATGAATTCTCAGCACCAATCACTCCCCAACAGAATGGCATTGTTGAGCGCAAGAACAGAACTCTACATGAGATGGCTAGAGTTATGATGCTGGCTAAGGACATACCAACTCACTTTTGGGCAGAAGCACTTAACACTGCTTGCCATATCCACAATCGAGTCACTCTCCGACCAGGTATGTCAGTAACTCATTATGAAATATGGAGGGGGAGAAAGCCCAATGTTAAGTACTTCCATATTGTTGGCTCCACTTGTTATATTCTGGCTGATAGAGAGCCTCGTCGAAAGCTTGACCCAAAAAGTGATGAAGGCATCTTCCTTGGCTACTCAAGGAATAGTCGCGCATACCGAGTCTTCAACAAACGAACCAAAACCATGATGGAATCAATCAATGTTGTTGTTGATGATGACTGCGAAGATGCAACGGATGAAGACAGAGCCTATCCTCCCAACAATGTCAGGAAGAATGTTATTACTGATTTCAGAGAAGATGCTAGCAGCAAAACAGAAAATGATGATGCTAGTCCAAATGTCAATCATGACGAAGTAGTTCCTGAAACCAGCACCAAGAATCCCTCGCGAAGAATCCTGACTAATCATCCTATCTCTGGAGTAATTGGAGACCTGAATGAAGACATACGGACTCGGTCAAAAACTCCTGAAGACTACAACGAGATGATAGGCAATATTTGCTTTGTTTCAAAGACTGAACCCAAAAATATCAATGAAGCCATCAATGATGAGTATTGGGTCAATGCTATGCAAGAGGAACTAATTCAGTTTGAGAAGAACCAGGTGTGGGAACTTGTGCCCAAACCATGTGAAGGAAATATCATTGGCACAAAATGGATCTTCAAGAACAAATCCGATGAGCTTGGTAACATCACTCGCAACAAAGCCAGGTTAGTTGCTCAAGGGTATACTCAAATTGAGGGAGTCGACTTCGATGAGACCTTTGCTCCTGTAGCAAGACTTGAAGCAATCCGTCTCCTACTAGGGATATCATGCCATCTACAGATAAAGCTCTACTAGATGGATGTCAAAAGTGTTTTCCTGAATGGGGACCTTAATGAAGAAGTATATGTGTCGCAACCCAAAGGATTTGTTGATCATCACTATCCTGATCATGTGTATAAACTCAAGAAAGCTCTCTATGGGTTGAAACAAGCACCAAGGGCTTGGTATGAAAGGCTCACAAAATTCCTGATTCAAAGCGGCTACACTAGAGGGGGAGTCGACAAGACCCTCTTTGTGAAGAATGAGGACGGGAACTTAATGATAGCTCAAATTTATGTCGATGACATTGTTTTTGTAGGGATGTCAAGCAAGATGGTAGAGAAATTTATTCAACAGATGCAACCAGAATTCGAGATGAGCATGGTAGGAGAGCTTACCTATTTTCTAGGCTTCCAAATCAAACAGCTAAAAGATAGCATCTTCATATCTTAGAGCAAATATGCGAAGAATATTGTCAAGAAGTTAGGGCTAGAGAAAGCCTCACATAAAAGGACACCTGCAGCTACACATGTCAAGCTAGCTAAAGATGATCCAGGAGAAGCCGTCGACCAACACCTATACAGAAGCATCATCGGTAGCCTTCTCTACCTTACTGCAAGTCGACCAGATATTGCCTACTCTGTAGGAGTATGTGCATGATATCAAGCTAATCCTAAGGTTAGTCATCTATCCCAAGCTAAAAGAATTATAAGATATATCTCTGGGACTACAGAATTGGGTTTGTTATACTCATTCGACACATCCTCTACCCTGGTGGGGTATTGTGATGCCGATTGGGCTGGAAACACAGCGGATAGGAAAAACACATCTGGAGGATGCTTCTTCCTTGGCAACAACCTCATATCATGGTTTAGTAAAAAGCAAAACTATGTTGCCCTCTCCACTGCCGAATCGGAGTACATTGCTGCTGGGAGTAGCTGCACACAACTACTATGGATGAAGCAGATGTTAGTCGAATACAATGTCAGACAGGAAGCCATAACTTTATATTGTGATAATGTCAGTGCTATCAACATCTCCAAAAATCCTGTCCAACATAGTAAGACCAAACACATTGACATTAGACACCACTTCATTCGAGAACTGGTCGAAGATAAGAAAATCACCCTAGAGCACATCCCCACAGAGAAGCAACTTGCTGATATTTTCACAAAGGCATTAGATGCGAGCAGATTTGAGAACCTCAGATCATCATTCGGTCTGTGCACCATCAACGAGCAGTAAGAAGTTGCAGAAACGGTTGAGAGGAGTTAGTTGGTGCCTCTTCATGAACCGGTCCAAAATCCCAACACATGCCATTGGACCAAGCATACCAAAAGCCCATATAAAGGAAGGAAAAGATACGCTCAGATTTGAATCAATCTGTTTTCAAAATCTAAACCTAGCCTGCCCCTTCTCGTGTTTGCTCTCATCTCCCTCACCTTTCACATTCTGCAAACAAAAATCTCACCACTCAAACATGGTGAAAACTCGGAGCACGATAGTACCAAAGAAGGTCTCCGAACCAAAGAGAGCAGAAGCAACAAGCTTCAAGAGCAGCAAAGCAAAAACCAACAAGCATGGAGTTCGGATTAAAAGGCCAAAGACACTGAAGAAAACAGAAGGAATCCCCAAGGAGACCTCATCGGAGGAAGCTCCAATGCCAAATTTTTCTCGAGTTCCTAAACGATCTCGAACCGGAAGCTCTGCATTCTCCAAGTCAGACCTAACTGGGCCAGAAAGGGAGACTGATCTTGGCCAGAGAAGTCGAGAAGCTTCCATGCAGATTGTCCCCGTTCCAACACCAACAAATGTCCCAGTTATCGATTTCTCCACCGATACCTCTAGAAATAGTGATTTGTTGGAATCACTACTGGAAAACCAAGACCCACCTCAACAAGGTGTGGTAGAAGAACTGATAAATCCTGAAGGAGAAAAGGAGGGCTTGACCCCGGTCAGTCATGGGTTAGAGCGTATTGCTGAAGGGGAAGGAGAAGAAGAAGGAGGAACATATGTCATTCCTGAAGCCACAAAAGAGGCTGTAATAGAAGAAGAAGTCGCTGACTCGGACGAAGCCGAGGAAGAAGCTGAGAAGGACAACAGCGTCGCCACAAATCACACAGAAAAAGTTCCTTTGGATGCCAGAGAAGATGCGACAGAAGATGCTACTGAGGCAGCACACACGGTGTTGTCATCCCTGAAGAAGAAGGTTCTAGAAGAAAATGAGAGTCTAGCTGTGATGGTTGAAAAACTCAAGGAAACCAAGAAGAGAAAGGAGGTGAAAGATGCTGGAGGCCCCAACAACAAAAAGAAGAAGATGTCCGTCAAGGAAAAGAAAAGTGTTTCCAAAAGAAGATTGGTAGATGAAGCAACAGATGAAGAAGTAGAGGAGGTTACTGCAAAGGAAGAAAAGAAGAAAAAGATCCTGAAGACGGTCAAGAACACGTCGAGTATTCCCTACGAAAATGTGTCGTTTCACTCGGCAGACGGAGCGAAAAGGTGGGAGTTCGTGTTTCAAAGAACGGCGTACCCGGAAAAGACCCTGTCATCGGAGCTGCTAGAAGTAGAAGCCATTGTCCAGCTCCTGGAGAAGGCAGAACTAATGAAAACCGTCACAAACATTGGTAACCACTATCCCCTATTGGTTAAGGAATTTATTGCCAATTTGCCTACTGGGTTTGGAACACCGGATGATCCGGAGTTTGAGAAGGTGTATGTCAGAGGCATTCGCTTCAACATCTCCTCTAACATTATAAATGACTTCCTGGGAAGAAAGCGGGTTCCATCTATGCCTCCACCTGACCTGAACAAGGTCCTCCGTGAGATTACCGGAGATAAAAGCAGAAAGTGGACAACCAAAGGCACTGTGGCAGCATCGGACCTTACTTCCAAGTACTCCATTCTCTTCCGCATAAGAGTAATAAATTGGGCTCCTTCTACTCACGCATCGTCTATCAAACCAGAGCTGGCGATCCTAATCTTCCAAATAGGTACTGGGTCTACACTTGATTTTGGGCAATTTGTTATTGATCATCTTATTCGTCATGCCAGATCAATTGCTGTAAAAATACCTAGTGCCTTTCCATCCCTTATCTCTGAGCTGCTTGTACACCAACACCCCGGAGTGTTGAAGACAACAGGTAAGGTTGGCAAAAGAGGAGGATTGATTGTGGTGAGCCACAAATTATTTGAGGGCAAGCATGCTCCTGATCTTGTCAGGCCAGAAGCCAAGGCAACGACCAGTTGAGCCACAAGTGCCGCCCCTCTAACCAAGACCACCAGCAGGGATGCAATTATGCTTGAACGAGAGATAGTCGTGCTTGACGAGGACATCGTCAAATTGAAGACAGCCCTGAAGCATCTCTCCCAGCGTCGATCACATTGCGCCAACTTGCTAAAATCCATGCCCCCTCCGGGCTCTGAAGATGATGACACCACCTCTCTGCCAAATGATCCAGAAGAATCTACTCAAGATGCCTCCACTGAAGCGACTGAAGAAGAGACTGCGAGTTCCAGCAGCAGCTCTGTTTAATTTGATAAACTTTATGATTTCCGAACAACTGAACACTTTTATTTTGTAATTTTTGTTGAACATTGTATCACACTGACTCTCGACTGCTGATTGAGAGTGAGTGTGAGTTATGTTTGGATTTGTTTTCTTATTACCCTGCCTTGTTACAAATATTTGTTTAAATTTTGGCTCTTTTTGAGCCAGCAAGGGGGAGAGAGTTAAGATACGCGCGATCACGATGATACAAGGAAGAAAGATAGAGACGACGCGAAGACGCAAGACGCGACGCGATGATACGCGCGACACTGCCGATCAACGAGACGACAAATGCAACGCAGAATGCGACGAAGGATGATGTCCTTAAAAATAGCCAAAGGGGGAGATTGTAGTTACGACGGTTTTAGAGATTGGCTGATTTTTAAAGGAACTGAAGAAACATGTTACAAAGAATGTCGAAGCATCTTCTACGACATCTTGTGTGACATTGTTGACGGCGTCTCGGCAAACATCCTGATCGACAGAAATCAGGAAAGTGCAGTTTCGGCAGTAAAGCAAGAAGACGATTAGGAAATTCCAGAACGACTCCTAATCTGGAAAGAAGAAAGACGGCGATTAAGAGGAAACCCTTTAGGGTTAGTACTCATCCTCGATTGCTATAAAAGCTTAGGCTACCCCCTTAGCAATCGTGTGGTTCTTTATTTGTTTCCTAGCAACAATTTGCAAGGTTCTTAGACGTGAATGTTTGCGGGCTAAGAAATTGCAGATTGAGCTAAGGATATTGTGCATCACATAACTATTGAGAGTTGGGTGATTGAGGGTTTACTGATCGCGTGAGTGAAGACTGCACGCAACCACCAAGTTATACGAAGACTTGAACTAACAGAGCAAGGCGATTGCTCGAAGAGAGGAATCAAGACGGAGTCTTGGATTCAGGGGGAGACCCTGAGATAGATTGCACTGTAAGACGTAGCATAAAGTATAGATCTAGGGATGATCACAGGTACTTGTATGTTCTGACGAATTACTGATAAGTGAAATCTTTCCACTAGGCTGAGAGCCCCCAGACGTAGGTGACGTTGCATCGAACTGGGTAAACAATCTGCTGTGTCATTGTTTATAGCTTTATATTTACTGTCCTGCATTATCTACGCAAGAAGTCAGACACAACGTTATAGCTTCTTACGTAACATTGTGTGTGGCATCTTGCACGACTAGCTGATCAGAATTTCATATATGTTTGGATCTGTTGTGGAATTTGGGCTCTTGAGCAATAGCTACGGCACCTGTGTTGTCCCACAACAAGCTTATCGGATCAGACGCTCGCGGCGTTGCATCTAATCCGATCAGAAAGCTTCTAATCCATACGGCTTCTTTACCTGCTTATGTTGCAGCTATATACTTAGCATCCGCTGTAGAGTTTGCAATTTTGGCTTGCTTAAAGCTTATCCAGCTGAAAGCGCCAACACTCAACACAAAATATATCCTGACTAAAGTTGGAAGTCATCTGGATATGTCTGAACACTAGCATCGACTTGTCCTTTGACTGCTAGTTCTCTATCTTCATCCCCATACACCAAAATGCATCCTCGATCCTCCTCAAATATTTGAGGATGGCCTTTGACAGCAATCCAGTGTAATTTGTCGGGGTTAGATTAGAATCTGCTGGTACAGTTTAGTGCAAACGAGACTTCCAGTCTAGTGTACATCCTGGCATACATGATGGATCCCACAACCTAAGTATAATGGATCTTACTCATCCTGCTCAGCTTATCAGGAGTACTAGGACTCTGTAGCTTGCTGAGCTTAATGCCATGACGCATGGGTATGTATCCTTTCTTAGAATCAAGCATTGAGATCTTCTCAACACTTTACCTATGTACATGTTCTGACTTAGCAACATGTTCTGACTTAGGCCCCAAATCCTTTTGGAATGATCTGTAGAGATCCTGATGCCCACATTAAATGTAGCATCACCTAAGTCCTTCATCGATAAGTACTTCCCTAATCAAGCTTTGGTGGCAAGGTCGGGATGTCATTCCCGATGAATAAATACCAAGAATACAATATTACTCCCACTCGCTTTCTTATGTACGCAAGGCTCACTTTTGTTTTTGATGAAGCCGAGTTCCCTTACCGCTTTATCAATATGAAGGTTCCAACTCCCTGAAGCTTGCTTAAATCCATAAATGGATCTTTGTGGCTTACATATCTTTCCTGGATTCTTTGGATTTACAAAACCCATAGGTCGTGTGATATACACGCCCTCTAGTAAGTTCCTGCTAAGGAAGGGGTTTTGACATCCATCTGCCATAATTATGGCTGATAATAATCCGGATTAAACTGACCATTGCTACTGGTGAAAAGATGTCATCATAATCCATGTATTGAATATGACGATAACCTTTTACAACCATCCTAGCCATACTGGTCTGAGGACTTCCATCCATGTCGGTCTTGATCCTATAGACCCATTCAGAACCGATGGGTTTTATCCTTGGGGTTTGATCCACCAAGCACCCGACTTGGTTTTCATATATGGATTTCATTTCCTCACTCATGGCGTTCTGCCATTTTTCGGAGTCTGGACTGGTCAAAGCTTGTCTGAAGGTTTCTGGATCATCCTGATCCACTAATATCAAGTCATTTCAGTCAGTGGCTGTGAAGCCATATCTGTCTGGAATATGACGAGATGTTTCAAACCTCCTTAGACCATCTGGAACTTCTGTAGGGATTGATTCTTCATCTGCGACTATCTGAGGCTCTAGTACTTCTACATCTTGCATAGCAGGCTCCTGAATTGTTTCAGGCTGTTCCGTATCCTCTCGAATTTCTTCGAGATGCACGAGACTCCCACTAGCTATTTTGGAAATAAAACATTTCTCCAAAAATACCCCTCCTCGAGCAACAAAGACTTTGTACTCGCTGGGTATGTAGAAGTTGTATCTCTTAGTTTCTTAAGGATACCTTACGAAGACACATTTGTCTGATTTGGATGCCTGCATCTCTGCTACCCTAATCTTTTAGGGAAAACATATTAGGATGTTTTCCCCACCATATATGAATATGGTCCATATCTTATTTGGCTACTACGCTAAGGCACACGCATCCAAATAGAACTGACCATCTCATCCCGCTCCCATCCCAATGAATACTATGCGGAGGCGCACGCATCCACAGTAACGGGAGACGTAATGAGTGTCATGTGGTGTACCTTCTGTGACTCTGGTCCAACTCTTATTTGGCTACTACACGGAGGCGCACGCATCCAAATATATCTGATTACCTTATTCAGCTCACATCCCAATGAATGCTACGCGGAGGCGCACGCATCCACAGTAATGGGAGACAGAATAACTGTCACAAGGTGTACTATCGTTGTCTTCATCGGAGCCCGATTCAAAATGAATGTGGCCGTTTCCAGAGTCAAGTATTAGTTCAACTCTCTTCTGGCCTGAGTACTCATAGGTCCACATACGTCGGAATGTATTAGACTTAATAAGTCACTCGCCTTTCACATAAACCTATGAAAGGTGCCTTCGTCATTTTGCCCATTAGGCGAGACTTGCATCTTTCAGTTTGAGTGAATTCAAACGGACTTAAAAAGTCCACACTTGTGAAGTGTTGAAATACGTTTCTCGCTCATTAGGTAAGACTTGCATCTTTCAGTTTGAGTGAGTTCAAACGGACTTAAAGTCCACACTTGTGAAGTGTTGAAATGCATTTCTCGCCTATGTGCCTTAAATGACAATGCCAGATTATAACTTGGTTTAAATCATTAGATTTAAGCCTTTTCTTATTTACGTTATTGCGATTAAGCTTACCAACGTAAATATCTGATCCTGAAGACGTGGATACCCACTCTTCTTCACATGATCCTTGTATTGCTTACAATCCCTTATTCTCGTGTCCTGGCTCATTGCAGTGATAGCAGATCTCCTCCAATTTGTCCTTAGAATTCACAGCAGTTTTGGGAGCTGCTTGAACCTTTGGACGCTTGGGGTGTCTGATCTGCCCTGCAAGGTGCCCAGGAGCCTTACCCTTACCCAGATCAGCTTTCTTGAAGCTGACCTTCTTGTTGACCATAAGGACCTCCTTGGTCTTGCCCTTGAGGTTCTTTTTAGCGGTTACAAGCATCCCATGAAGCTCTGTTAAGGACTTGTCCATGTCGTGCATATTGTAATTTACTATGAAATCATTATATGTATCTGGAAGTGACTGCAACATAAAATCCGCAGCCATTTCCTCCTGATCATCAAAACCGAGTCTGGTTAGATGTTCCTGAAGACATTAAATCTTCGTGACATGGGGACTAACAGGGCTCCAGCCTTAAGTTTGTAGGACTTAAGTTCTAGGAAAGTATCATATCTTTCGACACGAGCTTTCTCCTTGAGCATTTCCTTGACCTTTGCCTTACAGGTATGAGGGTCATCTGAAACGTTCCTGAACTGCTTTTGCAACTCTGGTATCCTACTGCCCACCATAATGCATGACACATCGATTTGGTTACTAAGGAACTTTGATAAGTATCCTTAGTGCCCTAGCGGCGTTTCAGCTGTGGCTCAGCAGGAGGTTCCTTGGTAAGGATATACTACTTGCGTTCATGCTTGAGTACAAGCCTTAAGTTTCTATTCCAATATAAGTAATTCACGCTCTTGAGTCTGTCCTCAATCTGGACTCTCAGTGCGCTATTACTCCTTTGTGTTGTGTTTGCCTTTTAGTTCTACAAGGTAAAATTAATTAAAATTCAAGTTGGAGATTTAGTTATAAAACACTTGTCTGATTCTAACATTAGAATCTGAACCAGGATCCTATCATACCCTCAATTGAAGTGAACGGAGGCTCACTGCTCCAATTGAGAGCATCAAGGTAGGAATACATCCATTTACAAAACCATGTAATTCCTGGCTAGGGTCTGTACTAAAAGTACACGACATACCCTATACTGATACCCTAGGTCAGCCCTAGCTGACAATCGTAGACAAGTCTACCAAGCTTGAACTATGGATAGAACTAATGTGACTACTACGCGGAGGCGCACGCACCCACACAGAACTACCCATCTCATCCAGACTTTTTCTCTATGAATGTTACGCGGAGGCGTACCGACATCCATAGGGTCAAAGCCCTTTTGAGTGCCCAAACTTGGATGGTATCACGCTTGACTTGTAATTATTTGCGTTTAAGTGAATTATAAAAGTCAGATTGTATATCGATATAATCTTAATCTGGAATCATCAATTGCAAATCCATGCAAAGATGATCCCTTACCGATTACATGTGAGTCTGATTAAATTCTGATTTTAATCTTTGCATGTGGGTGATAGCAAATCACACATAAACTTGTATATTTAAACTATCATACATTCATACATTCAAACATATAAATGTAACGATAAAATATGCATAGCTAAGCCCATCTTAAGTTCCTAAGAATCTAGCAATACTGATCCTAAAGACATGGTCTTCAAGATCCAAACTTGCTCCATTCTTGTGAACTTCCACTGGCTTCGAGCCTCCTCCAATCCGAGTCTCCCTCTTGACTTGCTTCTCGTGTCGGTCTTCATGATTACAAATATAAAATAAATAAAATGAAATACAAATCACGACACGCAGGCCGTATTTACTACAACCAAAAATTAAGCAACACGCAGGTTGCAAAACCGAAATTAAAATGCAAATCTAATGGGCTTAGCTAGCATCATGTGGAAAACATCATGTTATCAAAGATCATGTATACAATCAACATGCTTATCAAACAAATAAATTTTCCAAATTTTCTTTCTTAAGTGGAAAAATTCTGGTTTATCGAAACAGGACATTTTAACTGATTAATTGAATTTTGGACCGGTTCTCGCTGGTTTATTGAAACCGAACCAAATCTGAAAATTAAATTTTTAGGGTTTCCAAATATTCTCGCGAACCAACCGGTTCAGCTCAAATCTGGTCGAGCCGAACCGGCTCAACCGAGGTCGCCCGCGGAGGCAACCACGGTGGCCCGTGAGGGCTGCCGAGGTCGCCCGCGGGGCTGAACGTGGTCGGCCATGGGAACGACCATGGTAGCCCACAAGGACAGCCATGGTCGCCCTTAGGGCAAAACCTGGTCGCCCGTAGGCGACCCTCGTCGGCCCTTGGTGCTGACCATGGTCTGCCCTAGGGTATTCTATGTTCCACCAAGGGTCTCGACCTGGTCGGCCATGGCTAACCCTAAACACCCAAAAAAAATATTTTCCAATTTTCCAAAATTAATAAAATCTGAATTTTTTTTCGATTTACATGCATGCTAAGCTGATGAACACATATAAACTAAAAAAAAAATCAAAATTAAACATGTAGAAGAATACATAACAACCATGCCTCTGATACTACTGAAAGAGATCACCACGGGTTCCAATCGATAAATATCATGCAACGGACGTTATGTAACCGTGGTGATCGATGCAAGCTATGATCTTAATTTAAATTCAACATGTTATATATATATATATATATATATATATATTAAATCTGAAAGTTACCTCTTCTAATCGATGAAAACACAAGCTTAGTGTTTCTCTATTAGGTCCACACAAGCACCACAACCGAAGAAGGTTTTCACTCAAATTTTTGCTATGAATTTTGAGAGAAGCTTGACAACAATGGAGGATGAGAGGGGAGAGAGAATTCAGCAATGAGGGAGAGAGGATGATAGGATTAGTTGCTGAAAAGTAGAGAAGATAATGGAAGATATTATGTGATTTTAATTTGAAAATTAAAATTGAATTTCAAATTAAAATTGCATATCTATCCTTCATAATCTCTTATTTGCATTTGTTCCCATTCATAACTTAAATCTCTAAATGGGCTTTAAGCCTGTTTAACTAAAACCCAAATTAAACCCATTAACTTGAGTTCTAATTTCGGTTTAGACAAAACGGCTCAATTTCCTCGAATTGATTTCTTCAACCGTCTGGTTAAAACCTTAGGCCAGAACACTACTGAATCATTCTCAATTTTTATCCATAACTGTTGTCATATATCGTGCTTAATGCGTGTGACCCTCTAGGCTCACGAACAATTGGCAGACTGGTAAAATTACTATTTTACCCTTTCTATCATAAGTGGCATCTAGCAAGACATTATGATTATCCAATGTTCGTGATTATCGATTATTCGACTTAACCTGTTATCGTACATGTCACTGTCCTTTTATCAAACCGATATCCAGATTGATCAATAGGCATAGAATGGTCATCCTAATTTATCAATCACTGTTTTTTGATATCTGAAATGACTGAAAACTGATACTAAGGTATCACCTGCACGACCGTGCTATTCCTTCAGCCATACTCATCAAGTGGCCTAAACGGATATCTTTCTCATACCGAAGTATGAGTGATAAATCCCTCAGACGCCTTTCCAGTTCACTAGTGCAATAAATATCAAAGCCAATCGAAGCCGTTATAGTTACCCTTTTACAGATAACGTTAGACTAGGTCAAACTTACGTATTCGTTACATAGTGTACACAAAGACTCCTTGGTCTTAGGATATAATGACAAGTTACGATATGTGAGTATCTCATGACTGGATCTATGCAGCATACTCACAATCGGGTTGTCTGATATCATCGACCTGATGATATCTATGATATAACTTCGGCAATCACTTTGCCATGATCAGTAGAGCATGATCACAAGGAGTTAGTCTCATACTGATCGCTTCAGAAAGAAGCTTAGCTGATCAGGGACTCATCAAATGTAATTCTTTCTGATCTATAGTTCTACTATTAGTGGTTACACACGTAATGACATAGATCAAATTACATTCGATATAATACTACAACACATTAGTAATATATGCCGATTTATTTATTCGGAAAGATGATAAAACGTTACATCTGTAGATCACTTTTATATTGGACTGGGGCATAACTCTAACAGGTAGGATGTTGACCATTAACGGTCATAACATTTCCCGACGAGATATTAAGCAATATCTCACCGGGAAAAGGTTCTGAACATTCTATAAAAGGTCTATGGATGAGTTCATTTGTCAAAATTTGGTTTGTGAATGATAATTTGGACCTATTGATAGAGGTGAAGATTTCGATTGCATACAAAGTCGAAGATTACTAGTCCGGTTCTCGGGTTCCCCTCGTTCTAGATTACTAGTCGAAAATTAGTGAAATTTTGGTGAACTAGCCTATGAATTAGTGAAAGTTTGGTAAACTAGCCTATGAATTATTGAAATTTTGGTGAACTAGACTATGAATTTGTGAAATTTTTGTGAAATAGGCTATGAATTAGTAGATTTTTGTGAATAAGGTAGGCTCTGAATTATTACATTGATTCGGGATTTCGATTTGTGGATATTCAGCTTTAATTACGTGTAGTAATACATATGCATATAATAACTATCACGTATTGTATTGTATTCTATTGCACTGTATTGTATTTTATTGTATTGTATTGTATTATATTGTATTGTAAGTAGATCTGTCAATTATGGACCGCCATAGGTGGATGAATATAGAAATTAGAAGGTCGCAAGCGTATATGGACGTTGTCGAAAATTTCATAAAGTTTATCCAAAAAACGCGTTTCAACATGGTCGTGACCGATATCTATGCCCGTGCAAAACCTCTCACAATATGATTGGCCAACATGAGAATACATTACGTACCCACTTATTGCAATACGACATGATTTCGACCTACACTGTGTGGATCTGTCACGGTGAAGTGCAGATCGCAAAATTCATTTTTGGGTGCGGGACGGGAATCTCGACGGGACGAGGAATCAAGTAGTCGAAATGTCGATCCTGTTGTATAGTTTATGGAGGATTTATTCCACCGGGCAGATCACTTTGGTGAAGATACAGTGGAGGGTGAGCACCCTATGACAAAAGCAGTGATGGACGCGTATGACGAACTAATCCGTCTTCCAAATACCCCATTGTATCTAGGGTCTAACTTATCATGTCTGAAGGGGCTTTTGAAGTTGATGACCATTAAGGAAAAATCAGCAAGTCAAACATAACATTTGACATGAATTGCGAGTTTTACATAAATTCTCACCCGTTGCCAAATTTCTACCCTAGATTATACGTCGAAGCGAAGAGGATGTTGAAAAAGATAGGGATGGATTGTATCAAGTACGTTGCTTGCAAGTTTGGGTGCATCTTGTACTATAAACAGTACGAATCTGCCAATTTCTGCCCTATTTATCAGACATTTAGATGGGTAGACGGGAAAAAGAAAAAAAAACCAAGGAAAATTGTCTAGTACTTCCCTATTATTCCGCGGCTCCAGCGTTTGTACATGTCAGAAAAGACTGCCGACCAAATGCGTTGGCACGGGCAAAGGGTTAGAGACAGAAACAATGTTGCCCATCCAACTAACGACGTATCTTGGAAAGAGTGATGAATTGTACCCTACATTAGCTGCAGACTTCCGAAACGTGCGTCTTGCTCTAGTGAGCGACAGTTTTAACCCGTTCGGGCCCGCTTCTACGCCTCACAGTATTTGGCCAGTGGTGATGATTCCCCTCAACTTCCCTCCGTCATGTGTGTGAGGAAGAAGTACAATATTCTATCAAACTGGTTTCTGGGCCAAAATCACCGGGTAAGTGTTTGAACGTGTTCATGCAACCATTAATAGACGATCGGACAGTATTGTGGGGCACGAGTGTCCCAACGTATGATCAGAAAAGTTGCGAGCAATTTCGGATTCATGCAGCCGTGATGTACACAATCAGCGACTATCCAGGGTTGGGAATGTTAGGCGGAATTCAGCTAAAGGGGTACAAGGCATGCCCCATTTCCCTTAACGACCTCGACGCTACATTTAGTTGTCATAGAATGTCATACCTCGGGCACCTTAGATGGTTACATGCCTCTCATCCATACCGATTCAAGACTCGTGAGTTTAACGGGACAATGGAAGAACGACCACCCCTTCATGCACCTTCATCAGAGGAAGTCCTCAGATAGACAAGACTTCATGAATTTCTAGTGCAGAGTTTTCATCTGTTGTGTGCGCTGAAACAAGGTAGGGCTTCGTGTTGCTTGACGCATGAAACTATTTTCTTGGAGCTCCCGTACTGAAAGTCAATTCGGGTTAGGCATGCTCTTGATGTCATGCATATCGAGAAAAATGTATGCGATAATGTCATGTGTACTGTACTTAGCCTTAAGTCGAAGAACAAGGATGATGAAAATGCTTGTGCAACTTTATCAAATATGGGCATCAGTCGACCTTCCTCTGTTTTCAATGTGTTGCCTACTCTGCGGGGTGAAGTGTTTAAAAAAATTGCTGCTATCAAATATCCGACCGGTTATGCTGGTTAGCTGAAAAGTAAAGTGAATGTGCAGGACAAAAAATTTGATGGATTGAAGACACGAGACTATCATGTGTGACTCCAGCAAATTCTCCCGATAATCATCCGACCATATGTTGGGTCGCGCGTGGAGGATACCTTAGTGGACTTATCTCGATGGTTTCAGAGGTTTGTGTCAGAGAACTAAAGGTGCAAAAAATCCATCAGCTCCAATGTGATATCAACTTGATTATGTGCAATTTGGAGAGTATATTCCTAGTTGCACTCTTCATAATCATGGTTCACCTTTGGAACCATCGGTACCCGTAGGGTTGCATAGCCGAATCGTATTTGATGCACGAACGCGTGAACTTCATCATCTTATACCTCGACGAAGACTCGTCTACTCCTAGTGTATAGCTGAATGAGGTTCGACAATGGAACGTTTCAGTTTTCTCCCGAGTTGTCATTCCAAGTAGCTTCGTCGGTCACGCGATTGTCACAGCTGAGGACCAAAATTGGGCCCATTGAACGGTTATGTTAAATTGCGTCGGTTATGTTGTCATCCATACATTGATAGTCACCGCAATCAATTCAACATGAAGTGCCCGAATGGTTCCAAGAAGTTGCGCTATGAATCATTCTTTTTATCGTTCTCCAAAAAAGTAAGTGCATTTTTTAAATTATTTCGCTAGAGAATTTTGTAATCATTGCAATTTGTAGACTAATATATCACCTATATTTTCTTCAATTCTGCAGATGAAAGCGATGAGAAAGATTGAATTGTATATTCTCTCGCGAGTCCCGATTAATACTCGCACTTACTCAAAATGTACCGTTAATGGAGTCAAATACGTGTGTAGCCGACAAGATCAGTCGCGTAGGACACAAAATTGTGGTGTCATGTTCGAAGCAAATTCAAAAAACTATTATGGAATCCTGTTACAAGTTGTTGAACTCGTATACACACAAGGGGTGCCAGTTACAGTTGTCAAGTGTAGGTGGTTCAATGAGGCTACTGTTCGAAAAGACCGTGAGATGGAATCCGTTGATATATCCACAAATGTGTATCAAGAAAATCCGTGGTGTTTGGCTAAAATGGTAAAACAAGTCTTCTACGTCGACGATCCGCTGCACGGGGGGGGGGGGGGATTGGAAAATTGTCAGCCACATGTTCCAAAGAGGTATTTATAACTCGACACCACTCGCAAGAAATGCAAATGAAGGACCAATATACGAGGTCGAAGCACCGTATCAGGAGGAAGCGACAACAAATATTCCTCTTCTCACAAATGGTGGTTTATGTGTTGATTTTGGTCTGATTTGAATGCGTGAATCCGATGATTCTGATGTGTCCGAAGAAGAACTGGAATTAGACGATGAATTCATTGAAATCAATGATGATGAGGCTTTGCCCGAAACAGACAAATAAGAAGAGGACCAACAGATTAATGAAGAAGAAGACGATTCTAATAGATTGAATACATATTTATATGTTCTGCAAAATTTGTAATTTTTTCGTTATAAATAAAGTCTAAAGACTAAAATGTGGTCTCTATAATCTAAGGTATGTATATATGTCTAAAGAAAAATATAATTTAATTATAAATATATATCTAAAATTATAAAAAGTTTATAAAAATATTTGTAAATTTAATTTTCTTACCAGCGAGACTTAGACCAATATCTCACCGGCTAAAAGGTCACGTGCTAATGAAGATTACACGTGACCACCTAGCCGGCGAGATATTGTCCAAAATCGCGCCGGCTAGGTTGTAAAACCTGTTGGGGGGAAAAAGCGGTCTCCCCTCTCTCACGCAACAACACGCGGTCGCGGAAAGTACAAATAAACCGGTAAGATACCGAGTCAAATCCACAGGGACTAATGAAGGTCGTAGGTTGTTTTGAGTGTTTGTCTTTATTTTAGTAAACTACCAACAAGTAAATAGCAACAACATGATAACAATGGAAGTAAAGCGCCTAAGGTGCTAGACAAATAGAAATGTAAATAAGTTTGCGAGTTTTAATTCCTTTGGATCGAAATTAATGTTGAGCCTATGTCTTAAATGCCGACCTCGCCTTTCGGTAATGAGGTTAGCCTAATCCCGAGTCTTCTCGTGCCTTTTCGATATTGAGAACAACTCGAGACCGCATTAGATCGACAATAATAAGCTAAGGGTTATTACAAGGTGCCAAGACACGGTCTTGAGCCTACAACCCTCGATGGATGCTAGGTCCGGATTCTATTCCTTCCCTTTCGGTATCGGATAGAAGTCCTCAAACACATATTGTAAAGCGTCAATTAAACAATACATGCATTTAAATAAGCAACCACACAACATAGTCTTCAATCCTATAACTAATATCTCAATAAACTCAATAATCACATCACAAATGTCTAGCACCCATGGCAAAGGGATTTAGCCCTCAACTATGGTGCTCAATCCAACTATCATCATACAATCAACAAAATTAAACAACAACATCAACATAAATTAGTAAATAGGGATAGAAATTGCTCTTGGTGTTCTTGAGCAAGATGGATCTTGAAGCTCGGTGGATTTGATGGTAGGAATCTCTCCAAAGCTTCCTTTCCTAGCTCTAAAGGTTGAGTCTATGGTGGAATCCACTCCAAAACTCCCAAAGTGTCAAGAAGAGATGAAGAACTCTTCAAGTTTGATGAAGAACAAGAGGTTGGAGCTGTCAAACTCACCTCTCTCCTCCTCAACTAGTTTTTGTCTTTGCTCAACTCCCCACCACTCTAAAATATCTGATTTTTGCACTTTATTATCAGTTTCGCGCCTTAGTTTCGAGTAAAATTCGGCAAAAAATACATTTAGGCACGATCGTGGCTCACCTAGGCGCGATCGTGACCCATTAAAATCTTCACCAATGGATTAGATCTTCACAACCCGCTCAAATTGACAAATTATGGGCCCCAATCGGACTTCAGATGAGAAATCTACACCACCGGGAAGTTTCAGCTGTTGTGCAGAACTTTCTTAACCGATTTTCAGCTCCAATTATGCTCTAATTGTGTCTTGCACCTACAAAATGTCAAAAACACACAAAGGATCAAAAGTACCAAATTAATGGCTCTAGAATGCCGAAACGAGGACAATTCGGTGCTCAAATGCGGGCGAGAAGTGTAATTGCGAGGTCACATTCGGACCCGTAGCAACACCCCACACTTAAAACCTTATCGTCCTCGATAAGAAAAACAAAATTAAGCGCAAAATTTTCTGAGTTAAGAACCCTCAGTAAACTCAATAGGAGGAGCTCGACATCTCCTAGGGGTTTTAGGATAAGCACCCTCGAACCGAAAATACGCAAAACAAACTAGCTTACCTAATCAACACATTAAGACTTTATTCACAAGATATGGACAATCGTTCAAATCTGAAAGGCCTCTACTCCTACAAACATGTTAATAACCCGTGGAGCCACCTTTTTCCACCATACCAACACAAACCCAAATGCTAAATTAGATGCGCGAATATCCGATTTATTAGCCAGATGTTTCTCAAGTTTATGTCTAGTTTTTCAAGAGTAACTATGCCAACTACAAGATCTTAAATGCTGCACGTGTTGGAAACTTTGTGACCCTCGAGTTAAAAGCTCATGATGGATATTAAGGGGAGGTCGCTTTTTATCTATGGAGTGAGCATTTTTCCTTACATTCTCTCCCAAAGTGTGTTTGTGTTTCCCTTTGTTCACATTCCTACTTCTCATGATTTGAGATTATCCCGTATTTGGCCTCTGTGTAGCGATTTGTCATTGTGACATTAGGCATTTGATTTGTGGGATCTTTTTGTGTGAGGAATGGTTTCTTTGTACAAGGGTTTGTGAGCTTTTTCATTGTATCCCATCATGTAGACGTTAGGGATTTGGCTTGTGGAACCCAACTCTCAATCTCCCCCCTTGCCTTTTACCCCGGATCATGCCCGAGTTTGGGGACCAAGGGACAAATTCAATTACTCTTTTTTCTCTCAACTCACTTCAACTCTTGCTCGATGTTTTCTTTTCTCCCAACCCCTTTTGGTTTCCCTTAACACCATCACCAACCCTAACTCGAGATCACGTGCTAGTGTGTGAATATATTCAAAAATAACTCATGCACTTGAATATATTCAAAAATAACTCTTGGCCAACTAATAAACAAGTTACTACATTTTTGCAAAGCAACCATACTTCACATTTCGCAAATAAGTAGCATTCATTCAAAACCATCACAAGCCCAAAAAACTTCTCCACAAGACATTAACATGCATAGGAATCTCAAAATAGGCAATTGAATCCATGCTCAAGCTAATAGATATCACAAATGTTCAATAAAGCAAGCAATTATTCTTCCTAACATGCAACTATCAACATAATTTAAAGACTCAATTGTGGTGTGTGATCAATCACACACCACACTTAGGGCTCTACCAAGCACGCAACTAAAGACACTCGATTGTGGTGTGTACGGGGGTACACACCACACTTCAGACCTTACTCGTGTTAGAGTTATGCCCCAGTGCAATATAAAAGTGATCTACAGATGTAATGTTTTATCATCTTTCCGAATAAATAAATCGGCATATATTACTAATGTGTTGTAGTAATATATCGAATGTAATTTGATCTATGTCATTATGTGTGTAACCACTAATAGTAGATCTATAGATCAGAAAGAATTACATTTGATGAGTCCCTGATCAGCTAAGCTTCTTTCTGAAGCGATCAGTATAAGACTAACTCCTTGTGATCACGCTCTACTGATCATGACAAAGTATGTGCCGGAGTTATATTATAGATATCATCAGGTCGATGATATCGGACAACCCGATTTTGAGTATGCTGCATAGATCCAGCCATGAGATACTCACATATCGTAACTTGTCATTATATCCTAAGACCAAGGAGTCTGTGTGTACACTATGTAACGAATACCTAATTTTGACCTAGTCTAACGTTATCTGTAAAAGGGTAGCTATAACGACTTCGATTGGCTTTAGCATTTATTGCACTAGTGAACTCGAAAGGCGTCTGAGAGATTTATCACTCATACTTCGGTATGAGAAAGATATCCGTTTAGGCCACTTGATGAGTATGACTGAAGAAAGAGCATGGCCATGCAGGTGATACCTTAGTATCAGTTTTCAGTCATCTCAGATATCAAGAAACAGTAATTGATAAATTAGGGTGACCATTCTATGCCTATTGATCAATCTGGATATCGGTTTGATAAAAGGACAGTGACATGTACGATAACAGGTTAAGTCGAATAATCGATAGTCACGAATATTGGATAATCATAATGTCTTGCTAGAGGCCACTTATGATGGAAAGGGTAAAATAGTAATTTTACCAGTCTGCCAATTATTTGTGAGCCTAGAGGGTCACACGCATTAAGCACGATACATGACAACAGTTATGGATGAGAGTTGAGAACAATTCAGTAGTTTTCTAGCCTAAGGTTTTAACCAGACGGTTGAAGAAATCAATTCGAGGAAATTGAGCCGTTTTGACTAAACCGAAATTAGAACTCAAGTTAATGGGTTTAATTTGGGTTTTAGTTAAACGGGCTTAAAGCCCATTTAGGGATTTAAGATAAGAGAGGGATCAAATGCAAAAAGGAAAGAATAAAGGGATAGATAATGTAATTTTAATTTTGAAATTCAATTTAATTTCAAATTAAAATCACATAATATCTATTCAATTATCTCATGAATTTTTCAGCAACTTACCCTCCTTTCTCTCTCCCTCTTGCTGATTTTCAGCTCTCTCTCTACCTTAATTGTTGCTCTTGTTTTCTCTCAAAATTTCTAGCAAAAGATTGAGTGAAAAATCATTTCGGTTGTGGTGCTTGTGTGGACTTGATAGAGAGAACACTACACTTGTGTTTTTGTCGATTACAAGAGGTAAATATCAGATTTATAATTATGTTTATAACATGTTCAAATGGCTTTAAGATCTCAGCTTTTTACGATCACCACGGTTACATAAAGTCCGCTGCATGATATTCATCGTTTGGAACCCGTGGTGATCTCTTTCAGTGGTATCGGAGGCAGGTTGTTATGTTTATTTCTACATGTTTAAATCTGATTTTTTTTTCATATTTATATGTGTTCATCACCTTAGCATGCATGTAAATCGAAAATTTTTTCAGATTTGATTGATTTTGGAAATTGGAAAAATAATTTTTTTTTTTTGGGTTTTTCGGGTTAGCCATGGCCGACCAGGTCGAGTCCCTTGGTGTACCATGGAATGCCCTAGGGAAGACCATGGTCAGCACCATGGGCCGACGAAGGTCGGCTACGGGCGACCATGGCAGCCCTCGCGGGCGACCATGGTCGCTGCCGCGGGCGACCATGGCAGCCCGTGAGGGCCACCATGGTTGCCTCGCGGGCGACCAGGGTCTGCCCTAGGGGCGACCATGGCTGCCCTCGCGGGCTACCATGGTCGTTCCCGTGGCCGACCACGGTCAGCCCCACGGGCGACCTCGGCAGCCCTCACGGACCACCGTGGTTGCCTCCGCGGGCGACCTTCGGTTGAGCCGGTTCGGCTCGACCAGATTCGAGCTGAACCGGTTGGTTCGCGAGGATATTTAGAAACCCTATAAAAAATTTAATTTTCAGATTTGGTTCGGTTTCGATAAACCAGCGAGAACCGGTCCAAAATTCAATTAATCGGTTAAACCGACCGGTTTCGATAAACCGAAATTTTTCCACACTTAAGAAAGATAAAATTTGGAAAAATTATTTGTTTGATCAGCATATTGATTGATAATATGATCTTTGATCACATGATGTTTTCCAGATGATGCTAGCTAAGCCCATTAGATTTGCATTTTAATTTCGGTTTTGCAACCTGCGTGTTGCTTAATTTTGGGTTGTAGTAAATACGGCCTGGGTGTCGTGATTTGTATTATATTTAATTTATTTTAATATGTAATCATGAAGACCGACACAAGAATCAAGTCAAGAGGGAGACTCAGATTGGAGGAGGCTCGAAGCCATTGGGAGTTCACGAGAATGGAGCAAGTTTGGATCTTGAAGACCATGTCTTTAGAATCAGTTTTTCTAGATTCTTAGGAACTTAAGATGGGCTTAGCTATGCATATTTTATCGTTACATTTGTATTTTTGAATGTATGAATGTATGATAGTTTAAATATACAAGTTTATGTATGATTTGCTATCACCCACATGCAAAGATTAAAATCGGAATTTAATCAGACTCGCATGTAACCGGCTAAGGGATCATCTTTGCATGAATTTGCAATTGATGATTCCAGATTAAGATTGTATCGATATACAATCAGACTTTTATAATTCACTTAAACGCAAATAATTACAAGTCAAGCATGATACCATCCAAGTTTGGGCACTCAAAAGGGCTTTGACCCTATGGATGTCGGTACGCCTCCGCGTAACATTCATAGAGAAAAGGTTTGGATGAGATGGGTAGTTCTGTGTGGGTGCGTGCGCCTCCGCGTAGTAGCCACATTAGTTCTATCCATAGTTCAAGCTTGGTAGACTTGTCTACGATTGTCAGCTAGGGCGGACCTAGGGTATCAGTATAGGGTATGCCGTGTACTTTTAGTACAGACCCTAGCCAGGAACTACATAGTCTTGTAGATGGATGTATTCCTACCTTGATGCTCTCAATTGGAGCAATGAGCCTCCGTTCACTTCAATTAAGGGTATGATAGGATCCTGGTTCAGATTCTAACTTGAGAATCAGACAAGTGTTTTATAACTTAATCTCCAACTTAAATTTTAATTAATTTTACCATGTATATCTAAAAGGCAAACACAACGCAAAGGAGTAATAGCGCACTGAGAGTCCAGATTGAGGACAAACTCAAGGGCATGAATTACTCAGATTGGAATAGAAATTTGAGGCTTGTACTCAAGCATGAACGCAAGTAGTATATCCTTACCAAGGAACCTCCTGCTGAGCCACCGCTGAACGCCGCTAGGTCACTAAGGATACTTATCAAAGTTCCTTAGTAACCAAATTGACGTGTCATGCATTATGGTGGGCAGTAGGATGCCAGAGTTGCAGAAGCAGTTCAGGAACGTTTCAGATGACCCTCATACCTGCAAGGCAGAGGTCAAGGAAATGTTGAAGGAGAAAGCTCATGTCAAAAGATATGATACTTTCATAGAACTTAACTCCTGCAAACTTAAGGCTGGAGCCCTGTTAGTCCCCATGTCACGAAGATTTAATGTCTTCAATAACATCTAACCAGACTCGGTTTTGATGATCAGGTTGAAATGGCTACAAATCTTATGTTGCAGTCAATTCCAGATACATATAGTGATTTCATAGTAAATTACAATATGCATGACATGGACAAGTCCTTAACAGAGCTTCATGGGATGCTTGTGACCGCTGAAAAGAACCTCAAGGGCAAGACCAAGGAGGTCCTTATGGTCAACAAGAAGGTCAGCTTCAAGAAAGCTGATCTGGGTAAGGGTAAGGCTCCTGGGCACCTTGCAGGGCAGATCAGACACCCCAAGCGTCCAAAGGTTCAAGTAGCTCCCAAAACTGCTATGAATTCTAAGGACAAATTGGAGGAGATATGCTATCACTGCAATGAGCCAGGACACGGGAATAAGGGATTGTAAGCAATACAAGGATCATGTGAAGAAGAGTGGGTATCCACGTCTTCAGGATCAGATATTTACGTTGGTAAGCTTAATCGCTATAACGTAAATAAGAAAAGGCTTAAATCTAGTTATTTAAACCAAGTTATAATATGGCATTGTCATTTAAGGCACATAGGCGAGAATCGCATTTCAACACTTCATAAGTATGGACTTTTTAAGTCCGTTTGAATTCACTCAAACTGAAAGATGCAAGTCTTGCCTAATGAGCGAGAAACGCATTTCAACACTTCACAAGTGTGGACTTTTTAAGTCCGTTTGAATTCACTCAAACTGAAAGATGCAAGTCTCGCCTAATGGGCAAAATGACAAAGACACCTTTCACAGGTTTATGTGAAAGGCGAGTGACTCATTAAGTCTAATACATTCCGACGTATGTGGACCTATGAGTACTCAGGCCAGAAGAGAGTTGAACTAATACTTGACTCTGGAAACGGCCGCATTCATTTTGAATCGGGCTCCGATGAAGACAACGATAGTACACCTTGTGACAGTCATTCTGTCTCCCATTACTGTGGATGCGTGCGCCTCCGCGTAGTATTCATTAGGATGCGAGCTGAATAAGGTAATCAGTTCTATTTGGATGTGAAATTCTGAATTGTAGCCAAGTTAGGAAGTCGAACACAAAGTCTTTAACTTGTGTATCGACTTCTTGTGGAAACAGTAAGCAAAGTAATAGACAGATAATAATCACGACGCCAGAGATGATTACCCAATTCGGTGACTCCGCACCTACGTCTGGGGGCACTTTGCCAGTGGAAAGGTTTTTCACTATCAGGTAGTCAATAGTACAACTTCAAGCCCAACTAGCTATCACACAAGCTATTGTCCTAAGCTACTATAGATCTCACCGTGAATCACCTCGACCCGGAGCCTCTCCCCCTGTCTTTGAGATTCCCTCAATTCCACTCTTCGAGCAAGCCTATGCTCGGTGTCGTTGTCTTCTTGGACGGAGTTGTGAATCTTCAATCACAAACAAAAACCCTAACCGATCCAAACACTTTAGTCTTCGCGACTTAATGTTTGATCGGAGCAAAGATCCGTTCTATCGAATATTCATCAGCCTCTCAACACGCCGATGGTGCACGGTTAAGAGCTCTGAGAAATCTTGCAATTGTTAGAACAAGAATGGATGACTGCTAATGGGAAGCCAAGGGCTTTTTATAGCAGCTCACATTCCTAATCCTTCTCGGATTAGGAACAGGAAAGTCAGGCAAGTTGTTGCCGCCTTCCACGAACAGCTGGAAGTCGTCTTGCCTGTTCTGACTTCCTGATGAAATCAGGCAAGTCGAGTTGCCGCCTATCGCTGACGTGTAACTGCCAGCTGGAAGTCGTTTGACTTGTCGACGTCACTCTTTTGCGCTTCAAGTCTTCGTGCCGCCTTTCTTCTTTTGCTCCAAGTTTCGTTGAAATAGGAAAGCTTCAGACTTTCCTAATCTGCGGCTCGTAACAAGTCGCTCCACTTGTCATACAACATGTTACTCGACTTCTTACTTTTGTGCTAAAAAATCATGCCAACTATCAAACGTAGCAACAATCTCCCCCTTTGGCAATTTTTTAGGCAAACACCTTTTTTTGTAAGCCCATCGTCATCTTGTGGCAGTTACGCACATCAAGTGACTTATCTTGTGGCAGTTACGCACAGCAAGTGATGTGACTTCTTTACTCCAAGCAGGCACATCGTCGTCACCTTGAGGCAGTTACGCACACAGCAAGTTTCGTGACTTCCGATGCGACTTCTTGTGCGGCTTCTATTGTATCATCTGGAGCAGCTTCTGGAGCTTAACTTCTTGAGTGGCTTCTGGAGCGGCGACTTCTATGAACATCTTTCGGCGCGACTTCTGGCGTGCATCTTTCGGCGCGACTTCTGGCGTACATCTTTCGGCGCGACTTCTGGCGTCGTATCACATATATCTCCCCCTGTTTGTCTAATAATATTGCCAAAGGCAATCTCATAACCTAAATTTGACTAATCAGCAGGGTAAAAGAGAAATAGCTCACACCATGAGCAAATAAACGGCTCAAACATGAGCACAAATCCAGCTCAATCAAGAGCAAGTATCCCAAAAATAAATAGTCACAATGTGCAGAAAGTAACTCGGACAAACCCCGAGAATTTAAAAGTGTGTGTGGGACAAAGTTATCATAGCAAATTTCAGAGAATTACTAAAACGACGTGGAGTCGTTATCTTCTTCTTCTTCAGCAGTAGCAGCAGCAGCAGTAGATCGGAGGTCTTCCAGAAGGGCTTCACAGGCAACTTTGCGAGTTGAGAGCGTGGCAATTGACTTCTCCAGATCGGCAATTACTTCCACCAGTTCTTCCTCCATCCTAGCGCCAATTGGTCCTGAGGGTCGAGAGCTTGATCCAGCTCCTGGAGTTTTGGCCATAGGAAGTCCAAGGTCCTTCAACTGCTGCCCTTCAAAGTTCTTGAGATTGATGGCTAGAGGCAGTGGCTTTTTACCCGGGATATCCGATTCTCAAACAATGTTAGGACATTGTTGGAGAAGGATACCAGTGATTAGCGAAGGGAACCCGATTGGAAGTTTGATTGCACATGATTTGGCGTGCTTAACTAGATGGTCAATAATGTAAGCGCCAAAATCAATGGGAGACTGCGTACCTATTTGGTAAATGAGTTTTGCCAGCTCTGTTTTGATGCTTGACCCATGCGTAGAGGGTGCCCAGTTAGCCAGACCGATGCGGTAGAGTATAGAATATTTTGCTGTGAGCTCTGTCGCCGCAATGGTGTCCTTGACTGGCCAGCCCTTCCTACGTCCTCTGGTTATTTCGACCGCTACTCTGTCCAAGTGCGGGACTTCCGGAGTGACTTCTGGGTCATCTCTGCCAAGGTATGTGTTGATGGTTGAGGCAGAGACTTCAAAGCATTCCCCCCGAACAAACACCTTTCGGTATTCAGCATCTTCAGGGTCATCGAACTCGCTTGATAGATTGACGATAAACTCCTTAACCAAAGTCGGGTAGAATGGGCCAATATTTATGACTGTGTTGGTCAGGCCAGCTCTACGAATAAGCTCTACAATCGCATTTATCCCTTGTGCTTCAGTGGAGAGTTCTCTTTCTGGATAAATCTTCCGCTGATAGACATACTGCCACTTAACGACATTGTCTACAGAATGGAAAGAGACGTTGTCTGTGGGTGCCTTCGGTACATACTTGGGGAGCTTCTGCCCTCCCAATGTCTTCTTCACCTGTGGTAGCACAATCAGGGTGTCTTCTTCTTCTGATTCTTTTTCTTAAGGGACAGAGGTTGCTGCTGTGGTTACTGACTTCTTTCTTGACTTCTTCGGCTGTTTGGACGCCGAAGCTTCTCCTTTTTCTGCTGCTTTCCTTTTTGGGGTTAATCTTCTCTGCACTTCAGTTTCTTCTTCTTCATCAACCAACCTTCGTGTTGGTAGCTTTCTTCTCTCAACCCTCTTGGGCACAACTTCTTCCTTTTCCATGGTTTCACTATCGACACTTTCTTTGACAGGTTCCTCTAAAAGTTGAGTGACTTCTGGAATGTCTTCAGGATTATCATCACGCCCTGACTCACAGTTTGGGGCGACATGGGAACTTTCTTTCTTTTGCAAGTCCTCGTCTAGAGGGGACTTCTCTGGTGTGTGTGTCGATTTAGAGAGACTAGGTTGGTCCTCGGAGCCAGTGCCGTGGACTTTAGGAACAAGGGTTTCTAAACCCTTTACAGGCAGGCTTTCTTCAATGTTTTCTTCAGAGGGGATAGCAGATTTACCTCGTGTTGGAGTCGGAGTAGAGAGAGAAGCGTTTTCTTCAATGTTTGCAGAAGCGGCTAGAGCGTCATCCTTCTCAGCGACGGTGATTGTGTCTTCCGGCGTAACAAATGGGGGCGAGCTTGTTACATCCTGAGGTGCTGCCGAAGTTTTCCCTAAGCCTCTTCCTCCTCGGATCCTTACTCCATGCTTGGTTCTAGTCGATTTGGAGGCAGATAATTTCTTGGCAATGACTTTTGCCCTCATCTTTGCTCGAAGTACTTTTGAAGCAGATGGTATTCTACCGCTGCGAGTACCAACCATTTAGCTAGGATTTTGTTCTTTGTGGGGGAAAGCAAATTTTTGCTGAGCCTTTTGATCTGAGAAACCCTAGCGATTTCAAATGATGGAGGAGGTGCAGAGTCTGTGGGAGTTGAACAGAATGATTTCTGATAGGTGGATAGTCAGATCGTAATCATTCAAAATTCAAAAAGACTAACGGGCTTCTGATGTAACGATTTGGGCCCGGCTTGATTTTGTGGACCCTATTTGGTACTGATCGAGAGAAAGAGTAAAATCAACCAAAAGCTCTTCCTCTTCTTGCTTGACTTCTGACTATTCTAGACAGCAAAGTCCGAGGGTCGACCTCAGACTTTCAAACCTTTTGGCATCCAACGCCTTTGTAAATATGTTTGCGACTTGTTTCTCGGTGGGTAGGTATTCGAGCTTTATTTTCTTGTCTTCTACAAGCTCTCTAATAAAGTGGTGCCTGATGTCAATATGCTTTGTCTTGCTATGCTGCACTGGGTTCTTCGAGATGTTGATTGCACTGATGTTGTCACAGAACAAAGTCATGACTTCTTGCTTGACTCCATATTCTGCCAACATTTGTTTCATCCAAAGAAGCTGAGTACAGCTACTTCCAGCTGCGATATATTCGGACTCAGCAGTAGACAAAGCAATACAATTTTGCTTTTTGCTAAACCATGATACAAGGTTGTTCCCCAGGTAGAAACAACCTCCAGAGGTGCTTCTTCGATCTGGTGTGCTTCCCGCCCAGTCAGCATCACAATATCCAACCAGAGTAGGAGAGGTATCAAAGGAATATAGCAAACCCAATTCAGAGGTTCCCGAGATGTACCTTATGATCCTCTTTGCATGAGCCAAGTGACTGACTTTTGGATTGGCTTAATATCTAGCACAGACTCCCACATAATAAGCAATGTCGGGTCGATTTGCTGTCAAATAGAGGAGAATTCCTATTATGCTTCGATAAAGACTTTGTTCAACTGGTTCTCCCATCTCGTCCTTTGTGCACTTGTCATGTGTGGCAATAGGAGTCCTTTTGTGCGAAGCCTTTTCTAACCCGAACTTCTTGACAATGTTCTTTGCGTATTTGCTCTGGGAGATAAATATTCCATCTGACATCTGCTTGATCTGGAAGCCTAGGAAATATGTGAGCTCACCGACCATACTCATCTCAAATTCAGACTGCATGTGTTGAACGAAGCGTTCCACCATCTTGTCTGACTTCCCTCCAAATACAATGTCGTCGACATATATTTGAGCAATCATGATGTCCTTTCCTTCCTTCTTCACAAAGAGAGTTTTGTCTACTCCCCCTCGAATATAACCATTCTGTACAGGGAATTGGGTTAGACGTTCATACCATGCTCGTGGAGCTTGTTTGAGACTGTAGAGAGCTTTCTTTAGCTTGTAGACATGGTGCGGAGAGTCATGGTCTTCGAATCCCTTTGGTTGAGCTACATAGACTTCTTCGTTCAAATTTCCATTGAGAAAGGCACTCTTTACATCCATCTGATAAAGTTTGAAACGCAGATGACATGCGATGCCGAGAAGAAGTCGTATGGCTTCCAGTCTGGCTACCGGAGCAAAGGTTTCTTCAAAGTCGACTCCTTCGACTTGTGTGTACCCTTGAGCCACTAGTCTCGCTTTGTTTCGAGTGATGTTTCCTTGCTCGTCAGACTTGTTTTTGAATATCCATTTTGTCCCGATGACATTGACATTGTCAGGTTTGGGTACAAGTTCCCAGACTTCATTCCTTGCAAACTGAACCAATTCTTCTTGCATCGCGCAGACCCAGTATTCATCATTGATGGTCTCTTGTATATTCTTTGGCTCAATTTTGGAAATAAAGCACATGTTACCTATCATCTCTTGGTGGTCAAGAGATGCCTTTTGTCGAGTCCGAACTCCCTCATTAATGTCTCAAATCACATCCTGTGGTGGATGATACTTCTGAATTCTTCTTGATGGAGCTTTTTGCCTTGTAGGAGTTGCCTCTTCATCCGGGATGATTTGGCTTTCGTCTTCAGACCCTTTGTTGCGCTCATCGTCCTTGACTTCCGGTCTGACTTCTCCTCTGACTTCTGGTCTGACTTCTCCTGAGAGATTTAGGACTTCTTCGTCCTCGTCACTGGATTGCTCGTTGCTGTCATCGATCACGACATTGATGGATTCCATGATAGTCCGGGTGCGTTTGTTGAATACACGAAAAGCCCAACTATTTCTGGAGTATCCGAGGAAGATGCCTTCTTCGCTTTTAGGATCCAATTTGCGTCGCGGTTCCCTATCTGCGAGTATGTACCAGACTGATCCAAACACATGGAAGTATTTGACATTCGGCTTTCTCCCCCTCCATATTTCATAAAGAGTGAACGAAGTTCCAGGGCGGAGAGTCACTGTATTATGAATATGGCATGGCGTATTCAAAACTTCAGCCCAGAAGTGTTGCGGGATGTCTTTGGCTAACATCATGACTCTTGCCATCTCTTGAAGAGTGCGATTCTTTCTTTCAACGATTTCGTTTTGCTGAGGAGTGATGGGAGCAGAAAATTCGTGGGCAATTCCTTCAGCATCACAAAAGTTTACGAAGCTGATGTTTTCAAACTCCTTTCCATGATCGCTCCGAAGTCGAACGACTTTCCCAATAACTTCTCCCTTTTCTCGTTGAACTTTTCGACATAAGGCTTCAAAGACTGAGAAGGTATCTGACTTCTCTCGAATGAAATCTACCCATGTGTACCTTGAGAAGTCGTCTACACATACAAATATGTACTTCTTTCCTCCTAGACTTTCTACTTGCATGGGTCCCATAAGGTCAACATGAAGAAGTTCTAGAACACGAGAAGTAGTAAGATGTTGTACCTTCTTGTGTGACGTCTTGACTTGTTTCCCAATTTGGCATTCTCCACAGATTTTTCCTTCAATGATCTTGAGGTTGGGAACTCCGATGATAGCCTTTTCATAGAGAATCTTTTGCATACTCCTCAAATTGATGTGACCAAGTTTTTGATGCCATAGTTTTGTCTCTTGAGCTTTGGATAAAAGACACTTGGTTTGCAAGGTACTGACTGTTAGAGACCATAGATAACAGTTGTCAAGGGACCTGTGGCCTATCATGACTTCCTTTTGTTGTTCGTCTTTGACCGAGCACTTGTCGCGAGTGAAGTGGACATTCAGATCTAAATCACATATCTGGCTTATGCTGATGAGGTTTGCTGTGAGGCCTTCTACTAGCAGAGCTTCTTTCAGACATGGAGAATTGGGAAGATTGAGTTTTCCTTTCCCGAGCACTCTAGCTTTTACTCCATCTCCAAAAGTGACGAAGCAATTTGTGCATGGTATTAAAGTGACCAGGAAAAAGCTATTACCCGTCATATGTCGAGAGGATCCACTATCGAAGTACCAATCGTTGCTGGTTAAGGCCTTTAAAGCGGTGTACGCGATGTTAGCTCGATAGTTGACCTCTTTGACTCGCCATTCCTTCCGAGGTTGGCTTTTCTTGATGGTGGTCCTTTTCTTGACCGAGCTCTTCCCATATAACTGATAGCAGAAGGGTCGAATATGTCCTCTTCGTCCACAGTGATGACAAACCCAGTTATGTCTTTTGTTCTGGGTTTTTGACGCGGCCAGGGTAGAAGACTTTTTGGTCGCTTGGTCAGCCGTGAAGTTAGGAGACTTTTGGCGAGACTTCTGGGGGACAGACTTCTGAGGAACGAAGATGGTGTGCAATGATGAGGCTTCTTTTGAATATCCCAGACCTTCCATATTCCTTGATGGTTTCCCGATCGAAAGAATTTGATCCAGAGTGTCAGTACTTGGATTCATCATCTTTACAGACTTGGTGACCTGCTCTAACTCGCCTTTTAATCGAGCAACTTCCTTTTTGAGATCAATGGCCGTCTCAAGAAGTCTTGACTTTTCTTCATTAAGAGTAAGAATGAGAGCGTTCTGTTTTTCGATTACCTTAGAGTCTTCAAGCCACTTGACATACCATTCGTTGTAAGCGTTGTTGAGAGTCTCATCGGATAGCTCATCATCAGAGTCATACTTCTTTGAGCTTTCAGCTGTTTGATCTATTGTGGAGGAAGTGAAAGCCACATAGTTACTTGTATGCTCAAGGTCACTGTCTTCCTCATCTTTTTTATCGTCAGTTAGAGAGGCATTGAATCCCTTCTTCTGTTTCTTCAAGAGGTTGGGACATTCTCTTTGCAAGTGTCCATACCCCTCACATTCAAAGCACTGAGCGCCTTTGCCTGATCGTTCTCCTCGTCCTCCATCGTTAGCCGTGTTGTCTAGCTTCTGAAACTTGTGTTGTGGCTTGTCTCTGACTTCTTGGGTGACTTTTCTTCCTGTCATCTGGCCAAATGTTTTCATGACTCTGTTGTAGTTTTTGGCCAGCATGGCGATAGTTTCTTCGATGTCACTATCCGACTCAGACTGTGTTGAGTTCTTCTGATTAGAACTTTTGAAAGCCACATCTTTATGTTTCTTCTCAATAGGAGGTAGGGAGAGCTCGAAAGTTATTAGTGAGCCCATGAGTTCATCAAACTTCAGCGTCTTCAAGTCATGGACTTCTTCGATGGCGGTGATCTTCATCTTGAATCTGGAACTTAGGGCTCTCAGTGTCTTTCTGACCAAATCTTCATCGGTCATAGGCTTGCCAAGTGAATATGATTCATTGGCCATATCCTTGATGCGCACATTAAACTCCGCAATAGTCTCGTCGTCATTCATGGTCAGAGCCTCAAAGTTAGTCGTGAGGAACTGTAACTTCTGCTCTTTGACTTTTTAAGTACCCTCGTAAGCAACCGCAAGTGTGTCCCAGGCAATCTTGGCACTTGTGCATGTGTTGATGAGTCGAAACACATTCTTGTCTACTCCATTAAAGATAGCATTGAGTGCACGAGAATTACCTAGGGCGGCTTCATCTTCTTCCATGCTCCACTCCTTTTCTGGTTTGATGCTGGTTTGATTTCCATGAGCATCAGCATAGTAAGGTTCCTCCCATCCATTGATGATAGACTTCCAGGTTTTGCTGTCAAGGGACTTCAGGAAAGCACACATCCGTGCTTTCCAATATCCATAGTTTGTTCCGTCGAGTACCGGCGGACGATTGACAGATCCTCCTTCCTTTGAATCCATATTAGCTACTCAGATTTGCAGGACAATCACCTAAGAGATTAAGGTGACTCCTCTGATACCAATTGAAATTCTGAATTGTAGCCAAGTTAGGAAGTCGAACACAAAATCTTTAACTTGTGTATCGACTTCTTGTGGAAACAGTAAGCAAAGTAATAGACAGATAATAATCACGACACCAGAGATGATTACCCAGTTCGGTGACTCCGCACCTACGTCTGGGGGCACTTTGCCAGTGGAAAGGTTTTTCACTATCAGGTAGTCAATAGTACAACTTCAAGCCCAACTAGCTATCACACAAGCTATTGTCCTAAGCTACTATAGATCTCACCGTGAATCACCTCGACCCGGAGCCTCTCCCCCTGTCTTTGAGATTCCCTCAATTCCACTCTTCGAGCAAGCCTATGCTCGGTGTCGTTGTCTTCTTGGACGGAGTTGTGAATCTTCAATCACAAACAAAAACCCTAACCGATCCAAACACTTTAGTCTTCGCGACTTAATGTTTGATCGGAGCAAAGATCCGTTCTATCGAATATTCATCAGCCTCTCAACACGCCGATGGTGCACGGTTAAGAGCTCTGAGAAATCTTGCAATTGTTAGAACAAGAACGGATGACTGCTAATGGGAAGTCAAGGGCTTTTTATAGCAGCTCACATTCCTAATCCTTCTCGGATTAGGAACAGGAAAGTCAGGCAAGTTGTTGCCGCCTTCCACGAACAGCTGGAAGTCGTCTTGCCTGTTCTGACTTCCTGATGAAATCAGGCAAGTCGAGTTGCCGCCTATCGCTGACGTGTAATTGCCAGCTGGAAGTCGTTTGACTTGTCGACGTCACTCTTTTGCGCTTCAAGTCTTCGTGCCGCCTTTCTTCTTTTGCTCCAAGCTTCGTTGAAATAGGAAAGCTTCAGACTTTCCTAATCTGCGGCTCGTAACAAGTCGCTCCACATGCCATACAACATGTTACTCGACTTCTTACTTTTGTGCTAAAAAATCATGCCAACTATCAAACGTAGCAGCAGGATGCCTGCGCCTCCGCGTAGTAGTCAAATAAGAGCTGGACCAGAGTCACAGAAGGTACACCATATGACACTCATTACGTCTTCCGTTACTGTGGATGCGTGCGCCTCCGCGTAGTATTCATTGGGATGGGAGCGGGATGAGATGGTCAGTTCTATTTGGATGCGTGCGCCTGCGCGTAGTAGCCAAATAAGAAATGGACCATAGTCATGTATGGTGTGGGAAACATCCTAGTATGTTTTTCCTAAAAAGATTTGGGTAGCAGAGATGCAGGCATCCAAATCAGAAAAAATGTGTCTTCGTAAGGTATCCTTAAGAAACTAAGAGATACAACTTCTATATACCCAGCGAGTACAAAGTCTTTGTTGCTCGAGGAGGGGTATTTTTGGAGAAATATTTTTCAAAATAGCTAGTGGGAGTCCCGTGCATCTCGAAGAAATTCGTCAGGATACGGAACAGCCTGAAGCAATTCAGGAGCCTGCTATGCAAGATGTAGAAGTACTGGAGCCTCATATGGTCGTAGATGAAGAATCAGTCCCTACAGAAATTCCAGATGGTCCAAGGAGGTCTGAAAAATCTCGTCATGTTCCAGACAGATATGGTTTCACAGCCACTGAAGGAAATGACTTGATGTTGGTGGATCAGGATGATCCAAAAACCTACAGACAAGCTTTGACCAGTCCAGACTCCGAAAGATGGCAGAACGCCATGAATGAGGAGATTAAGTCCATGTAAGACCACCAAGTCTGGTGCTTGGTTGATCAAACCCCTGGGATAAAACCCATCGGTTCTGAGTGGGTTTATAGGATCAAGACCGACATGGATGGAAGTCCTCAGACCAATATGGCTAGGATGGTTGTACAAGGTTATCGTCAGATTCAATACATGGATTATGATGACATCTTTTCACCAGTAGCAATGGTCAGATTGATCCGGATTATTCTTAACCATAACTATGGCAGATGGATTTCAAAACCCCTTCCTTAGCAGAAACTTACTAGATGGCGTGTATATCACACGACCTGTGGGTTTTGTAGATCCAAAGAATCCCGGAAAGATTTGTAAGCTGCTTAGATCCATTTATGGATTAAAGCAAGCTTCACGGAGTTGGAACATTTGGTTTGATGAAGCTGTAAGGGAACTCGGCTTCATCAAAACAAAAGTGAGCCTTGCGTACATAAGAGAGCGAGTGGGAGTAATATTGTATTCTTGATATTTATTCATCGGGAATGACATCCCGACCTTGCCACCAAAGCTTGGTTAGGGAAGTACTTATTGATGAAGGACTTAGGAGATGCTACATTTAATGTAGGCATCAGGATCTCTACAGATCATTCCAAAAGGATTTTGGGCCTAAGTCAGAACATGTTGCTAAGTCAGAACATGTACATAGGTAAAGTGTTGAGAAGATCTCAATGCTTGATTCTAAGAAAGGATACATACCCATGCGTCATGGCATTAAGCTCAGCAGGCTACAGAGTCCAAGTACTCCTGATAAGCTGAGCAGGATGAGTAAGATCCCTTATGCTTCGGCTGTGGGATCCATCATGTATGCCAGGATGTGCATGAAACTGGAAGTCTCGTTTGCACTAAGCTATACCAGCAGATTCCAATCTAACCCCGGCCAATTACACTAGATTGCTGTCAAAGGTCATACTCAAATATTTGAGGAGGACGAAGGATGCATTCCTAGTGTATGGGGATATAGATAGAGAACTAGCAGTCAAAGGACAAATCGATGCTAGTTTTCAGACATATCCAGTTGACTTCAAAATTCTGTCAGGATATATTTTGTGTTGAGTTGTGGCGCTTTCAGCTGGATAAGCTTTAAGCAAGCCAAAATTGCCAACTCTACAACGGAGGCTGAGTATATAGTTGCAACAAAAGCAGCTAAAGAGGTCGTATGGATTAGAAGCTTTCTAATCGGATTAGATGCAACGCCGCGAGCGTCTGATCCGATAAGCTTGTGGTGGGACAACACAGGTGCCGTAGCTATTGCTCAAAAGCCCAGATTCCACAACAGATCCAAACATATACTCAGCAGGAATCACCTCGTGAGAGTTATCACATATAGAGGTGATATGGAGATTAAACACTATTCGACTGATGATAATATGGCCGATCACTTGACAGAGGCTCAGCCGTAGCCTAGGCATGAGGAACATGCAGGGTCTATGGGAGTAGATCAGAACTTAAAATTGGAACCAGGGGCAAGTGGGAGATTGTTAGAGTTATGCCCCAGTCCAATATAAAAGTGATCTACAGATGTAATGTTTTATCATCTTTCCGAATAAATAAATCGGCATATATTACTAATGTGTTGTAGTAATATATCGAATGTAATTTGATCTATGTCATTATGTGTGTAACCACTAATAGTAGATCTATAGATCAGAAAGAATCACATTAGATGAGTCCCTGATCAGCTAAGCTTCTTTCTGAAGCGATCAGTATGAGACTAACTCCTTGTGATCACGCTCTACTTATCATGGAAAACTATGTGCCGGAGTTATATCATAGATATCATCAGGTCGATGATATCGGACAACCGGATTGTGAGTATGCTGCATAGATCCAGTCATGAGATACTCACATATCGTAACTTGTCATTATATCCTAAGATCAAGGAGTCTTTGTGTACACTATGTAACGAATACCTAAGTTTGACCTAGTCTAACGTTATCTGTAAAAGGGTAGCTATAACGGCTTCGATTGGCTTTGGCATTTATTGCACTAGTGAACTCGAAAGGCGTCTGAGGGATTTATCACTCATACTTCGGTATGAGAAAGATATCCGTTTAGGCCACTTGATGAGTATGACTGAAGAAAGAGCATGGCCATGCAGGTGATACCTTAGTATCAGTTTTCAGTTATCTCAGATATCAAGAAACGGTGATTGATAAATTAGGGTGACCATTCTATGCCTATTGATCAATCTGGATATCGGTTTGATAAAAGGACAGTGACATGTACGATAACAGGTTAAGCCGAATAATCGATAATCACGAATATTGGATAATCATAATGTCTTGCTAGAGGCCACTTATGATGGAAAGGGTAAAATAGTAATTTTACCAGTCTGCCAATTATTCGTGAGCCTAGAGGGTCACACGCATTAAGCACGATACATGACAACAATTATGGATGAGAGTTGAGAACAATTCAATAGTTTTCTGGCCTAAGGTTTTAACTAGACGGTTGAAGAAATCAATTCGAGGAAATTGAGCCGTTTTGACTAAACCGAAATTAGAACTCAAGTTAATGGGTTTAATTTGGGTTTTAGTTAAACGGGCTTAAAGCCCATTTAGGGATTTAAGATAAGAGAGGGATCAAATGCAAAAAGGAAAGAATAAAGGGATAGATAATGCAATTTTAATTTTGAAATTAAATTTAATTTCAAATTAAAATCACATAATATCTATTCAATTATCTCATGAATTTTTCAGCAACTTACCCTCATTTCTCTCTCCCTCATTGCTGATTTTAAGCTCTCTCTCTACCTCCATTGTTGCTCTTGTTTTCTCTCAAAATTTCTAGCAAAAGATTGAGTGAAAAATCATTTCGGTTGTGGTGCTTGTGTGGACTTGATAGAGAGAACACTACACTTGTTTTTTTGTCGATTACAAGAGGTAAATATCAGATTTATAACATGTTCAAATGGCATTAAGATCTTAGCTTTTTACGATCACCACGGTTACATAAACTCCGCTGCATGATATTCATCGTTTGGAACTCGTGGTGATCTCTTTCAACTCGGCCTTAAGCAACACTAAAACATAAAAACAACCAAATGTGGTGTGTACGGGGGTACACACCACACTTAAGGCTCGACTAAGCCTTGACTTAACACAAACAAACGTACTATATACACACAAACATGCGAAAGAAAGCACTTTCCTCTATCAAACACAATCATTTTGAAATCATTCAATCTCTTCCTAAAGTAGGCGGAAGAGATTTCCATTAGGTGCATAAAAATTCGTCGCCTCAACAATTTTTCTTTAAAGGGCAAGCGATGAAAGTTGTGCCCGGAGGTACTAAAATTTTCAAGTGCATAGAAGCACTTACCATTCAATTTTTCAACATTTATATGCATCGAATGTAAACTTGATGCATACGAGAAACAAGGCAAGATGCCACCTTTGGTGCAGACATATGCCGACTCCTCTGGATTCTCTTTCTCAACCGAGACCTCTTCTCCATCTCATATCACCAAGATAGGTCCCATTTCTCTCACCTCCTGCTTCCTCTCTCCAAGCTTCGCCAAGAGGTACCTTTCATGATTTTCAGACAATGTGTTAGAAATAAACACAAGTAAAGATAAATCATTGTCAACAAATGCATATTTAGAATTTTCCGGGATCGGAATTTGCTCAAAAATAACTCTCTCGGGTAGGATATATTCTAACTCAAAGAAGAGGTTATCGTAAATGTGAAAAAGAGGTGGAACCCAAGTTTCTGCATCAACCACGGGTTCTTGCATCATGAAACTCTCTAACTCAACCGGTACTTCCCGGGGGACACCCGAGAGGTGAGTTTCTGAATTCTCCATCACCTCATATGTGGGATCATGAAGTGGAGAATCTAAACCCTTATCAGAAGTGGACTCTAAGGAATTAATCTCAAAGAAAAATGTATCATAAATAGGAGAAGAAAGTGGAGCCCATATTTGTGCTTCAACTACGGGCTAGCCTCTTCATAGATGACCTCCTCGTCAGTCTCCTGTGGTACTTCGGCCACTAGCCCCCATGCTTCTTCTGGGGCTTCTTCCTCGAGTTCTTGCTCAACTTCCTTAGACTCGTCCATCGCCACTCCAAGTTGCATGAACTCGGGCTCTTCGACCCTTTCTTGCTCACCATAGATCATGACATTTGATTCAATTTCATCTTCTCTTTCGTCATCGGCTTCTAAAAAAGAGTCAAATTCGAACTCCGACTCAGGCACATTGGACTCATCCTCGTCCATGCTGGCCCAACTCTCCCCATTAGCCTTGTCAACCTCCATTTTCAATTGCCACAACTCGTCCTCCTTGGCCCACTCCTCATTAATCATGCGAACCTCCATTTGTAATTCACTCTCGTCATCCTTGGCCTGCTCCTCATTAGCCTCCATCGGGCAATGAGCACTTATTTGCTCAAACATAGCCTCGGTGCTCCTCATCATTCTTCTAAGCTCGTCGGTCGCTGCCGTTTGGCTTTTCATAAAAGTCGCTAAAACATCTCTTAACGAGTCCTCTTCTTGGTTGTACTGAAGTGGTGGAGAATCATCTCCGGTTTGAAATTTTGACAGCGGCTCACGAAAACCATAATCAAAGCCATTGTCGTAGTCTTCGCTGCAGAAATCCTCTTGAGAATCGTAGTTCTCATCCTGGCCATAGTATTCTTCTTGGCCCCATCTTGACCAACTTGAATGCACCTCGCATCCTAGATCATCATCGTAGTTATTCCACTCTTGTTCCATTTAGAGCTAACCAAGCTCCGGATCGTACACCAAACAAAGTACCTATAAAATAAGCACTTAACAAGTATCAAAAACTAAAGAAAACAAACACAAGCAATCAAGAAATCTAATACCAATTAGTCCCCGGCAACGGCGCCAATTTGTTGGGGGAAAAAACGGTCTCCCCTCTATCGCGCAACAACACGCGGTCGCAGAAAGTACAAATAAACCGGTAAGATACCGAGTCGAATCCACAGGGACTAATGAGGGTCGTAGGTTGTTTTGAGTGTTTGTCTTTATTTTAGTAAACTACCAATAAGTAAATAGCAACAACATGATAACACTGGAAGTAAAGCGCCTAGGGTGCTAGACAAATAGTAATGTAAATAAGTTTGCGAGTTTTAATTTCTTTGGATCGAAATTAATGTTGAGCCTATGTCTTAAATGCCGACCTCGCCTTTCGGTAATGAGGTTAGCCTAATCCCGAGTCTCCTCGTGCCTTTTCGGTATTGAGAAAAACTCGAGACCGCATTAGATCGACAATAATAAGCTAAGGGTTATTACAAGGTGCCAAGACACGGTCTTGAGCCTACAACCCTCGATGGATGCTAGGTCCGGATTCTATTCCTTCCCTTTCGGTATCGGATAGAAGTCCTCAAACACATATTGTAAAGCGTCAATTAAACAATACATGCATTTAAATAAGCAACCACACAACATAGTCTTCAATCCTAGAACTAATATCTCAATAAACTCAATAATCACATCACAAATGTCTAGCACCCATGGCAAAGGGATTTAGCCCTCAACTATGGTGCTCAATCCAACTATCATCATACAATCAACAAAATTAAACAACAATATCAAATAAACTAGTAAATAGGGATAGAAATTGCTCTTGGTGTTCTTGAGCAAGATGGATCTTGAAGCTCGGTGGATTTGATGGTAGGAATCTCTCCGAAGCTTCCTTTCCTAGCTCCAAAGGTTGAGTCTATGGTGGAATCCATTCCAAAACTCCCAAAGTGTCAAGAAGAGATGAAGAACTCTTCAAGTTTGATGAAGAACAAGTGGTTGGAGCTCTCAAACTCACCTCTCTCCTCCTCAACTAGTTTTTAGTCTTTGCTCAACTCCCCACCACTCCAAAATATCTGATTTTTGCACTTTATTATCAGTTTCGCGCCTTAGTCACGATCTTGCCTTGGTAGGCACGATCGTGCCTCACCTAGGCACGATCGTCACTCAAATCGTGCATCGCCTCTGTAAGTTTCGAGTAAAATTCGGCAAAAAATACATTTAGGCACGATCGTGACCCATTAAAATCTTCACCAATGGATTAGATCTTCACAACCCGCTCAAATCGACATATTATGGGCCCCAATCGGACTTCGGACGAGAAATCTACACGACCGGAAAGTTTCAGCTGTTGTGCAGAACTTTCTTAACCAATTTTCAGCTCCAATTATGCTCTAATTGTGCCTTGCACCTACAAAATGTCAAAAACACACAAAAGATCAAAAGTACCAAATTAATCGCTCTAGAAAGCCGAAACGAGGACAATTCGGTGTTGAAATGCGGGTCAGAAGTGTAATTGCGAGGTCACATTCGGACCCGCAACAAAACCTAACCGAACTTAGTCGACGATACTTCCACCAATATCCCGCCGACTAGGCTTGGCTAGGTTTTAAAACCTAGCCAGCGCGATTATGTCAATATCTCCCCGGCTAGATTGTCACGTGTAATTTTCATTAGCACGTGAGCTCCTAGCCGGCGAGATATTGCTTTAAGTCTTGCCGGTAAAGGGTTATATACCCAACACTTATAGAAATTTCCCTCACGTTCCCTCTCGTTTTCGCTCACGCTCTTTGTCACTCCGTCGAGCCGCCTCGCCTCGCCGGACCTCGCCTCGTCGCTCCGACCGTCATCGTCATCTCCGACCGAAATCCTTGACATTGTTGATATGAAATTGCTGATGGTTACTTACATTGTTGTAAATTGACATTGTTGATATGAAATTGCTAATATGAAATTTCTCGATGTTTACTGATATGAAATTAGGGTTTCATTTTGCTACAATTAAATTGCTACAATTGAACTTCTACCTCCAGTGTAGGTAGGAATCTGGATGGGAATTGCTTGAGTATGATTTATCTGCTCATTTGCAATTGTGTCATTTGCAATTAGAAATATGTTCAGCATTTTGATCGGTGTGATTGTGTGAGCTAATGGGTTGAGTTCGGTTAGCTACTCATTAGCTCGCTCGTAGTGAGCAAGCCTAGTGCAAGCATCTAAGTATTCACATCTTTGACTTCTTGTAGCCTTACTTTCCTTCATTTGCCTTCCTATGCCTTGTGAATGTCGTTATTGTGAGTATATGAGTAGTATCTAGTTTATATATATACTCAAGTTTGTTCAGCTTAAAGATCAAGCTCCTGCTTGTTTGGATGATGAGAAAAGCATGAGATAATGGTGATCTTCGTTTGTACGAGTTTTGAGCATTTCTAAGCTTCAAAGTGACTTCTTGTTCTCAAACATGATACTTGTGCTGAAATTTTGATTGTCAACTTAGTGTTCAATTTGATTCCATTCTTGAACTATAAATAATAAGAATCAAGAGGCCTTAGATGATAAGTATTGAATATTGAATATTTGCACTGTACATATTCAATATACATACTGAATATGTATATTGAATATTGAATATTTGCACTGTACATATTCAATATCTTTATACTGTTTGTTTGAAATTGAAACTCAATTGGGGTTTTGCTTGGTAAATTGATGCCTGAATAATTCTGCTTAATTTTGCTGAATATGAATATGTAAATTGAATAATTTTGCTGAATTGGGAATAAATTGGTGATTCTGTGATGTACTTGAACATGAATTTTAAATTTAGATTGAACAAGTTAGTTGATGTTTAGGAAGTCAATTCTTATACACATTGCCATTTGTCTCCGTCCAGTTGGAGCCCGACCTCGCCTCCACCGTCCGTCTCCGTTTGAGCCCGACCTCGCCCAAGTCGTCTTCCTGAACCTCAGATTAGTATTGATTGAAAACAATCTCAACATGTAGTATTGCAAATTATATGGTATTTATATTCATTTGGTTATTCGAGACTTTGGCTTGCTGTGATTTTAAATTATATAGAATTTAATTCGCTATTTGAATTTAATATATATGTTATTCACGTCAACGTAGGAAATGCCTCCTAGAAAGAACATGGGGCAGAAGACTTTGAAGGAGCAGTATTTCGACCGAATCTGCCGTTATGCTACGAACTTGGCGCCTGAGAGCTCGGGGGTAGAAAGTGGGCCCCATACTGGTACTACAGCCGAGGAGGGTACTCAGCTCCATCAGGGTACACCGGCCCAGGAGGAGGTCAACAGACCCGAGCGGGGTAGTTCGGCTCCGGAGGAGGCGCCTGAACACGAGGATGAGCTGATCGAGTGCATAATTCCCACGGTCGGTCCCTCGTGCATTCCTACAGTGGAGTCTAACATATCAAACACATGCGTTTCGACTGTTCCCTCCAGACGACACATCCGGTACCAGTCGCTGAACACCACGTACGAGGAAGGATCGACGAGTGGGCCACAGGAGCCGAAGACGTATTCGCTTGGGCTTGCAAAGTGCAAGAAGCTGCAAGATATGATGGTGAAAGGGCCTCTTTCGGTCACGTGGGATTTTGACAAAAATCTCATCATCATCAACAACGACCAATAATTTGACTCGACCAAGGTTATCCGGTTCATCGCCGGTCACATCAGGACGAGTGTACTACTGCGAGCTCCTCGATTTCGGATGCTGGAGTTCAATGAGCAGTGTAAGATATGGGGAGCTCTCACGGTAAGTCCTAATCTTTTTTCATTTATAAATTATTTCATTTCAAATAGTTTAAATAACGTATTTCTATTTTCATTGAAAAGCGCACTACGCTACCACGTAGCGCCAAATAAAGTTTACCAGTGGCTCTCGTTCCATACTCAAAGGAGCTATGGGGATTTTATGCGTGAGTGTTCGAGGAACTACTCTCAGTATGGGCGGAGTCCGGTCGCGGTTGACTTCATAGGCCGAGAGCAATCATAGGAGTGGATGTACGACTACTTCGAGAGTCTAGAATATAAGGTACGTAAAAATATGTAATATTTTCTTTAAGTCTTTCAAATATTTAAAATTACTTTCTTAACGCTCGATATTTGTCCATGTGCAGGAACTTTCCGGAAAAATGAAAGGTCTCACCGAGTATAAGAAAAAGCATAGCGGTGGTTCCCGGACCTTCGACAGATATGCTCAACTCCAATAGAAGGCTGGAGTTCTTCTTACGAGTGTGGAAACTTATGTGCGCGTCTATGAAAAAGACGGCGACCCGGAAACGGTAAAATATTAATTTCTTTATAAATTTACCGGAATTTTACTATGTCATACAATTTAACACTTTTGTTTGCAGATCCAAAAAGTTAAGGACGAGATCGAGCGGCACAAAAGACTTGTCGTAGAAGCGGCTGCCGCCGGACAACAATATTTGGTCCCGAAGCATGTAGAGGCCGAAATCCTTCAGCGGTTGACGGGCATGGAGAAGAAGCGGGGGTCTGTTGTTCATGGCATGGGCGGCGAGTTTCTTCGACCGCCCAAACCGAGAGGTGGTGCTTGTACATCCGCGGCCTCGGCTGAGCAGATAGATGCTGTAGTCGCTACTAGAACGGAAAAAATGGAGGAGACAGTTCGTGAGATAGATGCAAAATTGGCCGCCAGAGCTGCTGCTGCGGTAGGGGAGATAGTTGAGCTGAAACGTCGTTTCGATGATCAGCAGGGTCAGACAGACGCTCAGATTAAGGCCGAGGTCGAGGCTCGGCTTATGGTCGAGATCGATGCTCGGGTTAAGGCCGATGTTCAAACCAGTATCCGGGATGTACTGGTCAACTTCGACTTGCCATCTGTTACGCGGATGCTGCTTCCGGCCCAGGCCCCGAGTCCCGTCATCACTTCGACTTCTACTCCGACTCCAACGCCGATCAGACCCCAAGCTTAACTCCGACTCTGACCCTGGGGCTTACTCCGACTCAGACGTTGGCGCAGCTGACTATCTCGTCGAGAGTGCCTTCAGACCAACAGGAACCTCCAGCACATGCCGACGAATATCGCAGAAGACGACGCAGAAGATTTTGTCAAACATAGCCTACGGGATATTGACAAAATCTCGCCGGCTAGGATCGGTTAGATTTTACAACCTAGCCTGTGAGATGTTGGAACATCTCGCCGACTATGTTGTAAAACCTACCCGGCGAGATGTTTTCAATATCTCGCCGACTAGGTTGTAAAATCTAGCCGGCGAGATGGGAGCAAAATTTTGCCGGCTAGGTTGCAAACTCTAACCGGCGAGATTTTACAAACACCTCGCCGGGAAAGCTTAACCAACACGGAAAGATATTGGTCATACTCAAGCCGGCGAGATATTGAAGCAATATCTCGTCGGCTATGACCTTTCCCGACGAGACTTGCCCAGCGAGAACCAAGCCGGCGATTTTCGAGCGAAAATCTAGCCGGCTTGGCCAAGCCGGTGATACCGGCCCTCCTGCCCGGCAATAGCAAAGTTTCGCCGGGTTGGAGGTCATTTTCAGTGGTGTATGTTCCAGACGTTAAAAGTTTGTTTATTGACAGTTGGTAAATCAATTCATATGAAACATTTTTTAGTTTCTTTAGTTTTTTATGGAGGAATTGTGTTACTTTTAATTTTGTCCCATTAATTTGTTCATTTTTTTAATGGTAGATTGATTCGTTGTTATTATTCTCACTGTTATTACTATTAGATTAGCTATTTTAGCGACTGAAAAGAAAGAAGTATGTCTACATGGATTTGTTAGATATTTATTTGCAATAGCTTAAACCTGTGGAAAGTACAATTGTAACTGTAATTGTTATAACCTTGAAATTATTGATTTTTGTAGTCATATGAAAATTTGATAGTGTTGTTTGTAGCATTTCTCTACTTAAACTGATTATGTTGTTGATGTCAATGTAGAAAATGGCTCCTAAAAGGAACATGGGGAGAAGATCTCAAGGAGCGGTATTTTGACCAAATCTGCCGCTATGCTACAACCTTGGCACTGCCTGAGAGCTCGGGGGTAGAAAATTGGCCCCAGGCTGGTTCTAGACCCGAGGAGGGTACTCGGCCCCAGTAGGGTACACCAGCCCAGGAGGACGTCAACAGACCCGAGCGGGGTGGTTCGATTCCGGAGGATGAGCTGATTGAGTGCATCATTACCAACGTCTGTCCCTCGTGCATTCCTACAGTGTAGTCTAACAAATCGAACACGTCCGGTTCGACTGTGCCCTCCAGACGACACATCCGGTACCAGTCGTTGAACACCACGTACGAAAAAGGATCGACGGGTGGGCCACAAGAGCCGAAGACTAGTGGGCTTGCAAAGTGCAATAAGCTCCAAGATATGATAGAAAAAGGGCCCCTGTCGATCACGGGGGATTTTGAAAAAAAATTACATCCTCATCAACAACGCCCCAGAATTTGACTCGACCCAGATTATCCTGTTTATCGGCGCTCACATCAGGACGAGTATACTACCGCATGCTCTTCGGTTTCGGGTGCTGAAGTTTGATGAGAAGTGTAAGATATGGGGAGCTCTCACGGTAAGTTTCTAAACTTTTTTCATTTATAAATTATTTCATTTCAAACCGTTTTGATAACATATTTCTATTTTCATTGAAGAGCGTGTTACGCTACCACGTAGCGCCAAATAAAGTCTACTAGTGGCTCTTGTTCCATACTTAGAGGCGCTACGGAAAGTTTATATGGGAGTGTTTGAGGAAATACTCAAAGTACGGGCGGAGCCCAGTCCCGGTTGACTTCATTGGCCGAGAGAAATCATGGGAGTGGATGTGCGACTACTTCGAGAGTCCAGAATATAAGGTACGTACAAATATGTTTAAGTCTTTCAAATACTTAATAATAATTTCTTAACGCTAGATATTTGTCCGTGTGCAGGAACTTTCTGGAAAAATGAGAGGTCTCGCCGAGAATAAGAAAAAGCATGTTGTTACATTTAGATTGTCTATTTTTTAGTGGACACAAAGATGTTGCAACGTCTTGGCAAGACATCTTTCGAGACGATAATTTTGGTAAGTTTTAGGGTTTAAGGGATATTCTATATTGAGCGTGGTTCTGTACGATTCAGACGTGTAGAAGCATATGGAAACTTCAGATTTGTTGGGGATATGTTCTAAAGGCTGCTGCTATAAAAGCTGGAGAGCGTTTCTTTAGCTTTTTGCTTCTTCCCCCTTTTTGTTATTGTAGTTCATCTTTGTGCTGGATATTCAGAGCTCCTAAGCGTGTAGGACGAGCGTGTAGGAAGGCTGAATGTTTTGACAAATATCGACATTGTGTGATCAATCACTAATCGAGAAGAATGAGTGCTTAACTGATTTGGGTTGTGTTTGCGCGATTGAAGTCTCGTGCATCTGTTGAAGAAGATAAACTAATCCGAGCAGAGGTGTTGCTCGAAGAGTGGAATTGAGAGAGGATCTCAGATTCAAGGGGAGACCCTGCGATAGGTTATCACTTGTAAGAATAGCATAAAGTTAATGATTTGTGTGATGATTATAGAAACTTGTATGTTCTGATTGGTTACGATATAGTGAAACCTTTCCACTGGCAGAGTGCCCCCAAACGTAGGTGACGTTGCACCGAACTGGGTAACCATATCTCGTGTCATTAAAATTTTTGTTCTGTGTGTTATTTTAATTTGTGCATCCGCAAGTGTCTATTACTAAGTCTTAACATTGTGAACAACATCTTGCGACTAACCAGAATTTCAAAACTTAGCGGTGGTTCCCGAACCTTCGACAGATATGCTTAACTCCAATAGAAGGTTGGAGTTCTTCCGAGTTTGGAAACTTACGTGCGCGTCTATGAAAAAAACGGCGACCTGGAGACGGTAAAATTTTAATTTCTTTATAAATTTACCGGAATTTTTATTATGTCATACAATTTAACACTTTTGTTTGCAGATCCAAAAAGTGAAGGACGAGATCGAGCGACACAAAAGACTTGTCGTAGAAGTAGTTGCCGCCGGACAACAATATTCGGTCCCAAAGCATGTAAAGGCTGAAATCCTTCAGCAGTTGACGGGCACGGAGAAGAAGCAGGGGTGTGTTGTACCTGGCATGGGCGGCGAGTTCCTTCGACCAGAGAAACCGAGGGGTGGTGCCCGTACATCCGCGACCTCAGCTGAGCAAATAGATGATGCGGTCGCTGCCAGAACGGCCCAAATGGAGGAGAGGGCTCGCGAGAGAGAGGCAGAATTAGCCGCCAGAGCTGCTGCTGCGGATGGGGAGATAGCTAAACTGAAACGTCGTTTTGACGATCAACAGGCTCAGACGGACGCTCGGATTAAGGTCGAGGTCCAGGCTCGGCTTAAGGCCGAAGTTCAAGCCAGTATTGGGGATGTATTCGGCTCGCATGGTATTACGCAGATGCCGCTTATGGCCTAGGCCCCGAGCCCCGTCATCACTTTGACTCCGACTCTGACGCCGACTCTGACCTGAAACCTGACTCTGACTCCGACCTCGGGGCTTACTTCGACTCAGACGTTGACGCACCTGACTATCTCGCCGGGAGTGCCTTTGGACCAACAACAACCTCCAACACCTGGTGAGGAACAGCCGCGCCCGAGCAAGAGTTTCAAGAAGACGGCGCAAAAGACAAAACGGCTAGGACAACTCCCGTAGGATCCTAGGTTACTAGGTTACGTATTTTGTTGACATTGTTTGTAATTATACATTTATTGTTTGACTTTTAATTTGGTTTGCAATTGATTTAATATCTGTTTTCGATTGCTGCAAATTGCAGTTTAGGATTTAGTTGAATTGCCGGTTTTACAAGTAACGGGAAATTGAAAAAGTGGATAGATTCTGCCCAAATTTTTATCAAAACTAGCCGACGAGATTTTGACAACCTAGCCGCCGAGATGTATAAAAATCTCGCCGGCGAGATGTTGACAAAATCCCGTAGGCTAGGTTTTAAACAATAGCTGGCGAGATTTTGTCAACGACTAGGTTTTAAGACCTTAACCGGCAATATTTTGCCAATATCTCGCCAGTTATTTTCCCGACGATCATTTGAAATTTTCACCGGGAAATCTTCACCAAGATGGCGAGATATTGGTCACCTCTAAGCCGGCGAGATATTGAAGCAATTGATGAGAGGCGAGTATTCGAGGATTTTATGGATCGGTCAGAGATGAATAAAGGGAAGAATGAATCCGGGAAATTGACCGAAAAAGCCCAAATGAGCATCTCAACTTCAAATTGCCATAATTTTTGCATACATGCTCAGAATCAGACCCGTAAGAGGCCCAGGCGAAGCTATTTCCAATATGATGAGTTTGGGACCATGAAAACAACTTTTAAGGGTCCAAACAAGTCTTACGAATTTTAAATATATTTTAGTATATCCTGCTCTAATTAGGTTTTGGTGTTAATCTCCTTTTTGGATTAGGTTTTAGACTTAGGTTGAGCTAGTACTATATAAGAAGCCTTTTGGCATCATTGTAAGAACGACTTTTATCATAATAAACTACTTTTCGTTCAAACTTTTGAGTTTGTGCTAAGTTTCTGGATTGAAACTTGTGTGGTGATTTTCAACCACGTTTATCCACGCATACTCATTGTGTCAATTTAATTTCACTAAAATCTAAAAAAACTTAAAGTTCTACGAAGCTAACTCAATCAAATTCACTTCGTTTTCACCAAGGTTGTTCGAGTCTATGTTCATCGTACTAAGACTCGACGTTGTACTATGTTCTTCGCCTTTGTCTTCCTTTTCGTCCTCATATTCACTCACGATCTAGCGATCTCGGATGCAAAGTTCTATTCGGTTCTGTTTAATTTCCGAAATCACTGCGCCACGTTTATACTGGTCTTATTGTCCATTGATTCTGTTATACGGCGCATTCTTAATGGATTTAACGTCACGTTTTCTGTCTGTTTCCTCAATTTTGATCTGGCGCGATTCAACGAACGGTAGTTTGTAGTGCAGTGCATCCCTATGAAAATAATATTGAAACACATACCAGGTTTTGTTTGTGAGTAAATATTTCATATATTCGCTGAGGGATGATGAGTTCAGGGTGGGGGTCGGCCAGTAAAACACGCCGTATTTCCAGTTTCACTACCTTAAAAAAGTTTAACTTGTCATGAATCATTTTTTAAAAATTTAACGCCGTAGTTCCAAATTTCATGAATGCTGATACATTATATGATCAGTTAATATACTAATCTAATTAATTTAATATCACTCTTCAATTAATATACACTTAAAAAGCTTTGCACGTTATAAACTAAAATTTATTTCCTAATTATTCTAAACCAGTAAAAATAGTATTTTATTTTTGAAATAAAAATGGAAAATACTATATTAAATAAATATTTTTTTGTGAAATTGAAGGTGTAAACAATTCTATAAATTTTTTTTATTTGTTGTATGATATAGAGTTGAAGAAGAAACTGAATATCTATCACACCCGTTTGCAAAAGTTTATTAAAGAAGAAATTGTTAGACTCCGTACGAAGTCAATTCTATTAAAATCAAGTTTCGAGCAAAACTAAAAAGTTGTAGAGGAAGAAGCAATAAATCCAACACCACTAAGATCAAAATTTTAGACATCTGTATCTTATGTTATACCCTCCAAGTAGTAGCAGTACAAAATTTTCACATTATTGTAAATTGTTCTTAACATTGCTTTCAATTAATCTTGTTTATCGTTTATGAATTGACCCGTTGTCTAACAACAATAACTTGTAACAGTCTGACAATACCTAGCTCTAAACATGTAAGAATTTATACCAAACAGACGAAACATAATATGTCGGATAAAAATTGGGTGCAATTATGGTTCAGACAAATTATAACAACTAACGAGTGTTCTGGAGTGATATGACAACTCATATCGCAAACACAAATACAATTGACAAACATTTTGAAAAAAAATGAGACATGTACTTCTTATTATTAAATTAAACGCTTAGTTAAGCAAATGAAAATTAAGTTTGTAAAAAAGACACTTCCTTCTGAGCTCCTGTCCCTTCGGTCTTACCTTTTTTTTCTCAGCAAAAAGAGAATTGCATTAAAAATCGGGCAAACACTCTTGAGATGGGAGGGAGGGCCAGAAAAAATATAATTACTGTATGAACTATAATTTGAGTATAACAATGATAGGTTTAGAAGATACTTTTCGATGTAAAGTTACCGCGTCGTGGTATGGTCGCCACTGACTTGAAAGCAATTTTTCCGGTTGGACCGAGGTGGCGATCGTATTCCGGTTGCCTCCGAGGTTAACACGGTAGTCCCCCTGATGCGTGCCCACTCACATATCAGAGTCTTGAGCTTGCACAATTCGATACCCAATAACCGATTCGAAAAGAACAATTTGAGAGATAGATTATAAGGAAGAACTTGTCTTAGTTCATTTTTCCAACATGAACACACCAGGATTAAATAGTAAGGGAAATGTGAAAAGGTGATAAAGGATTGGAATAAATATGCCATTAACATGACTAATGATGGAGAATGTAACTCCTCCATTAAGGTCATATAACTCACAGAACTTGGAAGACCAAGAGAAAAAAAACTTTTAAGAGGCATTATCCCCAACAATCCCCCACTAATGGCGAACAAAAGGTTTCAAAAAAGTTCATGGGTAAAGGAAGGTTATCGATACTTAAGTGTCAATGTCTTTCGACTTGAATTAACACATAGTGAGATGAGGCAACAACGTACTTGTAAAACGAGTGAATTTCTTCTTGAACTTGTTTTACTTTCCGTCGATACACCCCACAACACATATCACACCTTCAAGCTATGCAAGTTCCGCGATACCATTCAAAAAGACGCTTTTACGGCCATGCGTACATCTTGGTCTCGCGAGTGCTCTAGGAAGATTTCCTCAAATCTTCCATAGATGGCGGCCAAACTATCACACCCGCATAGGTAACTTGTCAAGTGCGTCTCAATAGCACCGACATTAGAGCTATTAAGGATATAAAATCTAACCTGTCAGTAGCAAACAAAATCCATCAAGTGCATCTCTATAGCACTACCAAAAACTGGCTATGGATTGTCAGCCTTAAAATCCATCAAGTGCGTCTCTATAGCACCACCAAAAACTGGTTATGGATTAACTGACTCGAGATCCATCAAGTGTGTCTCTATAGCACCACCAAGAACTGGTTATGGATTAACTGGCTTGAAATCCATCAAGTACGTCTCTATAGCACCACCAAAAATTGGTTATGGATTACCAGCCTCGACATCCATCAAGTGCGTCTCTATTGCACCACCAAGAACTGGTTATGGATTGTCGGCCTCAAAATTCATCAAGTGTGCAGCACCACCAAAAACTGGTTATGGATTACCAGCCTCAACATCCATCAAGTGTGTCTCTATAGCACCACAAAGAATTGGTTATGGATTGTCGGCCTCAAGATCCATCAAGTGCACAGCACTACCAAAAACTGTTAGAAGATCTCAATGCATTGAGATTGACTCAATCTTGTCTTCAGACAATTTTATCTACTCAAAAGCTTCAAAATCATTCAACTACTTGTCATGTTAGCATCATAGTCGTGAACTCTAATTCCATGATGGAGTTCGTTAAGCTAATCTATTAGAAACACTTTCGCTAGACAGCCACTCCATCAAAGATAAATAAGTATTCAAAATTATTTCAACAAAATTTTGAAACTCATTTCACATCACATAGTATTCCAACACGTTTAGAAACTTTCTAAAATGTAGGTATAAAATCATTATCACCGATTGACACACTTATTTGTGTAAAGTTTCCGACATTAAGTCGAGTTTAGAACTTTTCTAATGTATAATTGTATATGATCTTTCGCTTAAGATTTAAATACTACTAATGGACTTACATCCATTAGTAAAATCAAACAACTCATAAGTCTGATGGTAACAATAGACTGATCAAGTTCAAAAATAAATGCTTCATTTCCACAGGATATTCTCATTGACTCATCATGCAATTCATCATCATTTTCTATTATAAAGATCGAGACATGTTCATCACTAACATAGTCTACTCATGCACCATAAATAGAAAATATCAACGAAAGATAGCCCCCATAATCTCTCTAAAGTATGCATCTTATTTTTTTCACGTTTATCAACATATAAACTAGAAATAAAGCTACTAGGATATGAATTATTATATAAATAAATCATACACGCATAACAACAATGAGTGCAAAAGATGAAGCAATAGATATACATATATCTTTATTCAAAAGAGGGACACTTGCTCAAGGAACTCAGTATCTCTAACCTCATAAAGTGAGCGATTACCTAGAGATATGAATCTATGTGCAACATTATCAAATAAATAACATACTAGTAATGTTTTAGATTCATAACGTTTTCCTTGAGATCGGTTATAAGCCAAACGCCCCCACATGTCAAGAAACTTTGTATTAAGAGGATAACCCCCACATTTTGGTATGATTGTTCCAACTTAAAAGGTCTACCATAATTTGTAACGCCCCAAAATCCGGTTTCCCGAATTAAAGTCGTTACCCGAAGAATTTAAAAACCTTTGAAATAACACGATGCGATATAGTTATGAAATAACTCGAGCGTCCTCAAATTACAACATAACTATTCTCGCACGAAGCCATCACATTTTGATTTAGGCGTCCCTAGTTCAAAATGGGATTGCACGAGTCAAATAAAGAAACCTGTTTACAACAAATACATCAATACCATTTCTCCTTTTAAAATCTGTATTAAACCAACAAGTAACGCGTACAAAAGTGAGGCACGACATGGCCAGTCAATCAAATATTTACATCAAAATATTTTATACAAGTTGCGGTACAGAAATATATATGGCAAATGACTCAGACCAGAGTCTACAAAAGCCAACAACAACAAAAAAACACAGTGCGTCGACACGACACATCCCCAAAAGCTCCCACCAAAAGTGTGCTCAGAATCACCAACCTGCACAACTACAAGTAGGGGTGAACACGCTACCCAGAGACTAAAACAAACAGCAAGGATGAGGAAAAACATACATGTAAGCACAAAGGAGTCAGTAAAGTACGAATCACAACACTTCCACTACTCATCCACCAACCACGTCACAACTCCCGAGGTAACCGATTACGACCGGCGAGGGGTAGCACCCTTGGTCGGTTCAACCTCCGAACGGGAATCGATTATGGCCAGGAGGGGTACTGCTCCTGCCTCGATTGCCCATCCAAACACAACCACACAATTGAGGTAACCGATCACGGCCAAGGGGTACCACCCTTGACTCGGTTCAACCCCCGAATGGAAATCGATCACGGCCAGGAGGGGTACCGCCCCTGACTCGATTATCCATCCAACCACACCGCCATACAATTGAGGTAACCGATCACGGCCAAGGGGTACCACCCTTGACTCGGTTCAACCCCCGAATGGAAATCGATCACGGCCAGGAGGGGTACCGCTCCTGACTCGATTATCCATCCAACCACACAGCCTCCCATCACCTTTCCACCCTTCCACATCACAACTCCCTTACCAACCACACCCCAACACCCTTCGATACATTCACAGAAAACAAACCAAGTGCAAGAAACTAGTTCACAGAGAGGCATTTACATCCACACAAACAAGACAAGTGCGAGACGGAATAAGTCATCGTTTGAAAAGCAATAATATAACCATGCACAACTAGGTGCTCACAAGCAGTTCAAGTTTGGTACTCAACTAATTCACAGCGAGGCATCTATATCAACACATCAACATGCTACTTAATTCACAACATCGAGCAAAAGGTGTTCAAACATTTCATTTTATCTCAACTAAATACTCAAATAAATTCAATCAATGCATCAAGGGAATGAGTCTAGGTAAGCTATGTCCCCCTACCTCAAATTTCCAACGTAAGCTCCTAAGATTCTCGCGACGCCAAGCTATGTCTTTCCTTTCCCGCAGTCGTCAAAGGAATCTAAAAGTGACAAAATCACAAGTTTTAATAACTAACCGAAATCCGGATTTTCACGAAATTAAACCCAAGTGCCACCCCGACAAGTATCGCTCACTCCAACACTTCTTAATTAACCTAAGTTGTCAAAATGGGCCCGGAACGGCCCATTTTGCCCGTGAAGTCGAATCTGCCCGCTTGTGTGAAATTGTCCCTCGGGCCTCCGAAAATTCCCAAATTTGTGTCTAAATTCCTAATTATATTCGAGAGGACCAACGCAATTGACGGAATCGAATTCCGACACCCGAGTGATTTAATCGCGCAATTTAAAGTTTCGACACACATTTTCCAATTTTCGTAATTTAAATCCAAAAATCACCAAAGGTGTCAACTATTGATTCGAGGGTTACCCGAGACCTCCCGAAACTCACAAACCCGAATTCCGGGCTCGTGGGACCACCCGGGCCACTCACGGCCCGAGAGGCCCAAACGGCCCACGGTCGTCCATAGGCCGCCACGGCCAGCCATGGCAGGGCGCTGGCCACTGCCGGGCCACCTCCGGCGCGCCACCACACTGGCCGGAGCTCCGGCGAACCCTCCGGCCGCCGGAAAATTCCAAAAACGTCCCAAAATGCTCCAAAACACCCCTACAACTCCACTCCATCATCATTTCACTCATTTCTCATCAACCCACAACTCAAACTCATCACGATGAGAAAAAAATGAATTGCTTACCGTAGCCAATGATGTGAGGAACCCGAATACGCAAGAAAATGGTCGATCACGCGGTCGGATCGTCGGGAAATCGCCAAAATCCCTTCTCCTCTTCTTCCTTCTTCTCCTCTTGGCCAGCCCTCCTTTCTCTCTCTCCTTCTCTTGGGTTCTGCCGAGTATGGCTTCCCCTCCCCCCTCTTTAACACTTAAACTATATTATTTAATCAATAAACTAATTAAATATTATAATTTCCAATTTGTTTTAAATCTAAATTAACCCTCTTAACCTTAACCACTCAAAAAGTCTCCCCCCCTCTAGAATCATGCCAAGTGTAAAGTAGGGAGTCCCACAATCCACTTTTGTCATTTCGGACCCGAAATCGTCCAAACGGACACGTTTTTCGAAACCGTCGGAACCGTGATGTTTCGCTAAATTTTAGCTTCCATATGAACCTAATATCCATGATATTACAATTTCAACTTAAAATGGCTCAAATAGTAGTCCTCGGTGACTCTCGGGTCAAATTTTGGTCAAATCGCGAATTTTTAAATTTTTATCCATTTTTTACAAAATTGACCCAAATTGACCGGGAGCGGTCCTTACATAATTACTCTTTATTTATATTAAATAATTATATGAATATGAATAACATGTCTTCTAAACATCCACGTAGATCCAAATGCACATACATACCAAAATTTAACAATGAAATGCATTTCATTGTCACAAAGTAATACCAAAGTACTTACTTGATCAATACGAGTGCACACAAATTTTTGATTGCAATTTTAAACGTTGTTGGACCAGCTAATAGCTCTTAGAACCCATCACATGTCATAGGCTCATAATGCTTCCATCATCATATCCTTAAGTCACGCCACAACTCTATACTTTGTTTTAACAAATAATGAGCTCAAGTGAATATTAATTCACACAAGAATTATTAAATAATTATGGAAGCATACATAAACATAGTAAGTAGACGAGAAAATATAACTAGAGTCTCAGAGAGTTCTGAAATAAGTTTTGAATTTCTCATACAAATACTCACGGTAACCCGAACAACCTGAAACCGCTCTTCTCGAGTGTCCAACTTCATCAAACCATCAATGTTAGCCGAAAAAATATTTATATATATTTTTCACGGGCCATTCTTACTTAGTGTTACAACATTATAAACTTAAATCATTTTAACTTGCATCTAATATATGAATTATAACACTTTGAAGCCCAGGCCCAACAAAACTTACTCCAAATTCAAAGTCAAACCCTAGCTTTCAACTCTTCTCCATTGAGTAAATGTAGCCGCACCAACACCTCGGCCCCACAACCATCTCCACTCACTTAACATAATCAGAGATTTTGGAGTGCCAATGGTGCAGCCGATCTTCACCTAGAATGGCGGCGGTGCATCCGGTCAGGATGTGAAAGCGGAGGCTCACGCCTTAGGGATCAGAAGGCGAAGATGCCATTTTGACTTAGTCGTCGCCAACATTCTGCAAAATCCAGCAGTTTCACAACTTCTCTGGCAGTATTTAGGATTTGTCTTCCGTTAAGGTGGAAGATTCATTCATGCCATGTGAGTGTTGTGTATAAAAATATACAATATATGTAAACAGAACCCACACACACACAAATTCGGATGTATATATATATATATATGCTTTCAAATTCAATGACTAAAATTCTCTTCCATATGGAAAATATAGCGCTTTTGGGCAAGAAAATTAAGCTCTGTCATGTATATTGTCATATTTCACAATCACAAATCAATGTAACAAGATGTTACCATGTGTTAAGAGAATTTTAACAACAGAGCGTTTCAGAGACTACAACAAAAACATAGTAACAACAAAATAGTACAAGGATTTCCTATGTTCATGTCATGTTGAGTCAATCTCTTACCATTCAAGAAAACATACATGTATTTTCATGCTAGAATATTAAATCACTATTATGTATCGTCTATGTAGTTCTTGTCACTTACATAACCTCCTTAATCCTTATAGTCAACTTGTGTATTGCTTTGTAATGATGTTTAGCCAATGAGAACATACCTCATTAGAGAACTCGAAGCACCTCTCGGCCAATCGAGGGGAACTCAACACATTCGTACCTTTATTTCTCAATTAGGATACTCGAAACACATATCATTATCATTGTTGTACCACAAAAATTGATTTCAACTGTATGAACTATAATTTGAGTATAACAATGATTGGTTTAGAAGATACTTTTTGATGTAAAGTTACCGCGCCGTGGTATGGTACTATGGTGGCCACTGACTTGAAAGCAATTTTTCCGGTTGGACCAAGGTGGCGATCGTATTCCGGTTGCTTCCGAGGTTAACACGGTAGTCCTCCTGATGCGTGCCCACTCACACATCAGAGTCTGGAGCTTGCACAATTCGATACCCAATAACCGATTTGAAAAGAACAATTTGAGAGATAGATTATAAGGAAGAACTTGTCTTATTTCATTTTTCCAACATGAACGCACCAGGATTAAATAGTAAGGGAAATGTGAAAAGGTGATACAAGATTGGAATAAATATGCCATTAACATGACTAATAATGGAGAATGTCACTCCTCCATTAAGGTCATATAACTCATAAAACTTGGAAGACCAAGAGAAAAAAAACTTTTAAGAAGCATTATCCCCAACAATTACAAGTGACAAAGTGTGAGAATTTGATGCTTTGACAAGAAATTGAAACTTGCTTGCAAAGCAAGGCAAGGTAAGAACTAGAAAAAAAAGGAACAGAGAAGAGTGAGAGCTCAGAACATCTCCTTGACTTGAGCCAACTTATCATTGAACTTGGGCCAGCATGAACTTGGGAGGGACATTTGGCTTCTAGATGATCTTGGGCAGCATGACGCGAATCTGGCCGGGGCTTGAGGATGATTGTACATGGCTTTAATGGAGAACCCATTTGCATCGTGTGACCAGATGAGAGCATCGGCTTTGGAGGGGTCAGGCTTGAACTGACTGATCAACATGATGAGATCATGAAACAGAGCAGGCTTAATCTTTTTGATTGATTTTGATACATATTGTATCTCCGAGATTCCTTTAATGCTATGAGTGTAGTAAAAAGGAACAGAGTTGATTTTGGTTTCTTGAATCCAGATGAAGGCGAGCTTAGTCTTTTTTATTGTTTTAGGTGCAGATTGTATCTTCTCCAACTTCCCCAATCCTCTAACAATCCAACTGAGGAAGTTCGGAGTAGGTTCATCTTCTTGTTGAGGATTTGGGCCTCCATTTCCTGTTGCCTAGTTTTTCGAATGCTTCAATAGCTGCATTGTTGTAATAAGATACCCGGAATAACGTGGCACGCAACACCGTATCCAAATCCTTTTGTAGTCGATATTTGATACTGAGTAGAAGAAGAAGAATAAATAAGAACCGCGCAGTGCTAAGGAGGCCACTGACTTGAAAGCAATTATTCGGGTGGACCGTGGTGGCGATCAAATCCGGTTGCTTCCAAGGTTAACACGGTTGTCCCTCAGATGTGAGCCCACTCGCACAGCTGAGGCTGGAATAATGTAGACTTTGTCCAGGAGAAAAAAAATCTTACCAAAGAATTTCCGCCGATTGAACAAACAACAGTCAGAAGACAGTCTGATTGTGCAATCGAAGAAATACGAAGGAAGATGAACGAGAAAAATGTTCGAGAATTATTTTGGCAGCAGGTCGTTATTTTTGGCAGCAAGTCAGCAAGTTTTCTGTCTGTCAAATGGGGAGACACCCCTCAGTATTTATAGAAATATGTGAGGGGAAAGAATTAAACTCACACATAATGACACATTAAACCAGCTCATTAATGCCTCTAATAAATATATGTAACAACCAAAATTAATTCACGAATTAAAAACCAGATTTAAATACGAATTTCAAAAGACTTTTTAAAATCTGATTTAAATTAAAAAGATTTGAATTTGAATTTCATTTAAAGTTAGATTTGAATAAAATCAGGTTTAGCCCGCACCGCAGGTGCTCTACCAAAGCCCAAAGACCAAAGCCCAAAGCCGAGCCGGACCCGGACCCGTACCCGTACCCGTGCCCGTGCCCGTGCCCGTGCCCGTGCCCGTGCCCGAGCCCGTGCCCGAGCCCGTGCCCGAGCCCGAGCCGGACGGACGGCAGCGGCGGCGCGCGTGTTTGGCCCAAGCCTCAGGTTACCCCTTATTAGACCCACATAAACCATAGAGGAGAGCAAAACAATTTAAACCCAAAAAACATTTTCAATTCTTTCAATGTGGGATTCTATCAAATGAGGCTTTTAACCAAACAAACCCCAACAATCCCCCCACAAAAAGCCTTACAAATAAAGGGTTTAAAAAGTAAAAGTCCTGGACAAAGGAAGATATGATACTTAAGTGTCAATGTCTTTCGACTTGAATTGACACATAGTGAAGTGAGGCAACAACGTACTTGTGAAAACGAGTGAATTGTTTCTTGAACTTGTTTTCACTTTCCGGTGAGACCCCCACATCACATATCTTATCTTCTAATCTACACGTTCCACGATACCTGATCTACGCTTTTAAGGCCATGCGTACACCTCGGTCTCGCGAGTGTATTTGGAAAACTTTTTCGAGTCTTCCACTGATGGCGGCCAAACCATCACACCCGCATAGGTAGCTCGTCAAGTACATCTTACCAGTACTGACCAAAGAGCTATTAAGGACATAGAGTCCAACCTGTCAGCTGCAGATGAATCTCATCAAGTGAGTCTCGATAGCACCACCAATAACTGGTTATGAGTCATCCGCATCAACAATCCATCTACTGCGTCTCGATAGCACCACCAAGAACTGGTTATAGATTGTTCGTCCAGAAACCCATCAAGTGTGTCTCAATAGCACCACCAAAAACTGGTTATGAGTTGTCAGACTTGAGATCCATCAAGTGCGTCTGAATAGCACCACCAAAAACTGGTTATGGAATCTCTAGCACAACTGTATGGACAAAGTAGTGCAGCGAGAGTTGTATGGTTTCGTTTGACCGGTCATTGGTATTCACCATACTTTCACAATGAGGGCTTAAGCCCCATTCCTCTCGAAGTGTCAAGGACAACTTTCCTTGGCAATCCCTTTGTAAAAGGGTCAGCAAGATTTCTTTCGGATCTCACATAATCCAAAGAAATTACTCCATCTCTCAGGAGTTTTCGAATCACATCGTGCCTTAGGCGAACATGTCTTTTCTTTCCATTGTAGACATTGTTCTTTGCCACGCATATGGTTGATTGAGAATCATAACGTAGTGATACCGGAATTGCCTGTCGTCCCCAGATGGGCACGTCAGCCAACTGGTTTCTCAGCCAGTCCGCTTCTTGCCCTGCCAGCTCGAGGACAATCAGCTCGAATTCCATCGTGGAGCTAGCAATGCACGATTGCTTGGAGGATTTCCAAGAGATTGCGCCTCCACCCATAGTAAAGACATAGTCGCTTGTAGAAGTTACCTCATCCTTACTTGAAACCCAATTTGCATCACAGAATCCTTCTAGGACAGCTGGAAACTTGCTGTAATGCAATGACCAGTCTATGGTCCCTTTCAAGTACTTGAGTAGACGACGAAGGGCTTCCCAATGTTCTTTACTAGGGTTGTGAGTGTAACGACTCAACCTGCTCACCGCATAGGCGATGTCGGGTCGTGTACAGTTCATGAGGAACATCACACTTCCTATGATCTTGGCATACTGGACTTGTGACACGCTGTCTCCCAAGTTCTTCGTCAAATGTATGTAAGGATCATAGGGAGTCCTAACAGGTGTGACATCAAAAGAATTGAATTTCTTCAATACTTTTTCAACATAGTGAGATTGACTTAGAGAGATGCCATCAGAGTTTCTCAAAAAATTTACTCCTAAGATGACATCTACCTCCCCCAAGTCTTTCATCTCAAAGTTAGATGATAGAAAATCCTTGTTTTGTTTATAACCCCCAAATTACTACAAAGATTTAACATATCATCGACGTAAAGGCATATAATCACACAATCTGATCCAATCAACTTTGTGTAAACACACGAATCAGAGTTGTTGACAATATATCCGTTACTCACCAAAGTATAGTGGAATTTCTCATACCATTGCTTTGGTGCTTGTTTCAGTCCATAAAATGACTTCCTCAACTTACAGACCTTTTCCTCTTGACCTTTTATCACGAATCCCTCGGGTTGTGACACATAGATCTTCTCATGAAGATCTCCATTCAAGAAGGCGGTTTTGACATCCATCTGATGTATAACCAACTCAAGGATGGTAGCTAGAGTGATTAGTGATCTAATCGTAGCTATCTTGGTCACAGGGGAACATGTGTCGAAGTAGTCAATGTCTTTCCTCTAAGTGAATCCTCGGACCACCTGTCTGGCCTTGAATCTTTCAATTGTATCGTCAGGCCTTAGTTTCCTCTTGAATATCCATTTACTACTAATGGGTTTACACCCCTTAGGTAGATCAGATAATTCCCAAGTCTGATTTGACATGATAGAGGCTAGTTCATTATCGACAGCTTCCTTCCAAAAACTAGCATCAACGGATCTTAATGCTTCTCCGTAGGTTTTGGGATCATCTTCTGTCCGATAGGCAGATACTAGTTCTTCACTTACAAAGTCCACATTCACGATCTCAGTTAGAAACGAAGTGACAAAGTCATCTCCAAAGTCCTTTTCGATTCTAGGTCTCTTGCTTCGTCTTGGTTCATCATCCTGAACCTCTGGAGCAGAAGAACTGACATGTGTGTGGAGCTCTTCAGACACATTAGGGACATCCTCCGGTGCTGAAGACGACGAGGGGTTAGCGGCATTCTTATTCAATGGGAACACATGCTCAAAAAACTCGGCGTCTCTTGCCTCAGATATGGAAAGATTATGTAAAGACACAAATCTGTAGGCAGCGCTGTTTTGAGCATATCCGATTAGAACACAGTCATATGTCTTGGGGCCTATGCTGGTTCTCTTTGGGGGAGGTAGACCAACTTTAGCTAAACACCCCTACACCTTCAAGAAACTCAGGTTGGGGGCATAACCCTTCCATAACTCATAGGGGGTCTTGTCAAGATTCTTGTGAGGAACCCTGTTAAGAATATGACAAGCTGAGAGAACAGCTTCCCCCCACGTCTCGTATGGAAGACGAGAACTTAGAAGCATTGCATTCATCATGTTCTTCAAAGTTTTGTTCTTGCGTTCAGCTACTCCGTTCTGTTGCGGTAAGTAGGGCGCACTCAACTCGTGAATGATTCCGTTCTTCTCGCAGAAGTCGACTAGGAAGTTTGAACCATACTCTCCGCCTCGATCAGATCTAACTCTCTTGATCTTTTGATCAAGTTGGTTTTCCACTTCATTCTTATACTTGATGAAATTCTGTTCAGCCTCATCTTTTGTTCGAAGCAAGTATACTCGGGTAAACCGTGAACAATCATCGATGAATGTCACGTAGTAATGTTTACCACCTTTACTCCTAGTATTCTTAAAATCAGCTAAGTCGGAGTGAATTAAGTCTAGGAGATTTGAATGCCTTTGAGTTACTAGATTACATGCCTTTCTTGTAAACTTTGCCTCGACACAAGACTGACATTTGGATAATTGTGAGGATGCTAATTCAGGTATTATAGATAAGCTCCTTAGCCTTTTAATAGACTTTTCATTTACATGACCCAATCTACCATGCCAAAGATCTATTGACTCAGAGATATAAGCAGAAGTTGAAGTTTTATTACCAATAATAGAATCAACATTGATTACAAAAAGTCCATTTCTATAATACCCTTTCCCCACAAAACTATCCTTGAAACTAAATACAACGGTATCAGCATCAATCACAGTCTTCAGTCCAGCTTTGTTGAGAAGAGGACCCGAGATGAGGTTGCGGCGAAGAGAGGGAACGCAGAGCGCATTGTTGAGGGCAAGCGTCTTCCCAGAGGTCAGCTTCAGTGTTATCTTTCCTGATCCAGCAATCGCTGCAGTTGAGTCGTTCCCCATGTAGACGACCTCTCCAGGTGCAGCTTCAACAAAGTTGGTGAACATGTCCTTGAGCATACACATGTGGCGAGTTGCAACTGAGTCCAGCACCCAGTCTGTGGAGTTAGCAACCATATTTGCCTCTACCACCACTGCAGCAATGATGTCATCATCTTCAGCAATGTTAGCTCGAGCGGGAGTTGACTTTTGACGCTGAGAACATTGGTACGCCTTATTTCCATCCTTCCCACAAACCCAGCATTTGACCTTCACGCGGTTTTGAGTTGATCCGATCGGAGGTGCAGGATTTTTGACCGGCTTCTTCTTGATTTGGTCCTTCTTAGGTTGGACTCCCATCTTGCCTTTGCCTTTCGCCTTGGAGTTTGGAGGGCCAGAGCACTCCACGATATTTGCCTTGACAGAATGAATTGATAAAGAATCCATTTTGTCTTACAGCCGTTTTGCCTCCTCAGTTTGCATGTGGGATATCAGCTCTTGTAGGGAGAGATCCTTCTTCTTGTGCTTGAGGTGGTTTTGGTAGTCATTCCATGAAGGTGGAAATTTCTAGAGCGGGACATTTGCCAGAAAAATCTCGTCCATTTTCATTCCCTCGTTCACAATATTAGTGGACAAGTGTTCGTATAGATGCACTTGGTCCATGATGGGCTTGGAATCCACCATCCTGAAGGCGAGCCATTTCCCGACCACATATTTCTTCTTTCCAGCATCATCAGCCCCATATTTCTTATCTAGTGCGTCCCAAATGACTTTAGCGGACGTTTGAGCCATAAACAAATCAAATAACGAGTTCGTCATTTGATTTAGAATATGGTACCTAGCAGTCTTGTTGTCCTTTTCGTATTTTTTAACGTCATCCTGATTTTTCCTTAGGATGGCAGCTATCGGGGGAGTTTGTTCAGGATCGAAGGGATCATGCACAGAGTAGGGAAGCGGGGGATCAAGCAAAAGAACATGGTCTATCTCTAGTTGTTCCAAGTACATAAATAACTTGGTTGCCCAGCGACGGTAATTAGTACCGTCAAGGAGTTCTAACTTAGCAGCATGCATGTTGGTAGAACTAGACATTGTAGTATGCAGATACGACTAATAATTGCTTTCAAATTGTTATAATAAGATACCCGGAATCATGTGGCACGCAACACCGTATCCAAATTCTTTTGTAGTCGATATCTGATACTCAGTAGACGAAGAAGAATAAATAAGAACCGCGTCGTGGTAAGGAGGCCACTGACTTGAAAGCACTTATTCCGGGTGGACCGTGGTGGTGATCAAATCTGGTTGCTTCCGAGGTTACACGGTTGTCCCTCAGATGTGAGCCCACTCGCACAGCTGAGGCTGGAATAATGTACACTTTGTCCAGGAGAAAAAAATCTTACCAAAGAATTTCCGCCGATTGAACAAACAACAGTCAGAAGACAGTCTGATTGTGCAATCGAAGAAAGACGAAGGAAGATGAACGAGAAAAATGTTCGAGAATTATTTTGGCAGCAGGTCGTTATTTTTGGCAGCAAGTCAGCAAGTTTTCTGTCTATCAAATGGGGAGACACCCCTCAGTATTTATAGAAATATCTGAGGGGAAAGAATTAAACTCACACATGATGACACATTAAACCAGCTCATTTGAATTTGAATTTAATTTAAAATCAGATATTGAATTCAAAAAGATTTGAATTCAAAACAAATCTGAAAATAAAAGAATTTTAATTTTTTAAGTCAAGAAATAAAATCAGGTTTAGCCCGCACCGCAGGTGCTCTACCAAAGCCCAAAGCCTAAATCCAAGCCGGACCCGTGTCCTTGCCCGTGCCCGTGCCCATGCCCGAGCCCGAGCCCGAGCCAGACAGACGGCGGCGGCGACGCGCGTTTGGGTTTGGCCCAAGCCTCAAGTTACCCCTTATTACGCCCACACAAACCAAAGAGGAGAGTAAAACAATTTAAACTCAAAAAACATTTTCAATTCTTTCAATGTGGGATTCCATCAAATTAGGCTTTTAACCAAACAAACCCCAACATGCATCATCATCAGCTACTGTTGTAAAGCCCAGGTTTTTATTATTGTCGCAGATGAATGGAAACCAAATGCTGATGCCTGCCCTATTGTCTTCTTTCATTTTGTTGAAATTATTCGGGTAAGTGAATATGAGATAAGGAAGCTTAGCGGTGGATTCAGTGAATGAGATGACCGAAACCGTTAGGCTGGAGATGGTAATGTTTGATGGGGGAAGGGCGAGGTTGGTGGTGGGGTTGGGTTGAGGGAGCTCCATTTCATCACGTTACGACAAGAGTTTCCAATATACTCAAATCAGGAAATATAACAGTATCGGGATGTGTAATCGGTTTTACCCTAAGAAACTTTCCTATTCAATATATGCAACTTTCCTATACTCAAATCAGGATATCTAACAGTTTATAAATATGGATTTTAAAGCCAAAAATACAAGATATATTGCTGAGTGTGAGTCCACAGCCACCGATATTGGGTTTCTCGATATGGACTTCGACAAAGATATCTTGTTCGAAATACTAAAACGATTGCCTGTGAAATCTCTTCTCCGATTCAAGTGCGTCTCCAAACCTTGGAATCATCTAATCGCCGACCAATGTTTTGTCACATGTCACCTCGAATTCAACAAACAATCACCGTCGTCGTCTGGTCCTCACTCTCACGCGGTTCTGGGCATCACCCCGCGCATACCCAATGAGAAAAAAGAAGGAGACCAACAATTCGAGTACTTCCGAGTCGACAATACCAACAAAACTACATTGGAGCATCTCAAGACGTACACCTTTTGATAGCATTTGTGCCCTAGTCCAATTGCTATTAGCCTGTAAACGTCTATGTACATTATCATCGTTTGTAACATATATATAAAACGGCTTTGTATTACTTATGTGTTGAAGTAATATGTTAAGCATGATCTGATTTATGACCACTAAAGTAGTAGAACCATAAATCTGTACGGATCACACTTAACGAGTCCCTGGTCAAAATATGCTTCCTTAGAAGCGACCAGTATGAGGATGGTTCTTAATGACGTAGTTCTACTTGTCATAGGGATGAGGGATCCCGGAATCATATCATAAATATCATGAGGTGATTGATATCGGACGACCCGCTTTGAATAGTGTTTTCATAGATTAAGCCATGAACATATTCAAATGCGATAGCTTGTCACGACATCCTTAGACCAAGGAGTCTTTGTAATCACTATGCAATGAACGTGCGGCTTTAACTTGCGCCTAACGCTTTCTGTGACAGGATTGCTATAAAGGGCATGATTGGGTGGCGGAACGGGTTGCATGAGTGACACGAAAGACGGCTAAGGGATTTATCCCTCATACTACGGTATGGGAAAGATATCCGTTAAAAGGGCCTCTTGATGGAGACTGACTGAGAGTAAGAGCATGGCCATGCCGATGATACGGGTTATCAGTTCTCAGCCATCTCGCATATCAAGTAACAATGATTGATTAAATAAGGGTGACGACTCTATGCCTTGTGATCAATCGGGATATCTAGAGATAATAGGATAGTGACTTGTACGCACAAGGTTAAATCGAATCATCGATCATCATGCACCTTGGGTAATCATAACGTCTTACTAGAGACCACTTATGATGGATCGGGCAAGAGCGATCTTTTTGCGCCGATCTGCCAACGGTGGCATGAGCCTAGAGGGTCACACACATTCAAGACGGATAACTTGAGACCAGGAAACCTTAACGTTTCTTGAGGAGCAATACATGAACAAAACTGGAGGTTTTGTGCCATGGGTTCGGTTTGAGAGAATAATTAGCGAATCGAGAAAACTGAGTTTTTTCGTCGATGTCGCGTCGGACTTTGTTTGATAAGTAACGACAAAAAGGGTCGGGCGACTTTTGGACACGGCACGAGACCACACGGGCGAGCCCATTGGGCTCAGCCTATGAGGTCTCATGGCCGGCCCAAACAAGGGCCCATTAAGGGCCCAATAAGCCCTCTTGGCCGGCCCACATGGTGGGTCCATGTGTGAGGGCCACACAACACCATGCTTAGTTGGTGATTGTGGATTAAGAGGTGAGTAATTTAAGGGGTATGGGTTAAAGCACCTTTAAGCCCATACCAATCACCTTTTGACCCATGCTCATGAGATTGATGAAGTAGAGAAATATCAAATGGGATTCAAGACACTCTTATCAATCCTACAACTCTCATCAATCCTACAACTCTCACAACTCTCTCTCTCCTCTCTTTGCTCTCTTGTTCTTCATTTAATTGTTCTAGTAGGCAATTAAGTGAAGGATCTTCAAGATCATCCCCTTGGTGTGGACTTGCTCTAGAGAAGAAGATCCGAAAGTTCTTCTTTATCGATTCAACGAAGACTAAATGCAAAATGGAGAAACTGTCCAGATTGTCCAGTTCCGGCGACCGACAATGCGTGATCCATAACCACTTCTTCCGAGCTCCGATTGACCTGAAATTGGCGGCTTTGGAATGATAAGTCCAAGGGCTACAACCTTTGTCAAATACTGATTTTCCAAAAGAGCGCTGGTTTGGGAGATACAAGGCCGAGAAGCAGACTGGTCCGCAGAGTCTGTCCATCGAGACGGGAAAAATGTTTTGCTCCAGACGGAGGTCTTCTCGTCCAAACTGGGTTCGGAGCAAAACACAAAAGATGTAGGGAATTGGCTGAGGTTTAATCTCCAAAAAGAACCGAAGCAATTGGAGATCTGTATCTCGAGATATAGAGCTTCAAAGTCTCGGTTTTCTGCCGGACAGATTCTGGTAAAACCCGAAAACTCGATTTCCTAAGGATCTAACTTGGTAGTCGATCTTGCGCAGGTTAGGGGCCGTTAATAGGTTGCTTCCGCTGCCATATACGTAATTAGCATGCCCCGGAACCCAACAGTGGTATCAGAGCCAGTCTACCACTCCGAGATCCTTGTTTGTTATTTCGGTTTTGTAATGATATAAATGACATAATTGTTGATAACATGATTTTAATGCTTTTTGGGATAATTGCATGAAATATGTTATTTTTGGAAAATATATTGAATTTGGAATTTTTTGGAATTATTGGATTTGTCGGGTCCGAGAAGAGACTCTCAGGGAGCCGGATCGGGGGTACCGGACGGAGGTCACCGGAGGCCGGGGAGGCCGGCGGTGACCGGACCCGTCCCCACTCTTGGCCGAGGCCGAGAGTGGAGGCAAGCTCGGCTTGGGCCTTCCAAGGCCCAAACCAAGCCGTGGTGTTGGGCTCGGCCAAATGGGCTTCGGCCCATTGGCTTGGCCCGACTTGGTTCGTGCACGTTGATTATGTCCGTGGATGAACCCGCGATCCAAAATTTCGAAAACTTTTAAATTTGATCGGTTTCAATAAACCGTTTTTCGAAAAGGTCTAGTTTCGATAAACCCGACCAAGCAACTTGGCAAAATTAAAACCGGAATTATTGCATATTATTTGATAACATGTTTGTGTGATAACATGTTGGATGATGTGATGAGATGTATGATGCATTAGTAGCCCATTAAATTTTATCGCTTTCACGATTTGCATATCGTTAGTGTTAGCGTGTAATTATTCTTTTATTCCAGCCCATAAAGTGTAATTATTTTTTATCCGGTCTACGAACCGAGTATTAATTGTAATTATTACTCAAAGACGAGAAGGATGGAAAATCGAGCACAATGACGGTCTTGGAGGAAGTCCAAGAGCTAGGGGGAGCCCGAATGAGAAAGACGAGAAGATGTGAAGACTCGTAGAATCCTAAGATTAGGATGGGCTATAAAATGCATATTTAACGCTTTATGAATGCCTTCTTGAATTATTTAATTAATAACATGCTTGCATGATTAGCTTATAAGTTTATAAGCCATCACCTCACATGCAAAGATTAAAATCGACTTTAATTGTTTGCATGTTTAAAGCGTTGTGAACTATCATCGCACGGGTTGTGATGGATGAGTTCAAATTTGAAACGTGTTCGCACGGGTTACAAATGACGGTTTCAAATGAAGATAGTATGTGATACAATTAGAAACGTCACAACACGGGTTGTTGATGACGGGTTCGTAATTGTGCCAAATACTTTCGAATTATTAAGCACAACCAATTTACAAGATAATTTGAGTCAAGTGAGATGCCACCCAAATTCACACCCATGTAGAAACATTTTATCGGTATCGTGCGCCTTAGCGGAGTATCGATCGAATAGGTTCTAGATGGGAATGGTAAACTTTTTGGGATGTCGTGCGCCTTAGCGGAGCATCTGCACAAAGTTAACTCGTTAGTGAAGGTTGGTTGACTCGACCACGATTCTTGGCCTGAGGTCGAGCTGGGGCATCGGAAGGGTAAGCCGTGTGTTTTATACACATACCCTGACCAAGAGTTACACGGGTTGTAATTGGACGGACGTCCTACCTAAATAAGTCAATTGGAGCGGTGCGCCTTAGCGTACTTCAAATGACGAATAAGGGATCCTAGTTTAAGATTCTAAACCTTAGAATCGTATGGTTGGTGTTTAATTCGGATCTTCGTAAATTTATTCAACTTTTCTGATTAAATTTACTTTCTTCGTGTAGAAATGGCTAGTAATTCAACAAACTCGTCTAATTTGTCGTTGAGGACTATACTCGAAAAGTGTAAACTCAACGGGACAAATTATCTGGACTGGGACAAAAATTTACGACTAGTGTTAAAGTTGGAACGCAGGGAGTACGTCCTTGATAAGGCTATCCCGGTGGAGCCAGCTGCCAACGCAACGAGGGTCGTTAAGGATGTGTACCAGAAACACCTTAGCGACTCTATCGACGTTGCGTGTGTCATGCTGGACTGCATGGAAGCGGACCTCCAGAAGCAGTTTATGGAGCTATCCCATGATCCGTTTGCAATGTTTGCGCAGATCAAGGATATGTTCAAAGAGAAAGTACGTATTGAAAAATACACTGTTCTCCGAGAACTCATTGCCTGCAAGATGTCAGCAGGCAGCACCGTAGGTCCACACGTCCTACGTATGAAGGGATCCAGCTTCAAAGCTGGTGGTGGCAAGGGTAAAGGCCCAATGCACCTGGCAAGGAAGATCAGACCATTTGTTTCTAAACCTTCCATGCCCATAAAAGGCAAGGGGAAGGCAAAGGAGTCGGTCTGTTTCTACTGCCAAAAGCCTGGTCACTGGAAGAAAGACTGTCAGCAGCTAAAGGATGATTAGAGGAAGGGCGGTGGGGCCGCTACTTCGTCAGGTATTCCATTAGAGCTAAATCTTTCTACTTTAAATGCTTGGGTACTAGACACTGGAGCTGAGTCTCATGTCTGTGCGGATATACAGGTGTTGAATAGTAGAAAAGATATGAGGAAAAGCGAGGTGGACCTAAGAGTTGGGAACAACCTGAGAGTTGCCGCAACTGCCATGGGTTCTGATAACCTTGTTTTGCCCAGTGGGCTTGTAATTGAACCTTTTGATGTGTTTTGCGTACCTGTTTTCATCAGGAATATTATTTCAATATCTCTTCTTGAAAAGGAAGGTTATTATTTTAATATTAAGAACGGGTTTTTTAATATTATGCGCAACAACATGTTTTATGGCAATGCTCACACTGTTGGAGGTTTATACATATTGAATATGCAAAACTCGAGATCCAACATGCTCTATAATATAATTGCTAAGAGGTTTAAAGCTAATGATTTAGACCAAACTCTAATCTGGCATTGTCGTCTAGGTCACATAAATGAGAAACGCATCTCAGCGCTTCATAAGCGCGGACTTCTAAGTCAATTCGAATACCAAACGATTGATAGATGCGAAGCTTGTTTAATGGGCAAGATGACTGAAACGCCCTTCACTGGTTTAGGTGAGAGGGCAGGTGATCTATTAGGTCTAATACATTCAAACGTATGTGGACCAATGAGTACACTAGCCAGAGGTGGTTTAGGCTACTTTATCACGTTTACTGATAATTTCAATAGATATGATTATGTCTATCTCATAAGACATAAGTCCAATGCCTTTGATAAATTCAAGGAGTCTAGGACTGAAGTAGAAAACCAACTCGAAAAAAGTGTCAAGGCACTCCGTTCTGATTAGGGTGGAGAATACTTATCTGAAGAGTTTCTTACAAAAAGTGGAATACTATCTCAGTGGACTCCGCCAAGAACATTATCATCAGAATGTTTTGTCAGAAAGTGGAATACTATCTCAGAATATTTTGTCACATGTCACCTCGAATTCAACAAACAATCACCGTCGTCGTCTGGTCCTCACTCTCACGCGGTTCTGGGCATCACCCCGCGCATACCCAATGAGAAAAAAGAAGGAGACCAACAATTCGAGTACTTCCGAGTCGACAATACCAACAAAACTACATTGGAGCATCTCAAGACGTACAACTTTTGATAGCATTTGTGCCCTAGTCCAATTGCTATTAGCCTGTAAACGTCTATGTACATTATCATCGTTTGTAACATATATATAAAACGGCTTTGTATTACTTATGTGTTGAAGTAATATGTTAAGCATGATCTGATTTATGACCACTAAAGTAGTAGAACCATAAATCTGTACGGATCACACTTAACGAGTCCCTGGTCAAAATATGCTTCCTTAGAAGCGACCAGTATGAGGATGGTTCTTAATGACGTAGTTCTACTTGTCATAGGGATGAGGGATCCCGGAATCATATCATAAATATCATGAGGTGATTGATATCGGACGACCCGCTTTGAATAGTGTTTTCATAGATTAAGCCATGAACATATTCAAATGCGATAGCTTGTCACGACATCCTTAGACCAAGGAGTCTTTGTAATCACTATGCAATGAACGTGCGGCTTTAACTTGCGCCTAACGCTTTCTGTGACAGGATTGCTATAAAGGGCATGATTGGGTGGCGGAACGGGTTGCATGAGTGACACGAAAGACGGCTAAGGGATTTATCCCTCATACTACGGTATGGGAAAGATATCCGTTAAAAGGGCCTCTTGATGGAGACTGACTGAGAGTAAGAGCATGGCCATGCCGATGATACGGGTTATCAGTTCTCAGCCATCTCGCATATCAAGTAACAATGATTGATTAAACAAGGGTGACGACTCTATGCCTTGTGATCAATCGGGATATCTAGAGATAATAGGATAGTGACTTGTACGCACAAGGTTAAGTCGAATCATCGATCATCATGCACCTTTAGTAATCATAACGTCTTACTAGAGACCACTTATGATGGATCGGGCAAGAGCGATCTTTTTGCGCCGATCTGCCAACGGTGGCATGAGCCTAGAGGGTCACACACATTCAAGACGGATAACTTGAGACAAGGAAACCTTAACGTTTCTTGAGGAGCAATACATGGACAAAACTGGAGGTTTTGTGCCATGGGTTCGGTTTGAGAGAATAATTAGCGAATCGAGAAAACTGAGTTTTTTCGTCGATGTCGCGTCGGACTTTGTTTGATAAGTAACGACAAAAAGGGTCGGGCGACTTTTGGACACGGCACGAGACCACACGGGCGAGCCCATTGGGCTCGACCTATGAGGTCTCATGGCCGGCCCAAACAAGGGCCCATTAAGGGCCCAATAAGCCCTCTTGGCCGGCCCATATGGTGGGTCCATGTGTGAGGGCCACACAACACCATGCTTAGTTGGTGATTGTGGATTAAGAGGTGAGTAATTTAAGGGGTATTGGTTAAAGCACCTTTAAGCCCATACCCATCACCTTTTGACCCATGCTCATGAGATTGATGAATTAGAGAAATATCAAATGGGATTCAAGACACTCTCATCAATCCTACAACTCTCACAACTCTCTCTCTCCTCTCTTTGCTCTCTTGTTCTTCATTTAATTGTTCTAGTAGGCAATTAAGTGAAGGATCTTCAAGATCATCCCCTTGGTGTGGACTTGCTCTAGAGAAGAAGATCCGAAAGTTCTTCTTTATCGATTCAACGAAGACTAAATGCAAAATGGAGAAACTGTCCAAATTGTCCAGTTCCGGCGACCGACAATGCGTGATCCATAACCGCTTCGTTCGAGCTCCGATTGACCTGAAACTAGCGGAGTTGGAAAAATAAGTCCAAGGGCTACAACTTTTGTGAAATACTAATTTTCCAAAAGAGCGCTGGTTTGGGAGATACAAGGCCGAGAAGCAGACTGGTCCGCAGAGTCTGTCCAGCGAGACGGGAAAAATGTTTTGCTCCAGACGGAGGTTTTCTTGTCCGAACTGGGTTCGGAGCAAAACACAAAAGATGTAGGGAATTGGCTGAGGTTTAATCTTCAAAAAGAACCGAAGCAATTGGAGATCTGTAGCTCGAGATATAGAGCTTCAAAGGCTTGGTTTTCTGCCGGGCAGATTCTGGTAAAACCCAAAAACTCGATTTCCTAAGGATCTAACTTGGTAGTCGATCTTGCGCAGGTTAGGGGCGGTTTATAGGTTGCTTCCGCTGCCATGAACGTAATTAGGATGCCCCAGAACCCAACACCTTTCCCTTGGAAGCTCAAGCTCGATCCAAGGCCTCAACCAAGAAAGTCGTGGCCTCGGTGTCAAAAAGTCTGAATCATAGGACACTGCAATGGCCTCGTTTGTGTTCTTGATTCTCAAACAATCGTGGTGATCCCGACTATACACCCGGAAAAAATTACCCCAAGAAACTCTATGATGTCGAGAGGTATATTTGTTAGATTATATTAAGTTTCCTATATTTAGGTTTCCTTTTCTCTCTTATATTAGGGTTTCCTATTCTATTCCTATTACCTCTATAAATAGAGGTCTCTTGTAATTCATAACACACATCAATAATATATCCCTCATTATTTCTATCAGTATTATCTGTAACCCCATCACTAGAGGCTTCCACATCCTTCCGGAGTCCGACATTGAGATACCTTACCTCACAAGCGATAACGACGACCATTACAATCCTTGGAGACACAAGGAGTTAAAAGCTGTTGGGCTCGGGTTTATTGAAGACCTTGCGTACAAGGTTGTTCAAGTGATCTACGGCATTGGACAACCAGACGACGATGACATACGGCATAGAAGTTATGCGCCACCAAAGGTAGAGCTTTATGATTTGAGATTCGGCTCCTGGAGAAAGGTTTTAATTGATAATCCCGAGTATTATTATTCATATGAGGATCTCGGTGACGGTGTCTATAACTCTTTTGATGGATGTATGTATTGCTTTGGGAGAGGATATGGGAAAGAAAAACTTTACTGGACATTACTATCATTTGATCTTGTTTTGGAGAAATGGCAAGAAACATTATTTCCTCACAAGGATATGTATTGGACTTACGAAGATGAAGACAAATATCATGAGGACAGTGTTTTTGGTGAGTATAAAGTTTTTCTTGGTGTCGAAGTATTAGGGACATCGGTTGTTATGTTGGTTAGTGATAAGCGTAATCGGCTGGTGCATAATGCATAGAAGATGAACAACGAGGACGAAGACAAGATGAGTTGGACACATATGTACAGGCTCTGTGTGAGAGCGTCGCCTCAAGGGTTCTGCAGGGATGGCGAGCATTTGATGAGGATGAATGTGCTCTGGCAAGATGAGTATAAGAAGCTAGTTCTGTGTGATTACAAGAAGATGGATGATCCTTATTGCAACATTATTGATCTCGGGTTCAAAGTGGACAACATTGTGCCCAATTTTCTTGAAAGTTTGGTCTCTGCTTGACTGGGTAAGTAATTAGTAGATATATGTGTTAATGTGTCTTTTCTTCTTTGACATGTGTGTTGGGGAGAATCGGGCCTTACCAAGGAGGAGCACACCACAAGGAAAGCCCATACACACATTAGAGCCCATCTTTGACCCAAAAGACAAGCCTAGTGGGTCTTAGGTCTAATGTGTATATAAACTCTCCTTATACCCCGTACACTTCCGATGTGGGACCCGGACTCACATGTGGACTCTGACCAAGGTGGTTACAACTGAGAAGCTGAAGCTATGTATAGCTTCAGCCGACCTTCACGATTAGTGAAGAGAAGGCGTCACACTAACTCTAGAGCTTATTGCCGAGATCGTTGGGCGTGTTACTGGAGATACATGATTGAGGGTGAAGACGTGTGTAGACAGTCTCCAAGTGGGCGATTGTTGAGTTTGTGGAGACTTTCCTATTTATTTAGGGAAACCACAATTTCCTAATTGCATTAGGATAATGAATTAGAAGAGAATTCTTAATGTGCAAAGAATTAGGAATTCTAGGTCTTTCTTAATTCCCTTTAGTCTTTCACTATAAATACATGTACTTGTAACCCCATAATTATTCATGAGTTGAGAGTAGTGTGACCGTGGACGTAGGCAATTTGCCGAACCACGTAAATCCTTGTGTTCTTGTGTGATTGTTCTTTATTTCTCTTGGTTACTTTTGCTAGAGAATTGTTCCACGTTGTTATATACCCCCAACAACTGGTATCAGAGGCTAGGTTCGTGGCAAGTGGGAGCAATGGCAGAAGAAGGGAAAGTTGGAATCGACAAGTTCGACGGAAGGGATTTTGGATTCTGGAAGATGAAAATAGAGGACTATTTGTACCAGAAAAGGCTACATGAACCTTTGTCAGAGACCAAACCGGAGAAGATAAGTCCGAGCGACTGGACGTTGCTAGATCGGAAGGCTTTGGGTGCGGTGAGATTGACATTAGCAAAGAATGTTGCATACAACGTCATGAACGAGACAACTACCTACGGACTCATTAAGGCGCTATCAAATATGTATGAAAAACCATATGCATCAAACAAGGTATATTTGATTCGTCAATTGGTTAATACAAAGATGAACGAAGGTGCTAGTGTTACTGATCATGTGAACGAATTTAATACAATACTATCGAGATTAGTGTCAGTGAATATTATATTCGATGATGAGATACAAGCCCTGTTGTTGCTATCATCTTTGCCTGAAAGTTGGTTAGGAACCGTTACAGCAGTTAGTAGCTCAACTGGAACTACTAAGCTATCGTTCGAAGGAGTGAGAGACTTGATTCTCGGGGAAGATATCCGGAGAAGGAATTGAGGAGAATCGTCAGACTCTATGTTGAACGTGGAAGAGAGAGGTAGGATGTCTGAAAGGGGAAAGAGTAAGGGGCGAGGGAGATCGAAGTCCAGACAGCGAGGAACAGACGCTACTTGTTGGAATTGCCAACAAATTGGTCACTTCAAGTATCAGTGCCCAAACCCAAAGAAGGAAAGCAAGCAGGACAACTCAGTGAATGCAATAGAGGAATTCGAAGATGATGCTTTGATTTGTTGTGTAAAGAGTCCGGTTGAATCATGGACCATGGATTCAGGTGCTTCTTTTCACACTACCCTTTGCAAGGACGCATTAGTGAACTTCAGACCTATGAAAGGAGCAGTTCATCTAGCGAATGATGAGACGGTGGAAATCGCGGGCATCGGAGATGTGAATCTCAAGACTCCCATGGGTACAATTTGGACGTTGAAGGATGTCAGGTATATCCCCACCATAAAGAGAATGTTGATCTCGATGAGTCAGTTAGACAGTTTGGGATACAGGATAACCTTTGGAGACAGACAATGAAAGGTGTCAAGGGGGAATTTAGTTATTGCTCGTGGTTGGAAGAGAGGAACTTTGTACATGGCGGAGATGCCAGTGGAGAGAGTTAATGCAATTACTGATGGGCATGATCATTCAACTATATGGCGCCAAAGATTTGGGCATAAGAGGGAGAAAAGAATGAAGGTGCTAGCTTGGAAGAAGAAGATTCCAAAACTGAAGAATGTGGAAGTTGATTTCTATGAACCAGGTGTGTTCAAAAAACGAAAACAAGTAAACTTCACGGAGTCAGGGAAGTCTTCAAAGGGTGGAAAGTTAGAAAAGGTGCATCCTGATGTGCATAGACCTACAAAATTTTACTCGACAAGAAGAGGTGAAGTAAGGAGATTGAAGAAAGGTTCAAGACCACCCGAACAATTCTCTCCATCACCAGATTATTTGCTGTTGACTGAGAATGGTGAGCCTCAGTGCTACACAGAGGCGGTTCAGATGGATGATTCGGTTAAGTGGGAGTCAGCCATGAACGAAGAGATGATGTCTCTTGAAAAGAATGAAACTTGGTCGTTAACTAAGTTACCAGCCGGGAAGAAGGCTTTACAGAATAAATAGGTGTTCAGGGTCAAGGAAGAACATGATGGCAGCAAAAGATACAAGGAAAGGTTAGTGGTCAAGGGTTTTCAACAGAAAAAAGGCATTGATTACAACGAGATATTCTCTCCAGTAGTCAAGATGACTACTATCAGACTTATGTTGGGTATCGTGGCTGCAGAGAATCTTCATCTAGAGCAGCTAGATGTCAAAACTACATTCTTACATGGCAATCTTGAGGAAGACATTTACATGGTACAGCCAGAGGGTTTCCGGATAGCTGGAAAGGAAGATCTAGTTTGCAAGATGGGTAAAAGCTTGTATGGTCTAAAGCAAGCACCAAGACAGTGGTACTTGAAATTTGACGATTTTATGATGAGGAGTGGATACACAAGATGTGTCAAGCACTTCAAGGGATACTACATCATATTATTGTTGTATGTTGATTGCAGGCTCTAACATGGTGGAAATCAACAAGTAGAAAAGACAGATGTCTGAAGAGTTTGAGATGAAAGACTTAGGTGAAGCGAAGCAGATACTCGGTATGAGCATTAGCAGGGATCGATCTGATGGTAGTTTGAAGTTATCCCAAGAGAAGTATATTGAGAAAATTTTGAACAAGTTTAGTCTCCAAGATGCCAAGGTTAGGAGTACACCGCTGGGAAGTCACTTCAAACTCACTCGAGAGCAATCACCTAAGACGGATAAGGACATGGAAGAAATGACTAAGGTCCCTTATGCATTGGCAGTAGGCAGTTTGATGTATGCGATGGTATGCACAAGACCAGACATTGCGCATGCAAGGGGAGATTGTTAGGAATTCCACATGTGAGTCCATGTCCCACATCGGAAGTGTACAGGATATAAGGAGAGTTTATACACCCTAAACCCTAAATCCTAAACCCTAAACCCTAAGACCCACTAGGCTAGTCTTTTGGGTCAAGAATGGGCTCTAATGTGTGTATGGGCTTTCCTTGTGGTGTGCTCCTCCTTGTTAAGGCTCAGTTCTCTCCAACAATGTGCTCTCCTATGGCCTGATGCAGCCATTCAAAGGCGTTAGAGAGAAATGGTTTCCTCAACACATATGTGAAACTAGCAATTGTTGTTATACATTTTTCAGTTGTACCAAGAAATCTTATTCAAATTCTATGCACATCAACTTAAATGTACCTATATACTCTAGTTATTGCAATGATCGATGTATTTACGAATTGTGGTATTAACCATTATACAAAAAAATTAAATGATTAAACTATGTAACTATGAGAATTGATAGTTACACCACTGAAAACGAGATCCAAGCCGGCGAGACTTTGCTCCCGCCGGGCATGGGATCCGATCTCGCTGGCTTGGCCAAGCCGGCGAGATTTTCTCCCAAAACTCGCCGGCTTGGTTCTCACCGGGCAAGTCTCGTCGGGAATGGTCGTACTCGGTAAGATATTGCATCAATATCTCGGCGAGTTTGAGTTGACCAACATCTCGCCTGCTTGGTGAACATTGGCCGGCGAGAATTTCCAAATCTCACCAGTTAGGTTTGAAACCTTAGGCGGTGAGATTTTGACCAAAATCTCGTCGGGTAACGTTTACAACCTACCCGGGGAGATTTTGACCGAAATCTCCCTGGCTAATACCATCTCTTTTTAGACTATGTTTCATCGAATATTGTTTCATTGACTATGTTTCTTAGACTACGTTTGTTCAAATTGATTTTACATAACATCTCTTTTTGTTAGTGTCAACGATTATCTTGTCAAAGAAGTCGAGGAATCCAAATAGAAATGAAGCATGATCATTAATAAAATTTAATTCGAGAACTTAATAAAACCGAGAATCCAAATCAATACCAAAATCATTATTGATATTATATTCAATCAGATTTAGGTTGTATGTTCCATCTTTGTTGTGAATCCATATTAATATCACAAACAACCAAACGAGAGTGAAACAAATAGAAAATAAACCTAATTCGACAACTTTATGCAATCGGATTCAAATCTATGCCCAGATATTCAAAAAGTCAATCAAAATTTTTATTCTCATATATTCAAAAAAATCGGTCAAAATTGGAGAAAACGTGAAAATAAACAAAAGCACATGGGTGAGAACAAACCGGTCTCCAAAATCGATCTTCATCGAATTCCATTGATTCTTGTATCAGATCACTCTACTACAGGTTGCTGAAGCCGCCAAACTTGGTGCATACTCATCGTCGCCATCTTAAGCCGAAGCTGGGGCTGTCTAGAGCCATCGCCTGGAAAGGAATCTGCTGCCTGCACCTCACCGTCGTCGTTGTCTAGAGCCGCAGACGATCGTCGAATCACCTAGGATCGTTTTCGTCGTTGTCTATGGAGCGTCGATACGAAGGAGCCGAATCGACCTTTTTTGCAGCCGTGAAAATCGTCGTCACATGAAAGTAGCCTGCTCGCTTTTGTGGGGAAGTCGCCGCCTCGTCGGAGGGAATCGCGGCTCTACGTCAAGATGCGAAAAAAGGAGCAGCGCGAGATGGTTTCTTATTAGGGTAGGGTGGTGGTGTCGTCATATATATATATATATATATATATATATATATATATTTGAAGGATAATCAAATTTTATTAATTAAATAGAAAATAACCCGGCATCAAGCCAGACAGCTGAAGTTACAGATGGTAGGACAGACCCCTCACCATAATCTCATCTACTGTTAGTTAAAACAAACATGGCCAATTCGTGAGCCATTTGATTACGAGCAAAATAAAGCACAGAAGTTCTGATAATGTATAGTCTGCAACACTGTTCGCTAATAATTCCTCCAAAATTGTTCAGCTCGACTTGTTTAGCATCATGTAGAGCCACGACCTCCAACTCATTCGGATGGAGAAATCCCGTGATCTTGCTGCAGAATGCTTTACACATGCATCCCTGATAACCCCTGACACCAATCGACTCGAACCAGTTAGTATCTTGTAGAGCCACGGCCTCCAACTCATACGGATGGAGAAACCCCGTGATCTTGCTGCAGACCGACTTAAACCAGCTTCCTCGATCAACCATGCGATCAATATAGCCATCACGAAATTCAAATCCTCCCAGCTCATTGGGTTTAACCGGATCAACCCATCGACACCAGGGACCCCCCGTTTCCTTCAAGTACCGATCCCAATAAGACACGTATTGAATCTTAAGCAAGCTGAGCCCCCCTAGTTCGGTATGCTTGCATGAGTCTGCCCACCGACGCCAGATAACTCTGGTTCCCTCCCAGTACCGGCCTACCAACCAACCAAAAGCAAAACCCCCTAGCCCTCCATGCTCTGCTGTTGCAACCCATGCGCGACCCATCTGCAACTCCAGCCTCACCCGTTTCAGCACATCCCCAAACCACCCGACCTCGCCTCCATCAAAACCTGATCTACCACTCGACCACGCCTCCATCAGACCCAGATCTATCTTCACAGAAGCTCTGCTCCTACCACCGCACTACACTGACGTCGCCGCCAGTACTACGCAGACGTCGACACCCATAGGAGATCGGCGCCGCGAGACTTCACCTAATTGTGACGAAACAAACCCTAAGAAAAGGGTATTAGGGTACAGGCCGCCGCACCCAATTAAGGTTTACGCTTAGACATCTATATATATATATATATATATGTCATAATTACTACGTTACTCTTTTTATATTTGTTTTAATTGTTTCATTTAGTATTAATCTAAACTGTTGATGAAACTAATTCGATAGATATTAGACATTCTAAGATTTGTAGCAGATATATGATTTGTAGCTGATCTCTTCCCCATAATTAATCATTTTGTAGAAAATGTTAACGAAAAAATGGGTTAAGATCATAAATATGTGGTATTATTAAATGGGAGGCCTCAGCCTGTGTTCAAGTAGCTTGCGAAACACTATTAAAAGTGTTTTGCAAGCTATTTTTTTATCAGCTAATCAGGACATTCTCTTGTTTTTGACCGACATTTTGAGAGACCATGTTACCAAGATTTGAACTCAAGACTTTACGTACTCTGCAGCTACTTAAACTTGTACAACAACTTAGAAGTTTAAGACTTAATTTGTACACACAAATATTTATGTTGTAAATTAAAAAATTCATATGTAAATTTAAAATACAAAATTAATAAACTTCTGTCACCATAATAAATAGTTAGGCATCTAAATGTCAAATTTTGTATAACATGTTTTCTCCAAAATGTAAACATTTTCATGAAACAATAATGGGAAATAATATTTGATTTCCCTTACATATATACAAAAGCGTGATCTGGTGCGAACCAGACCACACTGTGCGAATCCCTGCGAACTAGATAGGTGGTGACACATGCGCGTGTGTTTTCATTATTAAATCATGTATTTCCATTAAACAGTCAGCCCATATTTCCATTATTAGGATATATATTTCTATAACTCGTTATGACCCCTTGTTACACCCCGGGACCCCCCGTTACACCATTTCACCGACAGAGTTCACTGATTGGGTATAGAAAAATACACGTCCCCCTCGTTACACCCAGGGACCCCTTGTTACACAATTCTCCCGATGTTATGGAAATACATATCATAATAGTGGAAATACATTACTTAATAAAGAAAATACGTATGAGCAGCAGTTCGCACTTGAATATGCCCCTATATATATATAACCCACGTCTAAAATCATTACATATGTTTACTTACAATGTTCTATAGACGTATTCTAAACCAACAAACATGTTGCTTTGATAAAATCAATCTTATTTTATACAATTAAAAAACATTATTTTAAACGAACCTTTAAAAGAAAATTCAAATCAACGGCTTTGTTATTTTCGTAAGTTAATCGATTATGTTTTCAAAGGAAACATGTAAAAACGATTAACCTGAATTTTGTAGGGTGATTTTAAGAACACGCAGAAACATATCAAACATGTTCCACTAACTTTGAAAACTCATCTTTACAACTTTGGCATAAGGTCCGTTGACTCTGAAAATTTCTTTAACTGACTTTCTAAACCAGTTTTGGTATTTTGGAAGAATGTTCAACAAATATTTGAAACACGCTCTCTGTACTGTGAAATATATTTCACAAATACTTGACTCGGGCTTCTTTTATTGTGAAAACATGTTTCACTAATAATGGAAATATTCTCCATGCATATGCAATGTAGAAACACATTCTCTAGATGATGGAAACACATATATAATTGGTCATAACAATTGACTCAATGGAATGAATTGGTTTACTTTTCGCTCATCTCGATTTGAATTACCTTAGGTCTATAACAAACAAGCAAATAAATTCAAACTTATTTTTATTGTTAGTTGTTCCAGATATAAGTGACCAAGGGGGGAAAGTTGCTAAATCTGCTACTTAAACCAACCGGTTCATAGTTTCGAGCACTCAGTTTGAGGTTTAGAACCAGGTCCTACCTGTGGTTCTATCCCATCATTTGAATTGAAATTTTCAATGTACAATTTTGGATTTATTGTGTAAGAATGAAATTAACATTATGGTTTTAAAGAGCGTCCCTTCTAATTTGAAAGTAACATAGTGTTAATTGTGTTACAACGAGATACTAAATTGTGACTTCCCTGAAGGAAAATGAGATTGAGTGCTATATGACCAGATTTTCTTATTCAAAATGGTAAGTTCAGTCTTGTATCCATCTTTATATCCACCAAATGTTCAATGTTCACCCGATTGTGTCCACGTTAGCTAAAGATGCTATATATTATGCTCTTATTTTCTGGTTAACTGTTGTGCTCATAGAAAGAGAACTTCATGGATAAGTTTGTCCAAAGCAATGGACGAGGAGCCGTGAGTACCAGTAGCCTCCTCTGCCTTCCTCTTCCACTCCATGGCCTTGCTTCTCATTTTCTTGCCCTTCTCTCCCTCCATCAACTCTCTCACAAGATTCTCCACTTCCTCCCTCTTGACATCGCTATCGATTTCCATCCCAATCTCCCATTCCCAGCATGCATACCTACAATTCGTCTGTTGGTCTCCGAAAAACGGCCAGCAAAGCATTGGCACTCCTGCAGATATGCTCTCAATGGTTGAGTTCTATCCGCAGTGCGTCAAGAACCCTCCAACCGACGGGTGCTCGAGGACTTGCTCTTGCGGACACCAGTTTGTCACCATCCCTCTCTCTTTGGTATCCTCCATAAACTCCGGAGGAAGAATCGCTGCATTGCCGATCACCAAATCAGGCCTAATGACCCACAAGAAAGGGATTTTGCTGTTTGCAAGGCCCCATCCGAACTCGATAAGTTGTTGTGGAGTCAGAACCGCTACGCTGCCAAAGTTCACATAAATCACTGAATTGGGTTGCCAAGAGGTGAGCCATTGGAGACACTCAGAATCTTCTTTCCACAAACTGTGTCCAAAGGATTTTACAGGGCTGTCTTGTGGGAGATTTTTGAGCAGTATTGGGAGAGGACCAATTGCATAGACTCTTGGGAATATGGATGAGAGACCATCTAAGACTAGTCGCTCCAATGCATCAAAGCTGTGTATCACAACTGCTGCAGCAGAAGATTTAGAAGCTTTCTCTGCCGCTTCACTACAGAATGAGAACATGAAATCATTCGGATCTGTTGTCCGAACAAAGCTTGAGAGATCCCTCAGACGAAACTCTTTCATTCCGGGATCCAATCCACGACTTGATCCAAATAACCATTTGTTATGCAGCTCTCATCTACAGGATTGGAATAAATGTAATTAACTACTCCCTTAGATACTTAGAGTGGAAAACTTGAACCTGATCCGAGAAATGTTGATCATACATTTTAAAATACCAAATATTTCTTAAACCGAGATTGACAAATGTTGATAGGTTGCTTTAATAAAGCTAGATTTCTCTACATAAAAGAAGTATATAGGATATGCTCCAAAATTACCTTTGAGAGGAGTGAGGCCTTTTTCAGTCAAAGCAGCGAAGTGCTTGTTTGCCATCAAACAAGCTCCAGCTACGGTGAAGTACAGTACAAGAGGAACACCGAGCTCGCGAGCAACAACTTCGCTGACCAGAACGAAACCATCAGAGACAATGCAACTCACGGGAGGAACATCTGCAGTGTTGTTGAGCTTGGCAAGAAGGTCACGCAGCGGATCCAGTAACTTCTTCCTACAGGCCTCTATATTAGACCTCGTGCCTCGAGTGACATGATCAGACCCATCAGGAACTGCTTCAAACCCGAATCCTGGCAATTCGTTGAGGGAATCAGGGCCTCTAGATTCGAGCAACCGGCTATGGTTGAACTCAGTGTTGACAAAAGTGACATGGAAACCTCTATGGTACAAAAGTTTAGCAAAGTCAAGCATGGCCTTTATGTGACCTTGACCTGGTGCTGGGATACAAACCACATGAGGCTTTCTAGCAGAGTCCATATACAGCTTTTGTACACTCCTTCTCTGTTTTTCAATTCACAAAACAAGCTCTGTCTACAAATTAATACATGGACATATTCACGTGAGAATCAAGATAATAATAAAAATATAATTTTTATAGATTTGCACAAAACCTTCAATTCCAACGAGATCATGATCATATATATATACACATCTAAGCAGAAGTTGCTTTCTTATATGTTTTCATTTTCATGAGCAACACATGTTTTAACTACTTGACAAAATAGCCGTTGGATTGGCTGCATGGTCCTCTTTCCTTTCACGGCAAGTAACACGATAGGAATATGACATAAACAGAGTATGAGCATTGTACAAATAGACTGTGAAATGGTATAAATCGATTAAAAATTGTATAAACAAATGCACACACGAGTACAGTCTGGTGTAAACCCGGTATGTACACAATATACATATGATAGAAACAAAGTGTTAACACGGTATAAACACAGAATGAACATGATGTAAAATTTCTATAATAGCCTTACATACACGGTATAAACATATAATGATCATGATTTAAATTCGTTGTCACAGGTCGTGCGCATGTACAATCTCGCCAGATTGAGCGGCTCTCAGTCAGTTCGAACCTTTCACATTTTATTAACATTTCGTAACCTAATGCATCCCTATATATATAATAATAATTTCATTTACGTTCATGTTAGTTATTTCTAAAGCGAAAATGCTTTTATATAACCTAATAATTTAGTACTTGCTTCGTTATAGCATATTTGAGTTCAAATGTTGATAAAAGGAAATGACTCAGTAATTGTGGCTAGAAAGGAGGAGATGATCACTCCTTTATCTATCTAACATCCTAACAAACATAACAAAGAAGTTATGATCTGGACTAATTAGCACAATCATGAGTCTCCCACCTGCTCGTTACTTTATATATTTAATTTGTTTTAGGGATAATAACACTTTGTTACACTTAATTATAGCAAAATGATACTTTCATACCTTAACTACATTTTTCTCTTTTTAATATTCTGACAAATTTTTTGTGACAGCATATGCTAAAATAAATAAAATACCCTTGATTTAAAAAATCAAAATAGAACTGGTCCAATTTCATTTATCAAACCAGATCTCAAATGATTCAAATTTAATTTTAGATTTGGGGCATAATTGTAATTACATTTTAAATATAAACCAAATTGAACAAGAGATAAAACAAAATTGAACCAATTCAGTTTATAGTTTCTTAAATCAAGGATAAGAAAAAGTAGTTACAGTATAATTAGGTGTAATAGAATGTCATTACTCATTTATTCTAAAATAATAGATGGGAAAAGTGTGGCTCAGCCGGACAAATCCTTGTATTTTTGGAAAAAGTCAAATACACACTCTGGATTTTATGATTTTGATTTGAATAGGGTGACAACCCAATTAACGAGCTCTCAAACTTATATGCAACTAAGAGAGAAGTCAAGATAAAAAACTATTCGATTATTTACTCCATGCCCATCATCGAAATTCTTCCACGTTTATTTATAACATGAGGACTGGATTTTATATTACCGACTGATATGGCACGCCTTTTCTGTATCATTTGGCAGTCCCGACTCGCTTCCCGTGACAAAATGATTTGGCAAGATAGATTACACGGTGCTTGACACGCATATATAATAAATTACTTTAAGTGTTGAAAATTTGAATGATGATTTTTTTTATAAATATTTTGAAATTATTTATGCGCAAGGAGAGACTGGCCTGTTAGTCCCGACAGCGTAACGTGTGCCGCCCATACAATAGTTGAACAAGTCTGTTCAACATGTGGAGAGCATAAGCCCATTTCCTAGGCTCAATGTTTGTAGGCCCATTTGGGCATTACATGAAACAACATTAACAACAAGAGTTGTTTGCTGTTGCCCGAGAGCTTGAGAGAAGAAAACAGAAGCTCCTATAGGTGCTTCCCAAGGAAAAGGAAACCAAGGTGAAGAAACTAGGTTTAATCATACGTTTAATTTGGTGAAGATCGATGGGCCTAGCTAGTAGAATATTAAGTTGGTGAAGAAAGTTTGACGTAATAATGGGTACACTTCTTGCATTTTGTTGTGAACTCTTTGGCGATTGAGTAGAGAATTCATTGGAATATATTTGTAGCGGACAACTTTTAAGAGAGCATAACAATTTTAATAGAGAGTGAACTAGAACAAAAGAATTAAATTTGATAGACTGTCAACATCTTTGTTGCGACAAGTTTGTGAATCGTATAAGTTGTCATGTTCATGCTTTAGTTGATTTTGTTATAGTGAAAAACTATGATTGGTTTTTCAACTATCAATTTAAACTTTTAGTTTAGTTGGTACTCTAATATGGTATCAGGGATTTGGTTCTACTTTGTGGACACGGATTCAAATCTCAGGACATAAAAATTATATTTATTTTCATTCTCTCATTTCTTTTACTCTTAAAAAAAATTCCAACTCTCTTCATGGGGTTTATCTCAAACTTCTCTTCTAAAGGCCCTCCAACTTTTAATGGGCTCCTAAATCCTCTATTCTAATAAGTACACCCAAACTTATAAACGGGCTTCTCCGTGATGGCATAGGTTAGAGTAACACACCATATATCTATCTTCGTATAAAACTCTTGTGGATATAGCTAAAGCCCATGTATATATCTATCTTCGTATTTGTGTTTTTCAAACTCAATTCTGTATATAAAATTTACTTGTTTGATTCAGAATTGATATTCTTCTAGGTAGTTAGCTTCTGCAGGATTAAAAAAATTAAAGTGTCGAGCTTTATACCACCAACATCCTTCTTACATGGTGAATTTAAGGTTTAAGACATTATCGCTAACCTCAAATAATACCATAACGACCGAAAATATATATATATATATATATATATATATATAGAGAGAGAGAGAGAGAGAGAGAGTAGGTATCAAATACAAATCAGGGGAAAATGTCCAAACGTCTAGACTGTATAACATGCAATGCAATGTTGTATGACCACTTAGAACATGTAGTACATGTTGTATAACATGATGGACATGTGCTAAATTGAAGCAATGTATAACATGTAGTGCAATGTTGTATAACTGCCACGTGTCGCAATGTAAGATAATGCGCGTCTCAGATCCGACGGTTATACATTAGTTTGGACGTTTCGACATTTTGGGTGAGTTTGTATTGGAGTGCATCCCTATATATATATTGGGGCACACTCGGCTACAAACCTATATAAAACGTCCAAACGTCCAAACCACGTAGAACCGTCGGATATGAGACGCGAGTTATCTTAGAGTGCGACACATGGCAGGGTCTAACATGTTATACGACATTGCACTACAGGTTATACATGACTTTAATTTTGCACATGTTCAACATGTTATGCAACATTTCACTGCATGTTCAACATGTTATGCAACATTTCACTGCATGTTCTACATGGTTATACAACATTGCACTGCATGTTATACAGTTCGGACGTTTTGACATTTTTTATTGGTTTGTAGCTGATATCTCCTCTATATATATTTTTTCTATCATCATAGCGAATCAGAAAACTTTTTTTATTTATAATTGTTTTTTGGAGAATCGTGTTATCTGTCAGCATCCGAAGGATAAACTTACAATATGAAAACAAGATATTTGAATTGCAAACACCTAGATAAAACTCGATTATTAGAACTTTTAAAGACATAACTTCTCATCAAACAAACTCCAAAGCGATCTGAAGTCTTCCTTGTTGGGAGAAAAACGAATCTAATAGAATAATTAGATGCAGCAGAATTAAATAATTCTCTCCACCTGTGCAAATCTCTTAGGAATCTATCAAGCAGAGCAAATCAAGCAAGCTAATAAAATATAGTAAACAATAGCACAATAGACACGCACAATTTTAGCGTGGAAAACCTCCTCAAGTCCAGGGAGGAAAAAAAACGGGACCCTCGAGACCGCTTAATCTCCACTATCAATATAATGGGTATAACGAGTTATCTCTAAATACAATTAGAGGATCACAATATCTCAAGAGTAACAAATCTTGGCTCAAGCCACAATTACAAGAAAGAGGAGAGAAACTTCATTGTAGTGGTGGCACACGATCGTAAAATCGTATCAAATCACTCGGACCTCCAAACGCAAATTTAAACGGTCAGAACGTAGTATTGCGTCTTCCGAACACCCTGATCAAAAATGAGCACGATCCAACGGTGGATCGAACTTTTCCTTCTCTCTATTGCCTTCTATTTATAGGCAAGCAATTAGGGCTTTCTTCTCCATGTAGAATACTAACCACATGGGCTTTGTGCCTCCACTTATTTAATAAAGGTCCAAAAAATCTCCCCCTTATTCAACTAAGTGGAGGGCATCGCCATCCCGACGATCTTACGACAAATATCTAGTTTCTCCTTTGTTAAGGCCTTCGTGAACATATCGGAACAATTATCTTCTGTGTATCTCTAAGCCAATGGTATCTCACATCAATATGTTTCGACTTTGCATGAAACGTAGAATTCTTACTCAAGTGAATCGCGCTTTGATTATCAAAATAAACCATATAGCGTTGTTGCTTGAAACCGAGCTCCCCTATGAATCTCTTCATGCACGACAACTCTTTACATGCTTCAGTTGTTGCGATATATTTAGCTTCTATAGAAGAAAGTGCAACACACTTTTGTAGCCTTGACTGCCAAGAAACTGCTCCACCTGCAAATGTCATTAAATAACCTGAGGTGGATTTTCTACTATCAACATCTCCTAGCATATCTGAATCAGAGTAGCTAACAACCACTGGTTCTCTACTTCCAAAAGTGAGTCTGTAATTAGATGTACCTCGGAGATATCTCATAATCCATTTGACTGCATCCCAACGCTGTCTATCCGGATTTGACAGAAAACGGCTCACTACACCAACTACATGAGGTATGTCTGGCCTTGTACACACCATTGCGTACATCAAACTTCCTACTACTGAAGACATAAAGAACTCTATCCATGTCGTCCATCTTCTTCTCCGTAGAAGGGCTCTATCATGTGTTTAGCTTAAAGTGAGTAACAAGAGGAGAGCTCGCCACTTTAGCCTTGTCCATATTGAACCTTTGCAACACCTTTTCAATATATCGCTCTTGTTACATATGCAACTTCGTCGCAACTCTATCGCGAGTAATTCAGATGCCAAGAATAGTCTTCGCATGATTCAAGTCTTTTATTGAAAAAAACTGATTCAGCTTGTGCGGCACGTTCAAGAGTTTTGCGCTCGATAAAAGACTTAACTTTCTGAACCTGTAACTCAATCATATACTTACAATAATTAAGGACCACATATAATTATAATATTCAAGAAACTGTGTATGTCTAAAAAGAAAAACATATAAGTAGATCAAAAGCAAATCAAATAATCATGATTGAGAGGTATTTTGTACTCTAAAAGAGAAAGAAGAAGTGTATTAATTGCTGGCAAGTTGCTGGAAAGTGAGTAATTCCCTCGTGTTTTGTTATCAATTTATTTCACAGTAAAGTCTAATCTATGAATTCTGAATTATTCATGAATAAACATATGAATTATAATTATTAATGAATAAACCTATTGGATTCATGACTAATAGAAATTAACCCCTAAAAGTATCTAGAATATGAAAGTGTATAATAATAGAGTAGTTAGTGTAAGTTAAGTACTGTTAATTATTAGACTCCCTAGATACTCTATTAGATTCATAAAACTCTAAAACCTCTTATAATCACATTAACTATCTATGATAGATAACCAGTTAACTCTTATAGTTTCGTAAATGAGATGTAGTATATAGGATAAGAACTCCGGTAACTGTAAGTATATCGTAGAATGGCTAGTTGTTAGCATCCTGTCAGCTAAGCGGTTCCACTCTATTAATTAGACATGAATATAATGAAAAGAATAAAGTGGATTCATTAGCTATTTCATGTGAACGAGTTCAAAACAATTCAATACTTATTTCCATATCTGGGGAACGAAGAGTAGATATGTTAGTGAAGTAATGGTACTAGTGGAGATAATAGTTTATACCTCTTAGCACTATGAATGTGGACATGACAATCTACACATATTGTATATTTCTTATCGGGATTGCCGTATGAAAATATACCTTATCGGGATTGTCGTATTTCCCGTAGACGTCCACATACACGCCCAAATGCGGATACAAGGCTCCAGCCTTCTTCTTCTTCGCAGTGTGGTTGACAAAGTCGCAGGATCCGCCGGTATGGATAGTTCTCTTCTTCGAGATATGTGTCATATTCTCAGACAGGGCCTGAGACACATGAATTAATTGCATTAAGAACAATATATATTAGTGTTTTTTCATGCGAAAGATAAATAAAAAAAAAATTACCATATGAGCAGGGGACTCGAAGTGGTCGCATAGCTAATACCAACTGCTCTCCCGGCCTACAAAGTCTACCGGAATCGGGTGTCGTCCATATCTTATGAAGTTTCTCTTGCACTCCCCCAAGAACTCAGAGTAGCGACTTTGCATGTGCCAAGCAAGCCACTTGTAGACTCGCATTAGCGATTCATGGTAATCTACTGCCGACTGGAATTGAAAAACAAATTGTTTACATCTCTATTTTGAAAGTACTATTTAAGAAGAAAAAAAATCGAGCATACCGCGACTGCAGACCAAATCTTCTCTTGTTCGTGGCGTGGCAGATCACGAAATAAGGCGCCGGTTGGTACGATCCTCGTCCTAATGTGACCCCCAATGAAGCGGACAATTTGGGAGGAGTCAAACGACGGATCGTTGTTGATTTTGATTTTCCTCTTCTCGAAGTCCCACGTGATCGGCAAGGGTTTATCCTTTGTCATCGCTTGGAGCTTACGACATTTTGATTTTCCTCTTCCTATTGCGTACATTTTATAAATTATCTCGCAAAATTGTTGTGGCGTGTGAGGCAGTAACATTTTGGTTGTAAACTGTTTAGAATATTGTTGTTTGCAATTTATAGGTCAAAGGGGGCTATCCGTTTTCAGAGGGATTGAGTACAATGATGAGAGTTGTAAGTTGTGTACGCTTGAGTGACTGTTTATACTCAGCCTCTATATACGAACCTAACCCCGTTGGTACGATGTTAGATTTAAGACGACAATGTTAAATAACAACAACGTACATAGGGATATATGGATAGTGTCACAGTGGCAACACATCACGTTGCCTTTAAAACAACGGCATACACCAGTGAAGGTGCGTCGTTGATATTACGGCGGCGTACTTCCAAAGGTAATGATGTCGCACTTGCCTTCATAAAATACGGCACATCATAATTTGTACGCAGCCATTATAACAAGGAAAAATTATATTGTACATATTTGGAAATATTTTTGTTTCATTACGGGGTAGTTGAAACTGTATCAATTCAATAGGTAATTTATAACAATCTATACCCGAGTTAGATACATTGGCGTGAAATGTCTAAATATCACTTAATTCAAAAAAAAATCAATACATCTAAATATTGATAAATTAAAATTTTAAATTGTCATATAATAAATTTTAATGTTAACTTATATTATTTTTAAAATTAATTCCATAACAAGTGTATTATACCTTCACTAGTCTAACCAATGTCCCTAAAAATACAGATCTGATGCTATTTTGAGGAGAGAGAAGGAGAAACAAAGAAAGGTACAAAGAGATTGATGTCATTTTTTTGAAAATTTAAAAGATTACCAAAAGCATTTTGGTCATTTGTACAAAAATGCAAATGATATTATTAAATGGGATGTAAGTAAAGTGAGCCCAAAATAAAAGGTTAAAATTTTAAAAATGACGGTTATGGGCCAAAGAAGTGCATATATAATTGATCACGGAGATGTGTACCAAGATTTATGTTCACAACAAACTTATGATTTCTAAAATTAAGTTTTTAGGATTGATGTAATAATGATGGGGTTAAAGACTCCGCCACATTAAGAGGGCACAACAGAAGTTGGGAAACAATAAAAGTGAGATATATCTTTTGGATCTAAGCTTAAGTGTTTAGCCAGTTGATCGAGTATGCATTGGTAAGTTTTCAACTACTTATCTATCACTCTTTTCAAATGCATCATAATATCTAACCATCAATTGGAATTATATATCACATAAAACTTGTTCTGGTATATCATTGAAATTTCCCTTGAACAGAAAATGTGAAATTGAATGGAAGAAACAAAATGTTATCTAATATATATGATAGCAATTCTCATTAATGATTGTCAAAAGATGAAATTCGAGTTCTTACTTTGAAGGTTTAGGTTTCAATAATGGTCTTTCCTCTTCATTGGAAAGATATGCTTTTGAGGGTCTTAATGAAAATACAAAGTCTCTTCCGATGCATCCTCGGTTGCTTCCATTTCCTGAGTACATATATAGTTGTTTTAAACGATCAAAATATTAACAAACTCACTATATAACCATATAAAATATGAGTACATGTGTATGTGTATATAATTACTTACCCAGTCAAGCAGTAACAAACTTTCAACAAAATTGGGAACAATGCTGTCTAGTTTGAACTGATCAAGATCGGTAATGCCGAAACAAGCTTCCTCCATTTTCTTGGAATCATATAAACCAGCTTATAAAACTCCCCTGCATAGAACATATTCATCTTCAACAAAATCTCACCATCTCTGCAGAACCCTTTCGGCGATGCACCGATACAAAACCTGTACATATGTGTGTCCAAGTCACCTTTTCCCCATCCTCCTTGTTCATCCTCCGAACATTATGCACCAGCGCATTACGACAATATCCAACAAACATATAGCGACCGACTCCCCTAATATATATACACCTACGCACATACCATTCTCACCAAAAGCTCCATCTTCGTCACTTGGCTCCAGGGCCGACCCGTCCATAAGGCAAGAAAAACTTTTGCCTTAGGCCCCGACTTTGGAGAGCCCCAAAATCGAGTTCAATATCATTATATTATACTAAGCTTAATTTTCTTGAGGCTCAGAATCTCAGCAACATTAGTCATTAAATGGAGAGGAAAGGCCCCAAAATTGAACCCAATATCCTCATTATATCAAAATAGACCCAATTATTTTGAAGTCCAAAATTTCAGCAACTCTAATTAATAATTAGGGTCCCTAATAATTATTATCAATAAATGAAAAGTGGGAAGTGCGAGAACACAAAGAGTAGACGAGTCATTGTTCTGAATGAGGTTGAAGTCGAACCAACGATGACACCGAAGACGGATCGTCAATGTGGAGAAACGAGGCGGAAACAACAACAACAGGGCAACAACTTTGTGGAGAAGAATGAGAGTACCTGTATGTTGATTCCGCTCATTCTCTTGTGTCAATTGAAATAAGTTTTTTAAGAAATCCTAACTTCAATTTTTCTATAAATATCTGAAATAATTAGATTTTATTCACTGCAATTTCATGAGTTGTGTTCAAATATCATCTCAAATAAAATTTGAGTTCCACTCAAATAAAATTGATTTCGGGTGTAAATATTTTAGGATTTTCGATTGGGGATTTATGATTTCAAATGTAAATGTTTTAGGATTTTCGATTGGAGATTTTTTTTTATTCCGAATGAGGATTTTTAGGTTATTGAGAATTTCTGATTCTTACTGATATTGATTGATTGATACTTGATCTAGGGTTTTTGTATGAATGTTACTGATTTTTTTTGTTATTCGGGATTTCCTATTCATATTCATAATGATTGATTACTGTTTTATTGATTCATTTTCTTGTATAATTCTTACTGTTTTTTTTTTGCATCTGTAAGCATATATTTAATGGCACAACATATACTATCTTGAATTTTGCACTTGTAAGAAATGTCTTGTTTTAAATTTTCGCTTTAAGCCCCTAATTTTCTAGGGCCGGCCTTGCTTGGCTCATATCTACGTACGTACGAATGGAAATAATATTTCATTCATTTCTTCCTTAAAAAGGTCAAATGCAACCAAAGCAGAATAATGTCTCTCTTCCATGCTGGCTTTCCCGAGCCAATACAAACATCCATCGAAAGAATTATAGACACCGATGTTATTAAGGTGCTCGTATGAAAACTCGGGATTATCAACCAAAACGTTTCTCTAAGAGACGCATCTCGAATCATAAACCTCTACCCTTGGTGGCACGTAATTTTTTATAAGGGCTATTTTTTCGTTCCCTCCTCGTTGTCCAATGCCATACATAACCGTGTACACTAGGTCATCAAAGAACCCTAACCTGGTAGCTCTTAACTCCTTGTATCTCCAAGGATTATCATGGTCGTCGTCATGACGTGTGAGGTCGGGTACCTCAATGTTTGACTCCGGAAGGATATGGAACTTCTAGTGATGGGGTTACAGATAATATACCACTCGAGTTCGTATACTTCTTTGGGGTAATTTTTTCGAGGAATATAGTTGTGATCAGCCACAATGGTTTGGGCATCGAGAGCGCAAACAAGGTCGTTGGAGTGTCCTACGATTTGGACTTCTTGTAAACAAGGCCAGAACTTTCTTGGTTGCGGCCTCGGATGGAGCTTCAGGTTCCAAGGGAATTGAGTTGTGATATGCTCCATCGTTGTTTTGTTGGTGTTGTCGATTTGGAAGTACTCGAATTGTTGGTCGCCTTCCTTTTCCTGATTGACAATGTGCATTGTGAGGCAGAGAACACCGTGGGAGTGAGGAGCAGAGGATGACGATGAACACAACTTCTTATTGAATCGGAGATGAGAGGTCACGAAAAATGGATCAGCGATTAGCTGATTCCAAGGTTTGGAGACATACGTGAACCGGAGCAAAGGTTTCACTGGCAGTCTTTTTAATATCTTGAATAAAACGTCTTCAGCTCTCGAGGTGGAATAAAATTGAGACTTTCTTCATATCCCAGCAGATAAAAGTAGTTTCAAGATATAAATCTCGAGAATGTCAGGCAATTCACTATTTTGGGAAGGAGAATGTTTAACTCCAATTGTTCACTGAACTATCATGAACAAATAGACACCCTGAGATAGGCAAGATCGCAGAGAACTTTGGTGCTCGTTCTTTAATCCCCTTAAGTATTTGTTGCCCTTCTTCGATCTCTATCAGACAACAATTGTTCCAATCCTTTTGGCCCAAAGCATATAAGTGTCCCTTATGTACAAACGTTTTCAAAAACTCTAATCTTATGCCCATTCACTGCGATTGGAGTGGGAATATTTGGTCTCATTTCCTGGCATTGAGCTGCTTCTAATATGCACTTTCCAAATCCATGATGAGCCTCTTCTGTATTTGGTCGTGCCTGAATCCTTATTGGAAAAAGCTTCTCACTTGAATCTCTGAAGTATTTGGTTGGTGAGGAGAGAGTTCGTCTTCAATCAAAAGCTTTCCACGCCGCATGTGGTAACTGTCAAAGATACAATCAATTGCAGGAGAGCTACTCTAATTAAGGTTTCTTGAACTTCAAAATATCATTTTTCATGTTTTTTTGTCATTCATGTCATTTTATTTCTTTTATTAATGTATTTGGCTAACTCTTGTTTCATCAAAAAGTATCTTATTGTGCAGGAAAAAAAACCAAAGATCTCAACCCTAACCTAACCCTCAACTCAACTCAACTCAAATCTATATCCTAACACTCAACCCTCAATCCTAACCCTATTTTTTTAAATGGCCTAAACCCGACTAGCATTGGTTATGTTAGTCGGGTATGGAGTCACCTGATTTTTAAAAAACCACACGACAATATATATATACTTGACTAGTCGAGTATGGTTTCACCTGAATTTTGTTGGAAACCCTCGTATAGGTTCAGCCTCGGGTTGTGTCGTACCGAATCAGCTCGTTTGGGAGCGGGATTATACCAAGAATTTTTTGTTAGCAAGGCTTTTAGTAACATCTCAAGTTGCTAGGATGAGGTTCACATTCTCTATCGCAGTGCTTTTCGAAGAGCATGAGCTACCATGAGACATATTTGTACACACATGTTCACCAGTTTGGGTTTCTGATTCTGTTTCTGCTTCCAAGGGAATTGAATCTTGACATGTTCGTTTTGGTTAATCGGAAGTACTCTTAACGTGGACAACAAGTATTTCTATTTAGGGAAAATGACACTTTTGTGCACCTGAATATACACTTTTGACACTTTCATACCCTAACTTTTTTTTCTTTTTTCCATACCTGACTTTCATTTTGGACAATTTACCCCTAAAATTCTCAAAATACCGAAATTACCCCTGGTCAAATGGAGAGAACTGGCCCAATTTTTTAAAGAGTGTGAAAAGACGAAATTACCCTAAACTATTCATCAAGTTTTCAAGTGAATGCCATTGAACCCTCCTACTTCATCAAAACAGAGCCTCATGCGGGGACGATGGCGGCGATGGCTGTCTCCCAGGAGGAGGCTCGGCTCCGCCGGAGACTTGCGGCGGCGATGGCGCCAGAGCAGCAGTTATATGCTCTATTTTCTGGTTAGAAAATAGAGGCGAGGTGACGAAGCTGGTGGGCAGTGAGCACCTCGTCGATCGCCGGATCTTACATGTAGGGCTTCGTATCTGGTGACCGGAGTGGCCGAAGTTGGTGGAGGTGAACGAAGTTGTGCCAAAATTTTCACTCGCCGAAAAGTGTGTCGGAAAATATGTTACAGCACACTTTTCGGCGAGTGAAAATTTTGAATTCTTGAACTCATTCTTATTCCCTCTCTCCCTCTATCTCTTTTCCGGCCATTCTGTGCCGGAGACGATCGTCGGAGCACCGCATTCTACCCTTTTGGTCGCTGCCCATTGCCCACCTCGTCGATGCTCGCTGCCTGCAGCCCACCTCGTCGATACTCGCTGCCCGCTGCCTACCTCGTCGATGCTCGCCATTTTGTGTTGTGGAGGCTGCAGAGGAAGAACTATGGCCGGCTCCGGGCTTTGAATCACCGGAGAAGACGAGAAGGAGTGCTCGAGAACGATGGGGTCAAGACGGACACCTTGGCGAAGGTGTTCTGGAGGCCTCGTAGGTCAACCATGCTCCCCACATGCCGGAGAAACCCCGACGATGGATGCCGGAGAAACGCCGGTGAGGAGGGGGTGGCGGAGGAGATCGAGAGGAATAATTGAAAGGGTGGCATACCTTTGAAAATTTGATGAATATTTGAGGACAATTTTGTCTTTTCACACTCTTTAATTTGGACCAGAATTAAACCAAATTTAATTTTGGTTCAATTCAGGGGTAATTTGAGTATTTGTAAATTTCTGAAGAAAGTTGTTCCAAAATGAAAATAAGGTATGGAAAAAAGAGAAAATAAAAGTTAGGGTATGAAAGTGTCAAAAGTGGATATTCAAGTGCACAAAAGTGTCATTTTCCCTTCTATTTATTATGTTTCGATTACAAGTGAGAATCAATAAAATAATAATTGAGTATATTCCGTAAACTACTATCACAAATCGACTGACATTGCTCAAGCTCTATGCCACATGCATGTGATATGGTTCTAGTTGCTTAAGCAATGAAGCTCTATGCCGCATGTGATATGTTTCTTTCATTCTCTAACCCTAACTCCATCTCCATCTCCATCTCTCTTGACTTGCTTCCATCAACAGAGAAACTGATGCTTCGTACCTCTGTTTCCTTGCTTTTTCTTTTTCTTTCATTTTGGTTTGTTGTTTTGGCCGCTTCGTGCTTCCTTCTTGGAAGCTTTATTTTGGTTTTTTTTCAATAAAGTTTGCTGACAAAAAAAATACTTCTTCCTTAAATTCGAATGCACATGCGTAGTAGAGAGGATATCATCAAATTTGTGAAGAATAAAGAATTAAGAAGAGAGAATTTGTGAATGAGGAGAAAGAATTTAGGTCTGTCGTCCTTACCAACATAGGGACGGCACATCCGTTTCCCGTCCGCCATTTTACGTCAAATCTTGTAATGTTTCCTTTAGCACATTCAAGAGTTCCTCTTTCTCTCCTTGGTAAGTTCGGCTCTGTTATTTTAATATAATTGTCCCTGTTGCTGATCAAATAAGAGTAGAATCTCTATTATATATGTTCAGTGAGTTTCTCTTAAGTTATATTATATATGGTAACTGATTTCAGTTACCATGAATTGTACATCAGTTTTCTAATCATGAAAATATGTGCTCCTAAGTCCTTTAACTTGATCCTAAAATCATGTAGCTTCATTCCTCGACCAACTACCCAAAATATCATGCTTCATCAATCATAACAACAACCGTACTGAAACATAGTTTATAGAAAGGTTAGAAAATGTAAAACAGAGTTGAAGAAAGCAAAAATTCTAAATAGAAACACGCCTTTACAAATGATTGCTAAAATATGATTCATAACTATAGCGTCTGGCAGAACAAACTCCCAATTTCATATACTTCCGCTTCCTCCACGACACGCTTTGTAGGCTCTTCAGAATAAGGCGATATCTCCTCTGATGCATCTTCAATGACCTCCCTTTCCTAAATAAATTTTACACATTACTCACAACACAATTCAACAAAAAATCACTACATGTATATTTACTATTACTTACCCCATCAAGTAGCACCAAACTTTCGACAAAATCAGGGGCAATGATACCCACTTTGAATTCAAGATCCGTAAAGCCAAAACAAGCATCGTTCATCCTATTTGGATCGTGCATTACCAAATTCTCCCCAGCATCAAACCCGTTCCCATCCCTCATCCAGAGCAAAAGCTCGCCGTCTCTACAAAACCCACATTCCGATCCCTGATAATTCAGCCTGTACATATGTGTCCACGATACCTTATCTTCCTCTTTGTTCATCTTCCAAAGACTATGCACCAGCTTATTACGCTGATCTCCAACAAACATAACAACCGACTCCCCTACTACATCGATACCTTGACAGACCCCGTACTTGCCAAAAACATCATCCTTGTGATCATCATCTTTCTCCAAGTCTCCGTCTTCATAATCATACCCATTTCTGGATTTGTACGGAAGTAATGTTTCCTCCCATTTTTCCTCGACAAGGTCAAACGAAACAAGTGTGAAATAACACTTCTTTTTACCATATCCTCTGCCAAACCAATACAAGCATTTATCAGAACTATTGTACTCACCACCACACAGATACTCGTACGAAAAAGCATGATCCACGCCAACCCTTCTCCAAGAGCCGGATCTCGAATCGTAAACTTCAATCCATGGCGGTTCATGCGCTATATACCTCCTACTGTAAGAGAAATTGACCTGTGCCATTCCACACGACACCATGACAACCTTGTACGCGACATCATCAATAAACCCGAAACCACTAGCTCTTGACTTCTCGATCCTTGACTTTCTGAACGCCTCTCGAGTGAACTCATCTTCGGGCTCTTCAAAGGTGAGGTCAGGCACCGTGAAGTCGGACTCGGGGAGGATATGGAACCTTCTAGTGATGGGGTTACAAATAACATACCTCTCAATTCTTACAGTTTTGAATATTGGTCTGCCTGTCGAGGTTGTAAAATCCAAAACCTCGTATCGTTGAGAATCACGAGCACAAATGACGCCGTTACAGTGTCCTATGATTCCAACAGATTCCCAGTGCTCTCTCGGTTGCGGTTTCGGATAGAGCTTAAGCTTCCAAGGGAATTGGATGTTGAGATGCTCCAATGTTGTTTTCTGGGTTTTGTCTATTCGGAAGTGCTCAAACATTCGATCCCCATAGATTGTGATGCCCAGAATTGAGTGTGAGTGAGGGTTAGATGATGATGATGATTGCTTGTTGAATTGGAGATGGAAGGTTACGAGAAATGGATCGTTGATTAAGTGATTCCATGGTTTGGAGATGCACATGAACCGGATAAGAGATTTGACAGGCAATCTCTTTAGTATCTCGATCAAAACATCTTCGGTACTAAAGCCGCCGCCGCCGACATCCATATTGATGAGAGGGCAGAGAAACCAATCTCGCAAACCCTATACAACCTACATCGTAATACAAGTAGTAGACATAGTAATGAATTGTCTATCTTTAGATATGTTTATTTTTTGGTGGGTACTTTTAGAATTGTTTTTCCAGCCTAAGATTTGCAAAATTAGAAGTATGCGAGGATATTTTAATCTTTTCAATCCAATTTTAATAATTCATTTAACTCTTGAGAGTTTTTTAGTCGTTTCCAATGTCAAAACTGTTAATTGCGCGGAGAGGTGCGAAGTGAAAATTTTGCAAATATTAAGTATAGACATTTGGAATTTTTTTTTCTAGGAGTACCCACCTAAAAAGCAGACATATCTAGAGGTAGATATACTTGGAATTATCCCTATTTTTATTGTTTGTGTTTATTAATTGACTCAGTAAAAATTTAACACTTTAACACAAATTATGTATATGATAGTTTCAACCACATTACAATAAAATGCGGATTGTACCCTTCGCGAGGCGATAGGGTTTCGCCACTTTTTGGTGACGTCTCACGGCTCCGGTTTGTGAGGTTTTTCTGGTGCAACGAGTTTCGAGTAGTGCGGCGGCAGAGGGCGGCGACGTCTTTTGCAGGAGGAGGTGGTCTTCAGCTCGGGAAAGAGATGGAGGCCAGGACAGGTTCGGGTAGGCCTGAGTTGCAGACGGAGGTCTGGGCTACGACGGGACGACGGCGGGATTTTGGGGGTCGGGGGGAGGCTGGGGTTGCAAGGACGGTAGACGACGGGTGGTCGCCAGGGAGAGAAGTTGGGACTGGGAAGAGACAGGATAGAGGGGAGAGAAGGTTCGGGCCAGATTGGTGGGGGGTCGGAGACGGTAGGCAGGGACGGTGGAGCTCGGCTGGAGGGCGAGGGAGAAGAGGCGGTGAGTAGGAGGGGGGGGGGGGGGGGGGGGGGGGGTCTGGGCAGGTGCAGGGCGAGGGAGGGACGGTGGTGGAAGGCAAGGGAGGAAGGGAGAAAGGAATAAGGGAGGGAGGGAAAGAGGTTGAGGGAGGACTCGGGCTGAGGAGGGGATGAGGGGGAGGGGAGGAGGAGGACGGAGGGAGGCCGAGGGAAGGTTGGGGTCGTGGAAGAAGGTCGGTGAGAGGAGGGGTTGGGACTTGAGATCTGGGAACCGACGATTTTGATTGGTTTGTAGACCGGTACAGGGAGGGAACCGGAGTTATCTGGCGCCGGTGGGCAGACTCATGCAAGCATACCGAACTAGAGGGACTCAGCTTGATCAAGATTCAATATGTTACTTGTGCGCCCTATTGGGTTCGGTACTTGAATCCGGTTAAACCTAATGAGCGGGGAGAATTTGAATTTCACGACGCTCATATTGATCGCAGTTTTGATCGAGGAAGCTGGTTTAAGGCGGTCTGCTGTAAGAACACAGAGTTTCTCCATCCGTATGAGTTGGAGGCCGGGGCTCTACACGATGCTTACTGGTTCAAGTTGATTGGTCTCCGGGGTTATCATGGATGCATGTGTAAAGCATTCTGCAACAAGATCACGGGGTTTCCCGTAGTCACGATCCCTTTGAATTTTTCCTCCTCGATGGGTTTGCGAAAGGAGTGTAACATACTCACCATGTTGATATCCAGTCCCAAATCACCTGGGAAATGCTTGAATAACTTCATGCGTCCGTTGATCGATGAGTAGAACCATTTGTGGGAGCACAGAGCTGTCACGTGGGATGGTTCTAAGAAACAAGCTTTCATAATGCGGGATGTTGTGATGTGGACAATAAGTGACTTCTCGGGTTTAGGAATGTTACGGGGGCATCCAGTCTAAAGGCTAGAAGGCGTGTCCTCTATGCTTGGACGCGATCGATTCTTCATGCAGTAACTCAAGAATATCTTATGAAAGTGTTCATAGGTTTAACGATCAAACTGAGACCCGGGAAAGGCCTAATTAGGGGCTGCTGTACTCAAAGCGATTCTATGTCATAAATATCTACCGCCTAGTTTGCATCAGAAGTTCAGTAATCGAAAAGATGGCGGAGGTCCTATCTGTTGGTCTCATAAGAACATTTTCTGGGAGCTGCTGCATGGAAAACTCATCAAGTCAGACATACCTTGGATTTGATGTATATAGAGAAGAACGTATGCGACAACATCATAGGTACAGTTCTTGGAATTGCAGGGATGACTAAGGATGACGTGAAATCCATGAGAACTTACGAGGAACAGAACGTCCGGCGAGACTTGTGGTTGCAAGACGGGGAGCTCCCAGATGCACCTTATGGTGTGGTGGGTCGTGAACAGAAGTAAATACCAGAGCATATCCGAGAAGTTAAGTTTCCCTCTGGATATGCGGGTAGTCGAAAGAGCAAGGTGAATTCCGATGATAAAAAAGTTCCTTAGATTGAAGACCCACTAACGAGAGAAAATCTTGGCAATCCAAAATCTACCCGCTCTCAAGTACACGGAAAGTGCACCTGTCGTCAAGTAATATAGGGTGTTTTAAAGCCTCGAGTTATCGATCCCACGAGGACCGTTAGCTGTTGAACATTGGAGTACAAATGTCTAATGTGTCGAGTCTAAGTGATCAAAAATGAATTTTGGTTTTATGAAACTATAAATTAAAATATTAACATAAAATTAAACACAAAAATAGCTAAATGAATAAGTTAGGGTCAAATATGTTTCCGGGGAAATGGCATGAAATGAACTTAAATACATGAATATAACTTAAAAAATTTAAACGGGTCACTGGGGTGTGTCAATTATGGTCTCACCCAAAATGCTCAGTGGTTCGGTCATCAAGGGTTCAACTACCTATTCGAGTCTAAGGTGATCGGTCTCAGGTCGAAGGTCCAGGTAATCGATTTTAGGATCCTATATTCACTTGCTTTCGTAGTTGCGGTCGGAGACGGAGAGGCTGCTGGAGACGGGAAGAAGAAATTGATATAATATAATTAATAATATATATATATATATATATATATATATATATATATATATATATATATATAATTATTAAAGAATTATAATTATTATTTTTGTAAGTGAAAAGTCAAATTTGCCATCAATTTATTAGTTAAATTGGGTATTTAATTATGGGTAAAATAGTCATTTCATAATCATATCAACTGAACCAATCAGACTGGTTTAATAGACCAAAATTATTGAGGGCATTTTAGACTTTTAACTGACCAATTCAGTTAGATTTAACAGACGTTGGAGTAAGTGTCGCTTATTTAATCTTTGAGTATCTCAAATGAAATTTAAAAGTTGGGGTATTAAATTTAAAACGTAATATAGTTGGGTGTAGTCAACTGTCATTACCCTTAAATTTTGTTATGTTACAGCCTAGACCAATACTTTTATGGATCTCGTCAATGAAATTGCATCCATCGATTCACTAACGGCTGATATCGTCAATGGTGTGTTCAAATAATTATATTCTAGGAATCAGTTGTGTACATCGTCAATTGCATGCGTGATTTGATTTGACAGGGGTATTTTCATTATATTTCAAATAATCGCATTGGGGCTGTGAACCTCGAAAATGGTAATGGTGTGTATGATGATGATCGCATCATGATATGATTACGACTTTCATTAAATTTTGCACAAATCGATCACTATTTTATCCGAACTAACTTGTCTCTTTCGTGATGTTGCAGATGATTCATGGCATGAAACAGTTTATCAAATGATCAATCCATGAACCAGTTCCCTCAAAAGGGTCTCATGAAATTAAGATCATGACATGAAATTGTTTAATGAGAATACCAGAAAATAAACTCGTTAACTACAAAAAAAACTTTAAAATTTTTTATTAAAGATTGTTTCTGATTCAATAAAAGTTGAGTATCATAATAAAAACACTGAAATTGAATCAATGTTTCGTTGTTTATTGGTATTAGGTTGATTAACCCATGAACTAGTTTCCTGACAATGTCTCACGAATTTGAGGTCATGGTGTGAAAGTGTTTAGCAAGAATGACAAGAAATTAACCATTAACCACAAAAAACTTTAACAAAATTAATGCAAGATAGTTTATGATTCAATAAAAGTTGGGTATCAGAATAAAACACTACAAGAGTTTTGTCACAAGGACGGCGCACCCAACGCGCAGGCGGGAGGCCAAAAAACGCAGGTATAAGGTAAGGACGGCGCACGGTGTGCAGTCGTTAGCGCGCTGTCGGTAAGCCGCAGTTAGACGCTAACGATTGCGCACAGTGTGCGCAGTCAGAAGCTTATAACTGCGCTCATATGGACATGCCCAGTCGTTAGCTTCTGACTGCACTCTTGTTCATGTGCGCAGTTACTTCCTAAGGCTTGCGCACATGTAAATGTGCGCAGTCGTTAACTAAGAACAACGCACCCTTGTATGTGCGCCGTCCTTAAGGCAGTGTGTTTTAAAAAAATTATTACAGAAAATTGGAATGCCAAAATCCAATTCTCTGCAATATTTTTTTAAAAACCTCAACAACAAATATATAGCAAATAATCCTCCCATTAGTTAACGTGTTGAAAAGGTCTAGTCCTGATACGAATGATGACAACCAAATCGATCACATACCCAAAATCGTGTACTTGATACCCAAAATGCAACCAGAACAATAAGATATGACTAAACATTCAATTGCTAAATCCTAATTCAATTTAAGCTAGCAATCATGAATTCAATTTAATCAATTAAACATTAGTATTTAACAATCATGAATTCAATATAATCAATTAAACATTAGGATTTAGCCATCATGAATTCAATTTAATCAATTAGCTAGAATCAATAAAAATGAACAATGTACATTGATAAAATCAACAATGTACATATTTGAACTTAAAAATAAAACCCTAATCATACATATTTGAAGTTAAAATTAAAACCCTAAGTAAAGTTTTGCTTAAAACATTAGAAATGTCATTAATTATCATAGATTGACTCAATATATATGCATGTACAATATGAAAATGTGAACAAAAGTTATACACACACATATAATCTGAAAATCTATTGCTAAACAATATATACATCAAAAAATTATGAAAATTGAAAAAAAAACCAGAGTTTCTTACCTTGATGGGAACTGAGCCGGCAACGGGAACTGAAGCAGGCAAAACGGGAACGGGAACGGGCAAATCACATTTCTTCTTTGAACAAGATGGATTGGCCTGAAATAAGTGATATTGCTAAATAGCATGAAATTATCACTATTTTATATTGACTCCACATAAAATAAAAAATTATCCTAAAAAATTAAGAGTTTTTTTTGCAATTCAAAAACAACAAACAAAAGGGTCTTACAAATTTAAATAAGCAGCGAGCTTGACATAACTTGGAGCTCCTAAAAATTAACAATTTTTTTGCAATTACAGAACAACAAACAAAAGGGTCATAAGAATTCAAAGCAAGTTGCAAAACCCACCTGCACCATACGTTCCTGGAACCGAAGCCAACAAAACGGGAACGGGAACGGACTCCAGCGAAGGGAGCAGTCTCCGGCGATGGCAAGACGGTGACGGGAGTTCATATGAGGTCTGGAGGTGCATAGGTTCCTGGAACCGGAGCCGGTGACGGGAACTGAAGCTGGCGACGAGAAGACGGCGACGCAAACGGACTCCGACGACGGGAACAGACTCCGGCGACGGCTACATGGCGACGACAAGTGGAGGCGTGCAGAGAGAAAAACCAGAGAAGAAAAAAGAGAAAGAGGAAGAATGAGAGAGAGGAGGGTTTTTGTTCGATATAAGTGTCAGGTTAACGCCTGCGCACAATGAAAAGTGCGCCGGCCTTAGATAACGCCTGCGCACAATGGAAAGTGCGTCGGCCTTAGGGTTTATAAAATGTTGACTTTTATGTTGACTAAATACTCTGTCGACTAATCGGCTATGATCGCGTGGTTCGATTTGGCTAAAATTTATTTTACATCGGTAAACCATCATAATATACGTATCCAACGGTTTTGATTTTTATAATTCAATTTTCTTACATTCGGGATGTGGACATCGTATGTTTAGGGTAAGTAAACCCTTACTTCCCATAACTCTAAACCTCTAAGTTCAAGACGATTCAATATTGTCAAAATATTTTTATTAATCTAACCTTACGGATGGAACCGAAGATATGTTTCTCTATGTTAGGTAAAATTTCGAACAATTTTATTTTTAAATCGACCTCGATCATGTACCGGCTTTGTCGAAAGACGTGTACATATAACAAGATCATCGGAGTACTAGCTAACCTGTTTGTCGAATCGACTAATCTTTAGTTCGATTTCACGCATAGGAAATAAACTATCATATGTACACCCACAATTACAAAAATATTTTCAAATCTAATCGGAAAATTGAGGTCAAACGTGTATTGGAAAAAAAATGTCAACACTTTACACTTAAGGACTGCGCACAATGGAAAGTGCGCCAGCCTTAGCTAACACCTGCGCACATTAACAGGGTGCGCTGTCCTTAGCTACGGTTGAACCTGCGCACTTATTCTTAGATGCGCAGTCCTTAACTTGTGCTTGCGTATTTAAAAGTGCGTTGTTCTGGCCTTAGCTAATACCTGTGCACAATGATAGTGCGTTGTCCTAACTTTAGTTAATGCCTGCACACTTGCTCTATGTGCGCAGGCCTTATGTCAATCTGGTGTAGTGAAAACACCGAAATTGGATCAATGTTTTGTTGTTTATCATGTTGATCAATCCATGAACCAGTTTCCTAACACTGTTTCATGAAATTTAGATCATGGCATGAAGTTATTCAACGAGAATAAGAGGAAAAAACTTTCGTTAACCAAAAAATCCTGTTTAAAAATCTATGAAACATATCAGTTGGAAAGAATTTTGGGATATATGAGATAACTAAGGTAAAATAAGTGATAACTATATATTTAAATCCCCGACAAATCATGGATCATATGAAAACTAGGATTCTGATCAATGTTGTCTGTATTCGAGTGTAAGATCTCATCACTTTAAAACGGAAGATCACTTTAAAACGGAAGATAGTTTGTGTGAGATACTAAAAGGATATCAGCAATATCCAAGATTAAAAGTTAAAAATGTTTATTTCCTTGCACTATTAGTTATTATGCTCGTCGTTCTCGGGGTGGTTCTTATAATGAATTTACGGAGAGTCTCAACCCATTCGAGGTGGAGGCCGCAAGGTTGCAGTCGCTGCGCTATATTTTGTTTTTCTTGTAATTCCATGATGATGTGGGCCCGTATGGAGTCCCTTGTCATTGATCCTCCCCCACATTTAGAGCCGATTTGGTTTCATCCCGGGCTTAGAGAGCCCAATTTATACCACTTTTACGCCCTTGGGTATGTTGGTGTGAATGTGCAGATTACAGGTAAAAAGGGGTCAACAAACTGAGCGAACGCAAGGAGTCGGGAAAGCAAAATAGCAAGAGACAATGAATCGGCAAGAGTGACGATCGTTACATTGATGTAACGATCGTTACAACAGTGTAACGATCGTTACAGTGATCGTTACACTGAGACAGTGAGCTGTAACGAAGCCTGTAACGATGGTGTAACGCCGCTGTAACGATGGTGTAACGATCGTTACACCACTGTAACGATCGTTACACCTGCCAGACGCAAAAGGGCTATTTACAGCCGACTCCACGCGATTTGATGTGACCTAGAGAAATTGGGAGCAGAGAGAAGCGACAGCATAAAGAGAGAGGCAACTGGGATCAATCGAGGAGCCATTGGAGCATTCGAGAGAGGCTCTAATCCATTCGAGAGCGATCAAGGTGAAATTATAGCAACCCAAGGATCACAAGGGCTTCCATCTCCAAAGATTGTCCATCTTTCGGTTTAGGGTTCCTTGTCCCGTCTCTCTTATCTGATTTGTATGACTTGTGGACCTTGCACCATGATTATGGGCTAATTACCCTCAATCATGGGTGCTAGGTTTGAACTATATTATATTGATAAATCTATTTTATGAATTGAGTTTATATGCATGTTTGATTGATTCGGAGTCTTTATGCTTGCAATAATTATTGAGGATTGACTAATGTTTGTTAGAGTCATGTTGTCGAGTCCGAGAGGACCGGTGTGTGACAGACTCACTCCGAGTCACAAGGGTTTAAATCTTCGAAACCTTACCCGAGTTATGCACAATTGTAATGCAAGCTCTCGTTCGTGATTTCCCTGATAGGGGCAGTAATTAACTCGAGCTTACGCTAACACCACACCGAGAAGAGGTGTCAGTACTATCGTTGCATCAGGTTCAATGCATGCACATTTTCTTAAGCACATAATTGAGATTTATATTAGTATAATAGTGACCTAGCACCCATGGTTCCACTTCTGAATAGTCTCCTATAAACCATCTTATATTTCCTGTCAAAGTTACATAAATTAAACAACAAATCAAATTAGTTACTATTTGCATATTTGATTTCATGATATAAACTGATATTTTAGTTCGATCTCTGTGGATTCGATCCGGTCTTACCGGTTATAACTTGTAACGACCGCGTACACTTGCGCGTTATCGGGTGCCCGTGGACCACTGTCTTCGGGCCCAACAAGTTTTTGGCGCCGTTGCCGGGGATCTAACATTTAAATATCAGTTTAAATTGTGTCGTCAATTATTTTTATTTTTTTATTTTGGTCTAAAGTTCAGTTGTCTGGATTTCATACTGTAGGTGCGAACGTGCATGACCCGTTCTTCAGGAGCACCTGAATTTACGTACAATCCGGAAATTGAAGCGGCGTGCAGGCTCAATAACGCTCGACGAAGAACTCGTCAGCCAAGCACGCAACAGCAAGACTCAGACAACATGAGTCTAAATGGCCAAGAGGCGGCCAATCAAGCCAATCGAAATCAAGCTGCAACTAATGTTGGCAACGATGGTCAGATCCCTCAAGGCATGGTGCCACCCTTTCAGCCACTCAACGCAAATCAAGCGCAAGAAAGAGGAGCACCACAGTACAACCCGAATCTGTTTGAATTGAGGCCGATGCACCTGAGCATGCTAACGGCGATGAGTCAATTCAACGGGTTGTCAAAAGAAGACCCGAACCTGCATCTGCGCAGGTTTGAACAGATATGTGATGCCACTGGAGCAGGAGTGCCAAGGGATCTGCTAAGGTACAACTGTTCCCATTTTCACTGGCCGGAGCAGCCAGTGAATGGCTTATGTCTTTGAAAATCGAAGATACACAGAATTGGCCAGTCCTCCAGAGACTATTCCTAGGCCAATATTTTCCTCCCATGAAGACAGCTAAAATCAGAGGAGAGATTTTTGGGTTCCAGCAATTTGATAGGGAGACCCTACATGATGCATGGGAGAGGTATAAGGCACTGCTGCGAAAGTGTCCAAATCATCAGCTAAACCTGTATGTCCAGAATGAGCTATTCTACAATGGGTTGGATTCGAGTTCCCAGTTGATTATAGATGCCGTAGGAGGAGGCCTACTGATGAGTAAGGACCCTGAAGATGCATACGCTCAAATTGAGCTATGTGCGAACAATAACTTCATGTACCATAAGGAAAGAAGAGCTCCAGCACATCAAGCGACATTTGTTGATGATAGTAAGGCAATTATGGACCTGCAAACAAAGTACAATGACATGTTGCTCATGATTCAAGGAGGACAGCAAACTCAAGCGCATGTAGCACAAACTGAGGTTCAACAGAATCATCAATACTGTGAGATCTGCAAGGTGGACAACCATGACACTGAAAGTTGTGGATACTATACTACCGGGGTAGCCTACATCAACCAGCAGATACTGCAAAACCAAAGATTCAACCCGGTCTATTCTTCGAGATGGCAAGGTCACAATCAGAACACAGGTCAGAACTCTGGTCAGCAGAACATAAATTCAGGGCATAACCAGCCACAATTTGGGAAAAATCAGAACCAAAACAACCGGGGAAACTTCCAGGTCCAATCAAGCCAACCCCCCGGTTTTCAAGGTGGCCAAGGCAGCTCTGCAAAGCCAACGATGGAAGAGATGATGCTCACTTACATGAAAAGTCAAGATGCCATAACAAGGAACCACGAGGCACAGTTAGGCCAACTAAAACAAGATGTGACCAGCATGAGTGCATCGATGAGAAAATGAGAAATATCGAGACTACTCTGGCTCAGATGGTGACTCCAAGACCACCAGGTACACTCCCGAGCAACACAGAGAACCCAAGAAACGGGGGAAGCCATAATGTGAATGCATTGAGGTAATTTCGAGCTTACCACCTCCTAAATAGGTGAAGATGGTGAGGAGCTTTTTGGGTCATGCCGGTTTCTACAGAAGATTCATAAAAGACTTCTCCAAATTAGCACAACCACTGTGCACATTATTGGAGAAGGACGCCAGGTTTGACTTTACTGCTGATTGCCTTAAGGCATACGAGGAACTGAAGAGAATGCTAGTGTCAGCACCGATTGTCATATCTCCAGATTGGAGTAAACCGTTTGAGGTGATGTGTGACGTGAGCGACTATGCATTAGGTGCAGTGTTGGGACAAAAGCAAGACGGGGTATTCCGAGCTGTATATTATGCGAGCAAGACTATGAATGATGCGCATGAGAACTACACGGTGACAGAAAAAGAACTCCTGGCGGTGGTCTTCGCTGTGGAGAAATTTAGACAATACCTGTTGGGGAGCAAAACCATTATCCATACCGATCACTCAGCAATCAGGTACTTAATGTCTAAGAAAGAAGCGAAAGCTAGACTGATTCGTTGGGTGTTATTGTTGCAGGAGTTCGAAATTGAAATAATGGATAGGAAGGGCATAAGGAACCAAGTGGCTGACCATTTGTCCAGACTGGAGAATGAGGCAGATGACAAGGAGGCGAGCATCAGGGACAACTTCCCAGATGAACAACTTTTCGGGATCAAGGCGACCATGCCATGGTACTCAGACATTGCAAACTACGTAGCCTGCGAAATCCTCCCTCCTGACTTGTCAAGCCAGCAAAAGAAGAAGCTCATCCATGATTGCCGACAATACTACTGGGACGAGCCGTACATGTTCAAGCGCGGAGTAGATTCTATCCTCCGAAGATGCATCCCGGAGGAAGAGGTAACCGATATTTTAACAGCTTGTCATAATTCACCTTATGGGGGTCATTACCGGGGTGATAAGACCGCTCATAAAGTACTCTAGTCGGGCTTTTATTGGCCAACCCTGTTTAAAGATGCACAGGAGTTTGTGAAATCGTGCGACAGATGTCAGAGGACGGGAAACATTTCCCGTCGGCACAAGATGCCTCTGACTAATATCTTGGAAGTCGAGCTTTTCGATGTTTGGGGTATCGAATTTATGGAACCCTTTCCCTCGTCATTCGGAAAAAAATATATAATCGTGGCAGTTGACTATGTTTCCAAATGGGTCGAGGCTGAAGCGTGTATAGCCGCTGATGCCAAAACCGTTATATATTTTATAAAGAAAAACATTTTCTCACGATTTGGTGCTCCACGAGCTATTATTAGTGACAGGGGCACGCATTTCCGCAACAAACTCTTCAAAGCTATAACAAAGAAGTTTGGGGTAAAACACAAAATGTCTGTTGCATATCACCCTCAAGCTAATGGGCAGGTTGAGGTTGCGAATCACGAGATAAAGCAGATATTGGAGAAGATGGTGAGTCCCTCGCAAAAGAATTGGTCCCAACGGTTGGATGATGCGCTTTGGGCATATCGAACTGCTTACAAAACTCCACTACAGATGTCGCCTTACCGGCTTGTGTTTGGGAAAGCGTGCCACCTCCCAGTTGAAATTGAGCACAAAGCCTTTTGGGCCATCGCTAAGTGCAACCTTGAGGTCGAAAAAGCGGGATCTAAACGACTCCTTGAGCTTGAAGAAGTGCAAGAGTGGAGGCGTGAAGCATATGAGAGCAACAAGATATACAAGGAAAAGACCAAAGGCTGGCACGACAAGCACTTGATTAAGCGGACATTCGAACCTGATCAGTTAGTCTTACTATTTAGAGCTAGACTTACTTTGCACCCTGGCAAACTCAAATCGGGTGGTCAGGGCCATTTAAAATACTAACTGTGTTTGATAGTGGTGCAGTGGAGCTTTTAAATCCTCGAGACAACTCGACCTTCATTGTGAACGGTCAACAGGTGAAACATTATTATGGAGCCGATCAAGGAGAAAAGGTCGGGATGATAGAAGCGTGGGCCATTGAATTGGTGAAACTTGAGGAAGTTTGTTGAAGTGGTGCCACTCCGTCCAGCTCAAGGACGTTAAACAAAGCGCTAATGGGAGGCAACCCAGGCATGTCCCATGTCAACATGTGTCAAGTTGTTTGAAATCGGTACTGTAAATATAGCAACATGTAATTGTGGTGTGTGCTCCGTGCACACCATTTGTTGTGCTTTTGACATGTTCGTGGCAAGTGTGCAGGTAATAAGTGATGAAATAATCAAATAGGAGAGACAAGAAATCAAGGAACAACACTTCAAGAAGTGTAACGATCGTTACAGTACCAAAACCACAACTTACCGAGAGTTGTAACGATGCTGTAACGGTGGAAGTAACGATGGTGTAACGATGATGTAACGATCGTTACATCCCGCGATTCTGGGAGGATAAGGAGTACAGCAAATCCAAAACGCTGCCGTTTGTCAACATTGTGACGATCGTCAAAAGATGTGTGACGATCGTTACAGTGATCGTTACACTATTACAGTAAGCTGTAACGATGGGTGTAACGGCGATGTAACGATGGTGTAACGATGATGTAACGATCGTTACACCACTGTAACGATCGTTACATCGCGCGATTCTGCAGCAAATAAAAAGGGTTTTGAGCCCTTATCTCTTCAAACACCCACAACCACTCCAACTACCTGCGATTTCCGGCGACTCCAAGCACCAAAATCAGCCATTCTCACCGGCCAAAATCCAAAACAAAGGTGAGGAGCAACAGAATTACATGAAGAAGCTACACAAGAAAATTCAACCCAACAAGTTTTTCAGTAAGCAAGTACTGCTTAAACTTGAAATCCTCGAGTCGCTCAAGGGGAAAGCGAAGGTGATTGGATGGCCGAGGATGCTCAGTTTGAGAGTCCCGACATTCGAAGACCTGACCCGCAAGTTCCTGGCGACTCTCGTGTTCATTGAAGACAACAGGTTCATGTACTTCAGGTTGTGCAACCGAAGATTCTTAATTGAAAAGGGCGACCTCAGCTACATCTACGACTTCGATGACAGAATTAGGGAAGCCGATTCGCATACAACAAACCGGAGTCGGTAGCAATGTGGAGCGAGCTGACCGGGTTAGATACCTTCAGAGGGCGGAATTATGCATCAGCACTCCCGAATGAGGAACAGGAGTTGGTGTATGTGCAGAGGGTGCTCTCGAGCTCCCTATTCGGACGGGGGATGTCCATCGAGAAGATTAATGCTAAAGAGCTCAAGATACTTTATGCCTTAAAAAAGGGGATGAGAGCCCCGTGGGAAGACGCCTTGTGGTCGCATTTCCAAGAATTGGCAAAGAGGGAGAAAGGCGACATCTTGTGCGGGGCACTGGTGACCCAACTAGCGTTGTCCATGCCACTTGACATTGATGACAAGATTTGGTATGAAGATCGAACAGAGGCAAGTGCCTTGTATAGCGACATAAGAGAAGTGGTGACGGAGGTGGGATTTATCAAGCTCCAACAAATTTACGAAGAGATAGACAACCCTGGAGGTCAGAGGAAGAAGACGGTTCACAGAGCAGGAAGTAGTCGGTCGGCCGAGGAATCGCAAGTGGTGTTTGAGGAGACAGAGGAAGAAGAGGTAGAAGCCGAAGAAGATTACGAGGACGTGGAGTCCTTGGAGGCCAGATTCCAAATGTTGAGCTACGATTTCTACCAATATCGGGAAACAAATGAGGAACACTGGAGGACCAATGAAGAGCACTGGGCGGACTACTACAGGCGTCAACGAGAGGAGGACCTGTACAAGGAAGAAATGGCAGCGAAATGTGAGCGCATGATCAAAGCGAGTGAGGAGTCCACACAGGCGATGACAGATCTGACAACCCTAATACGGGCTAACTTCCCGCAACACGGACAAGCACCCTCCTCGAGCCAAGGCCATTACCCAGGATTCTTCAATCCGGGTGCAGGTAACCCTTGACCTGCCTAAGTCCAAAGTAACACTTGCCATGTAAATATGTTTGATTCCGTGTCATTTTGTGTTTGTGGTCGTGTTAAGACTTAAGTCCTGTTGGAATGTTGATGAGAAGCATATTGTTTTGAGCCGGGTATCTAATTCCCGAGGATGAGATCGCTGTTACTTGAATAGTTGACTGTGTATATGGAAGCATATGAGGTCGGGAACTTGAATCAATATTGTTTGCTTACGGGTGGGGAAATTGTCGTGACCTTCACTCTATTATCACCCAATTTACATATAGTAACCATGCGTCGTACTTGTATCTTAAGAGTCCGGTTAGTGCTATCGACCGTCTAGGAGCACCCCGGGGAGAGATTTCGTAGGCCATTTTTGGAACGTTTGAGCCGAAAACAGCCTACCGTGAACATGATGCGACCCTAATACCCGATTTTGAGCCAAATAGCCGTTTCCGTGACCCTTAACATTATAAGCCTATGTGTCCTTTCGTTTCCACCAATCATTTTGACCCGTGGCATCAATGCTTAGTTGCTTCCTTAAGTTGGGGGTGTCGAGTTGGGACAACTAGATCAAGCTTCGGAATGGGGGGGGGGGGGAATGGAAAAGTTTTTTTTTTATAAAAAAAATGGGTTCAATGAAAGAACCTTGCAACGAGACAACCTCCGAACTTGGGCATGCAAGGATATAAAAATATATATATATATATTTATGATAATAACAGCAGCCCAGTTCCGAAGAGAGTTGATCTTCAAAGAAAAAGCGGTAAAAGTCAAAGGTTTCAAGGCTACAATGTCCTGAGTAAGGGCGTAACTTTCGAGATCAAAAAGGTAGGGGATTCAATGTGTGTTGCAGGGTAGTTGAATGATAGGATGAGAACCACCGGGGAGCAATTGTGTATCGGGGCTTATGAGGAAAAGCAACCTGGCATTGATGCGTTTATTAACCTTTTGTTTTCTATCCTCTTAAATAAAAAAAATTTCCTACCCGAACCTAAGCCTAACGTGACTAGCCATTTGATTAAGTCCTACACGTGGAATCGCCCGGGACCCTGGATTTTTCCGAAAGCGAGAGAACTTCGGGTCGAATATAGTAATCGGTTAGCTTAAGGTTGAGGATGATGCGTGTGTGAACGCATGTGTGTATCGTTGATAGTGGATTGTTAGTAAACGATGGTTTCTTCTATCCTTAAGTTTTGGTATTCATGAAAGTGTCTCGACCATGTATGTCTTCATGTTCACAGTTAAAAGTTCAGGTGATAGTGATAAGGACATTTGACGTCGAAAAGGCTCACGAACATGCTATGAATTGACACTCCAACTGTGACGGTAGTCTAGTCGAGTCTTTATCGTTTTGCTTGTCTTTGTTTTTTTTTGGGTTGGGGGCTCTTTCCTACAAAACCCCCGGGAGAAGACTGAGCTCCCCCTACGGAGTTAACTTCGAGGTTTTCTTGTATGGCACACTCGGTCAATTCTGCACAAAGCTTACACGTTTATCGAGGACGATAAAGCTTTAAGTTGGGGGTTTTGATGTGGGCCCGTATGGAGTCCCTTGTCATTGATCCGCCCCCACATTTAGAGCCGATTTGGTTTCATCCCGGGCTTAGAGAGCCCAATTTATACCACTTTTACGCCCTTGGGTATGTTGGTGTGAATGTGCAGATTACAGGTAAAAAGGGGTCAACAAACCGAGCGAACGCAAGGAGTCGGGAAAGCAAAATAGCAAGAGACAATGAATCGGCAAGAGTGACGATCGTTACATTGATGTAACGATCGTTACAACAGTGTAACGATCGTTACAGTGATCGTTACACTGAGACAGTGAGCTGTAACGAAGCCTGTAACGATGGTGTAACGCCGCTGTAACGATGGTGTAACGATCGTTACACCACTGTAACGATCGTTACACCTGCCAGACGCAAAAGGGCTATTTACAGCCGACTCCACGCGATTTGATGGGACCTAGAGAAATTGGGAGCAGAGAGAAGCGACAGCATAAAGAGAGAGGCAACTGGGATCAATCGAGGAGCCATTGGAGCATTCGAGAGAGGCTCTAATCCATTCGAGAGCGATCAAGGTGAAATTATAGCAACCCAAGGATCACAAGGGCTTCCATCTCCAAAGATTGTCCATCTTTCGGTTTAGGGTTCCTTGTCCCGTCTCTCTTATCTGATTTGTATGACTTGTGGACCTTGCACCATGATTATGGGCTAATTACCCTCAATCATGGGTGCTAGGTTTGAACTATATTATATTGATAAATCTATTTTATGAATTGAGTTTATATGCATGTTTGATTGATTCGGAGTCTTTATGCTTGCAATAATTATTGAGGAATAACTAATGTTTGTTAGAGTCATGTTGTCGAGTCCGAGAGGACCGGTGTGTGACGGACTCACTCCGAGTCACAAGGGTTTAAATCTTCGAAACCTTACCCGAGTTATGCACAATTGTAATGCAAGCTCTTGTTCGTGATTTCCCTGAGAGGGGCAGTAAGTAACTCGAGCTTAGGCTAACACCACACCGAGAGGAGGTGTCAGTACTATCGTTGCATCAGGTTCAATGCATGCACATTTTTTTAAGCACATAATTGAGATTTATATTAGTATAATAGTGACTTAGCACCCATGGTTCCACTTCTGAATAGTCTCCTATAAACCATCTTATATTTCCTGTCAAAGTTACATAAATTAAACAACAAATCAAATTAGTTACTATATGCATATTTGATTTCATGATATAAACTGATATTTTTGTTCGATCTCCGTGGATTCGATCCGGTCTTACCGGTTATAACTTGTAACGACCGCGTACACTTGCGCGTTATCGAGTGCCCGTGGACCACTGTCTTCGGGCCCAACACATGACTCGTGAATTAGCTAGATTTGATTTAACTAACAACAGGAGGGATCATGATGCGGGTATGCCCCACCATCTAGTATTTTGGTTGTTCGGTATAGTACCTGATTAGTTTTTTTATAATTTAATAACATGTCCCGTTTTCCCTCCAAAGTTGCAAACATGTAAACTTATAAAATAAAATCTCTGATTCGTAAAAATCAGATAGTACGATTTTAAAAAAAAATCATGCAAGTTTATAAAATAAAATAGGTAATTATAAAAATGAAATCATGGAATTTGAATTAATTAAATGAGATAATGAACGAATTATTTCTACAAAAATACCAAAGTACCCTCTATTTTCGTTAAATGACAAAGATAAGTATACAAGTTGAAACTAATTACACGCATTTTTCATTGCATAGTCACAGAAAATATCTTGGTTTGAATAATGCCACATTATTTTTCAGTTCCTGAAACATATATATATATATGGAGGCTTGATCTGGTGCGAACTAGACCAAGTCGTGCCAAACGTGCGAACCAACTGCTTGCACGTGTTTCCATTATTATACAATGTATTTCTATAAAATAATCAAACTGTATTTCTATTATTATGACATATATTTTTACGACCTGTAAAACAGTTAGAATAGTTATTAATTATGTTAATATAAATTATACTAGTGCATATTCACTGGAGAACAGTTCCTAGCCAGCGAGTGTTCGAAAATACTCGATGGGAAAGATATCACAATACTAGCGAGATATTGAACTCGCTGGGAAAAGTTCATCAGTCCCGGCGTGTTTTGGAACTCGCCGGGTATATTATATATTTCCCAGCGAGATATTGCTCAAACTCTCGCCGAGAAACATATAGATTAAAATACTGATTTTTAACTAAGAGTTTGACCAATAACCCGCTGGAAAAAAATTCTTATTAAATTTCAATTTTAACTTCAAAATATAAACTCTTTCTCGGCAAGAATTTGACTAATAACTCGCCGAGAAAGAATTATTATAAATCAACTATTTAAAATTTCAATTTTCAGAAATACAAACTCGTTACCAGCGAGTGTTCGTCAAATTCTCGCCGGCAAAAACCCTATATATAAAAAACTTAGGTCAAAATTTCATTTTTTTTTCATCTCTCACTCTTACACCCTCTCGATCCCGGCCGATTTTCTGCCCTCGATCCCTCGCTCTCCAGAGTCCTCGCCGTCCTGTCGCTGCCATCACATCGCTTCCGTCCACCTCCCGAAGCTCACCTTGCCGTCGTCAAGTTCGAGCCGTCCAGCTCTGCAAATCTCCCAAGTCCAAGCTCGTCTGAGCTCTCGGCCTTTGACCTCGCCTCACCGTCGTCCTCATCTCCGGCTCGTCCTCATCTACTTTTGTCGCTGTCGTCCTCATCTCCGGTAAGTGTTACTTCCTCAGATTTGTTTGGAATATGTGTGTTTTGATGCTACCAATCTTCATATACCACTTTGATGTGGTCTGGTTGCTTAATTCGATTTAGGGTTTCATTTGGAATTTAGGGTTCATTTGGGATTTAGGGCTTAATTCGATTTAGAGTTTAATTTGGGATTTTGGGGTTTATGATCAATTGATGAGTTTTTTTATACTGTATATAACCTTTTCCCCTAATTAGCATTAGAACACAACATGGGTGAATTGGCGGTGGAAGAGAGGTGAGCTCTAGGTTTGGTAGTAGTGTTGATAAACTATTGTTGCTGGGAGAAATAATAATAATTTAAAGTATGAGTGTTGTATTTGTGATGATTATGTCTGATAGACCTTGATATAACATTCCGTCTTCACTGATAAACCTTATTTCATATTCAGATTTTTTGTATGAATGGGTTAGCCAATCACTTCATTATTTTGTTTGCTAATGACCTCATTTATACGACTTGAACCTATAAGTATTTTGATTAGTGTTGTTGAGTGCTTAACATTTTGGTGGTTCTGTGCTCGAAATGAAAAGAAGGTCGTGAAATTAAGTGGATTTGAAGTTGTGTTCTTCAGGTACCCGCTTCCACTTCCTCTAATGATTTATTGATTTAATATTAATTGTTTTGGGTATTGGATTTGTCAGTAAGTAAGTGTTGCTCATCTGTTTGGCTTTACATCATTATTGTTAGTTTTTCTTCTTCTTAATTATGCTTGTTGATATGGTACTGTTGTGTTTATTGTCTAAAAATCTATGAGTCTATGCCTTAGGTCCGTTCTTGCAACATTTGTGTTTTACATTTATATTCTCTGTACCTTTCACTTGCATGTTAAAATTCATTCATTTTAGTTTTAATTAGAAAATTGAACATACCTAAGAAAAAAGGCTTGAATAGTATATTTCTCTATGTTTAATTATTGCTACTGTCGCAACTAGTATATTTCTCTATATTTAATTATTGCTCAATTGTAGGATGAGATTGTTGGAGATGAAGCATTGCTTACTACAGATAGCAAAAACTATAGACTTTGTCCATAATAATGCTCATCTTATTCATCGGGCTACAGCACATGAGGTAACTTCCAATTTATGTTTTACTTAGCTAGTTTTTGAAGATGTCGGTGGTGCATAGGAATAAGAATAACAAAACCATTTCTTGCATATTGTTCTTATTACTTTGAGTGGAGCTTGAAAGCTAGGTGGATTTTTTTATTTCTTAAAAACTTCAAGTTATGAACTTTTTTACTTGTATTTTTCCAATTGCTAGTTCAAGTTATGAACTTCAAGTTTTAAGAGATTGCAAAAAAGTGGCAAGAATTTCATATCTGTGAACATGTTCAATAAGTTTAATCTCTAGTAGTTGGATTTTGTAAATTCAAAAGGGCATTTGGTCTAGTGGTATGATTCTCGCTTTGGGTGCGAGAGGTCCCGAGTTTGATTCTCGGAATGCTCCAAAATTAATTTTTCTTGGAATATCCGTATATTAGAGATGTAAGTTATGTTTCAATGTGAATTGATAATTATAATAATATTTATTATTATGAAGCTTCTGGCGTATTTTTTTTATTCATATTAAACTTTTCCCATCGAGTATTTGCAAAATCTCGCTGGCTATGTAAAATTTTAATTACCAGTGAGTATTTTCAAACACTCGCCGGCTAGGTAAAACTTTAATTACCAGCGAGTATTTTCAAACACTCGCCGGGTAAGTATAAACCTACCCAGCGAGGTTTTGACTTTACCTAGCCAGCGAGTCTTTGAATCAAAAACTCACTGGGAAAGACCTTTCCCGTCGAAACCTTCCCGGCGAGACTCATTCCCAGCGAGTAACGCGCTGCCATAGCAATCCCAGCGAGTGTTTTTTAATTTCCCAGCGAGATCAATATCTCGCTGGAAATTTCATTGTCATTTGTAGTGAAGAAGTTCGATCAACAAATTAGCAAGTATGTCCTAGTCACTAAGGCAGTGGCTTTATCCCTTTAAGATAGGAGTGGTTCCTCCTTATTTGAAGCCATAATTTGTTGTGTTAGTTATAAATGAATGTAGTTGTAAATAAGATAGTCAGTCATAATTTGTTGTGTTAGTTATACTTGAAGTGAATGTAGTTGTAAATAAGATAGTCAGTTAGAGTGGTATGTTTCTCGTCTTGTATGTGTGAGTGAGGTTTGAGAGTTCTTATTATCAGTTTCCTTTCGTGTTTGTTTTTCTAGTATTTTAATTATTTCTCATTTGCTCGTGAGTATAGTTCTTGGAGTCTTACTATCTCAGATCCAACAATTGGTATCAGAGCATCAGGTGATCATGACAGGACCTGTGGTCAGTGTTGGAGGATCGTCAGCGAGCTCATGAAGCAAGAGTTTGAGTCAAATGTTGCCGCTAACCTTATGGTGTATGGTCGGTGAAGATGAAGTTGACTTTGGAGGCTCTGGGACGTAGTCGAAGGAGATGCGGCAGTTGAAAAGGAGAAAGATCGTATGTCATTAGTTGTAATCACTCAGTCGATCTTAGACACAATTATGATATCGATTGCTGAGAAGAAAACAACAAATGAAGCTTGGACTGCACTCAAGGAGATGAATGTTGGGGAAGAGCGTGTGAAGAACGCTAGCGTGATGGTGTTCAAACGTAACTTCGACATAATGGTCATAGAAGATGAAGAGGTCGTTGCTGATTTTGCCATTAAACTGACCAATACAGTAACTTAGATTCGTTTTCTTGGTTGTGCGATGACTAACTAAGAGATTGTTGAGAAGTTATTCAGGTCGGTTTATGATTCATTCTTACCTATAGTTGGTACCATTTAACAATGGGGAGACATGAACAGGATAACACTGTCGAAGGTAATAGGGATATTGCGTGCTTATGAAGCGAAGATGAAGGGCATGAAGCAAGAAAGAGAAGAGGAGCAACAATTATTGCTTACTAAAGATAAATGAGAAGAAAGAGAAGAGGAGCAACAATTATTGTTTACTAAAAAAAAATGGGAAGAAAGAGAAGAGGAACAACAGCTATTGCTTACTCGATAGCAATGGGAGGCCCGATTTACAAACCAAAACAGAGGAAGAGGGCGTGGGCGCGAAAGAGCTAAAAATTGGCATGGCAGTGGCAATTAGAAAAAAAATGATGTGTATCATATTGAACATGACGATGATGATGAGTCTACTCTACTTTGATCGAAACACATGAAAAGTCAAAATCGATGCAGCGTAAAATAAAAAAATCGAAGATGTGAAAGAAACATAACAAGATTAAGGGGAGATTGTTAGAATAATCTTGTTATTAATCATGTTAATATAAATTACACTATTGCATATTCATAATTTTGAAGAAGTCCGATTAACAAATTAGCTAATGAGTACTGGTCAATAAGGTAGTGGCTTTGTTCCTTTAAGATAAGAGTGGTTCCTCTTTATTTGCAGCCATTATTTGTTATGTTAGATATAAGAAGCCATTTATTACTTATTAATTGTAAAATGAAAATAATGTAGTTGTTAATAAGAAAATCATTCAGAGTGTTATGTTTCTCTTCTTGTTACGGGTAAGTGAGGTTTTGAGAGTTCATATTATCGGTTTTCTTTCGTGTTTGTTTTTCTAGTATTTTAATTATTTATTATTTGCTCGTGAGTCTTGTTCTTGTAGTCTTACTATCTCAGATCCAACAATAATCCCTCAAAAACCGGGGACCTCTCATTACACCTAGGGACCCCTCGTTATACCATTACCCCGACAAAATTTATTGATTTTCTATACAAAACTACCCCTTCCCCTCGTTACATGCAGGACTCCTCGTTACACCATCCTCCCAAAAAAGTTCATTAATTTCCTATTAAAAAATACTTTTCCCTCTCGTTACACTAGGGATGATGTTACGGGAATAGATGTCATAATAATGGAAACATGTCATTCAACGAATTTGTCTCTCTCCCAAGTCGCCTCTACCTAGATTGCCCGACGAGCCGAGGCTAAACCGAAACCTCGGCGCCCCGTCAACCCGTAGGCTCCCAAGTGTCAGCCCAGAAGGCCCGCTGTTTGTCTTACAGGTGTACCTGCCATTTTACGGCCCAAGGACAGGCCTGGACTTCAACACCAGTCCACTCCCGCTTCCAACTTGGAAGATCCGACGTCCGAAGTCGCGAGAAGCCTACAACGTCTTCGCAGGCCCACCTCGACGTCAAGCCCGTATGCCCTCAAGAGAGCGCATGAGATTGCCTTGGCGGAGAAGCAATGTCATCTCACTCAATCTCTACAACCTTACAAGTTTCATTAATTAAAATCAGGACAAGATTAAGACTGGATAAGCTGACTTAGCACTTAAAGCCGGTTCAAAACAGGGGGTTTTCCGGATTTGCTAATAAAAAAAAATCCAAAACTACTCTATACCCCACCCCCAAACGTATAATGTCTTGTGTAGTTGATATAATGTATTCTGAATATAGTATTAAGTCTCCTTTGTATGTCTTCTCTATTAGATACATATTTAAACAAATCATGGAAAAAAATTGTAACCATATTTTAAAATGCAAATTTAATCATCATAAGGATATATGTTTGGTTGGTAAATTGAAATATTGTAGTCATGGTTGATAAATTGAATTTGATAATTATACTTGATAAATTAAATTATGGTAATTACAGTTGATAAATTGAATTATAATAATTATTGAATTGATAATATTGTGTGTGCGCATACCATGTATAGGTCCACAAAATTCCTATAATTGGTTTGCAGTCGAGTCGAGTGCATCCCTAAATTTAATAAGTACACGATCTCTATATCTATCTAATAAGTAGCCTAGTGATGGAGCCCAAAATAGAGAACGAAAGCAATTTGTGGCAGTGCCATCCGTCAAAATCAATCATATATTGATTATTGAGGAGTGCACAAAACGTAGCTTTAGAATCGAGTCGAGGATTTCTTATTCCTCTAATATGGTGATGCAAATAAAGTCAAATCCACACTACTATCGAATATAAAGAAGTATATTTAGAGAAGACTACTTTTTTTTCTGAATCACATATTTTAAATCTACATTTTCACTTTTCTCTACCCAATCATAATGGAGTTCGAAATTCAAACATTTTTCTTAATAGTATAAGATTCAAATCGTTGCAATGTCCCCTCAGAAACATTTAAAGAAGACTAGTTAGACAAAATAGTAAGAAATCCTTATACACAATTTAACCCCTAATGAATTAGCCCTCCCTAGCTAACAATATCCGCTTAATTAAATGATTCTGAAACTACAAGTTGGCATCGAACAGATCAAAAAAATCTCCAAAGTCTTGCTCTTCCTCTTCCTCTTGCTCTTCCTCTTTTCTTTCTCTCATTCGACACTTTTTTGGCACCTCCTCTCCTCTTCCTCTTCCTCTCAAACTACGCTTTCTAGGCTCTTCAGGGAAATGCACCGTCTCTTCCGATTCATCTTCAATGACTTCTCTGTCCTGAATAATGATTTCAACGAACACAATATATCAGTAAACATATTAATAATAACAAAAGTCGTGTGTGTAAGAATATATATATTTATGTACTTAATTACCCCGTCAAGTAACATCAAACTTTCAACAAAATTGGGAACAACGTGAACCACTTTGAACCCGAGATCCGTAAATCCAAAACTAGAATCGTTCATTTTATTCGAATCATATAAGACCAACTTCCTCCAATTCTCTGCCCCGAGCCTGTCGTTCATCAGCAGGAGCTCACCATTTCTACAGAACCCTTGAGCCGATCCACCAAAATTCAACCTGTACATATGTGCCCATGATATGTTACCATCCTCCGCTCTGTTCATCTTCCAAGCACTAAGCACATTTCTATTTCGCTGGTCGATAACCATCATGACAACCGACTCGCCTAGTATTTCAACACCTACACAAGCCCCGTGTTTACCAAAAACATCATTCACAACCTCTCGATCCTCCTCGATCCCATCAAAATCAAAATCAAAATCCCCGTCTCTAGATTTGTGCGGAATTAATATTTCTTGCATTTTTTCCTCCGCAAGGTGAAACGAAACCAAAGTCGAGTACTGTCTCCTTGTTTTCCCGTATCCTCTCCCGAGCCAGTACAAACATCCATCAAAAGAATTATAGACACCCTTACCGAGATGGTGGTGGGAAGAATCGGTACCAAGATGCTTGTAGGAAAAATCGGTATCCACTAAAACCCTTCTCCAAGAGTTGGATCTCGAATCGTAAACGTCAACAACGGCTGGCTCGTACGACTTCAAATGTTCTTCAGTGTCTGCGTATTGTTTCCCGATTCCGTACGTCACACTAACAACCTTGTACGAGAAGTTATCGACGAATGCGAATCCAGTGGCCTTGAACTCTTTGCCCACCCAACGAATATAATGATCATCTTCATCGTCGAGTGCGAGGGTCGGTAGCTCGATGTTAGGCTCGGGGAGGATCTTGAAGCTTCTGGTGATGGGGTTATATATAATATGCCTATCAAGATTAATATATTCACAGGTAACACGTCTAACATGAGGGGGATAGTGGATAATCAGTATGGTTTGAACGTAAAGGGCGCAAACGAGGCCATTACAGTGACCTAGAATTCTGACGTAATCCTTGGACTTTAATGGCTGCGGCTTCGGATTCAGAAGCACCTTCCAAGGGAATAGGATCTTGAGATGCTCCAACGTTTTTTTCTTGGTGTTGTGGATTCGGAAGTACTCGAATTGCTCGTCACGGTACTGTATGGTGATGCCAAGAACGGCGTGGGAGTCTTGACCTGACGGTGATTATTTGTGGAATTGGACATGAGAGGTTACGAAGAAAGGATCGGTGATTAGCTGATTCCAAGGTTTCGAGACACACGTGAACCGGAGCAGAGATTTGACTGGAAGGGTTTTTAGGATATTGCTCAAAATATTTTCTGTCCAAAATCTGCCGCCGACGTCCATTGATAGTGTTATTAGGAACCGTCTCTCAAACCCTACAACGTTGTCACACAAGTATTAGAAAACTTTAGGTTTAATATTAGTGTAGAATATTAGAACTTGCCTATTTTCTTTCTTGGTGTAGAGGTTAGGCCCAAGTGTTGGGCCCAATGACTTAAGCTCATTAGGGCTGAAACTATTGAAACAAAAGGCAGTAACTCTTGCTGCTGCTGTGTGAGTTGTTCTTCTTGCTGGGAGGGGCGGCCCAAGAACAAGAAAAGGGAGGGAAGAGTTGCTGGTTTGAGTAGTTGCTGTCCAAGGAAGAAAAGAAGCAAGGTTATCAAGCCTTTTGGTGAAGAAGGGATTTTGAGGAAGATCAAGCTTTTGGTGGAAAAGCTTGAGGTAATTGCTTATCTCTTGTATTTGTGTTTGAGCACTTTAGCAATTGGGTAGAGAACTCATTTGGATAGATTTGTGGTGAAACAAATCTTGAGTGAGTGGGAAAAATCTTGAGAGTGATTGAACTTGAGCAAAAGAGTTGATTTGGAGTTAATTGTAAATCTCTTGGTTGGGACAACCTTGTGGATTGTACAAGTTGTCAAGTTTTTGTTCTAGTGGATTTCCTGGGCCCCGTGGATGTAGGCTTTGCCGAACCACATTAAATCTCGTGTCTATATCTTTGTTATTACTTGTCTAGCTTAGTATTGTTGATTCGGAATTGGTCGTCTCTAAGGTGATTAGCTTCCGCAAAGGCTAAGGGAATGAAAGTTTCGATCTTTATATTCGTAATTAAAGGTTGAATACTTGGTGTATCCCCAACAATTAGTATCAGAGCTCCGGTTGAGATTCGGGTGGAGAAATTCGAATTTGGGCGCTCGGTTTGGTATCTTGTGTGGCGCACGCAAGGTATTCAACAATTCCTAAGATAGGCTATTTTTTAAGCAAGTGGAATATGGCATTTGGAAGAGATACGGTAAAAGCTCGGAAGTATACAATAGAGAAATTCAATGGGAAGAATGATTTCTCCTATTGGAGGATACAAATGAAGAATTTGCTAATCTCACAAGAATTGCACAAGGCTTTGGAGGGTAAAGGAAAGACGCACAAAGATATGTCGGATGAGGATTTGAAAAGCTAGATCTTGAAACACGAGCGGCTATCATTCTTTTCTTGAGAGGGATGTTACTTTCATGTTTGATAGTGAGGTAACGGCTGCGGTAGTGTGGTTAAAGTTGGAGGCAAACTTCATGACGAAGACTCTAACTAATCTGATCTATTTGAAATCCAAATTGTATACTTGCAAGATGGAGGAAGGTACTTCAATCCGGGATTATATTAACAGGTTTGATAGGATTATATCAGACTCGAGAGACATTGATGTGAAGGTAGAAGATGAAGATCAAGCTCTTTTACTACTTCTTTCGTTGCCGAAGTCTTATGAGAATCTTGTTCAAACAATGATGCTTGTGGGTGATACCCTTACTATGGATGATATTAGAACTTCACTTCTTGAGGATAATCTTCAAAAGATTGCAAGTGGTGATATGTCTAGTGGTGGTAGCAAGGAGCAAGCACAAGAGTTGTTTACAAGAGGTAGAAGCAATGACCGGTGGAAAACCAAAAGAGGGAAGTCGAAGGGAAATTCTAGACCTCCGGGAGATAGATCGTGTTTTAAATGCGATGAGCTTGGGCATTTCAAGGCAAATTGTCCTAATAAGGGGGCAAGTCAAAAGATCAAGAACAAAGGCAAGGGAAAGTACAAGATGAGCAAGAAGCGGATTATGTTTCGGATGAGAGCAATGGTGATTGTTTCTCCGTTGATGTTGAAGAGGGAAACTCTGGTAACCGGATACTTGATTCTGGGTGCTCACATCACATGACTCCAAATAGGAAGTGGTTTACTACCTACGAGAGCATTGATGTTGGATCTGTTTTGCTAGGAAATGATCACTCTTGTAAGACAGTAGGGTTGGGTACAATAAGGATCAAGATGCATGATGGACTGGTAAGAACTTTGACAAATGTGAGACATGTCCCGGAATTGCAGAAGAATCTTATTTCCAAAGGTGTTCTAGACTCCGGTGGTTGCAAAATTGTTGCATGTAATGAAGTTAAGAAAGTTGTTCGGGGTTCTTTGGTAGTGATGAAATGCATTAAGAAATGGAACTTGTATCCTCTTTTAGGTTCGACAGTGACAGGAAATGCGGCAGTTGGAACTAGTAGAAGCAACAATGACCCATGTGAATGCACTCGCCTATGGCATAGGCGGCTTGGGCACATGTCAGAAAAGGGTCTAGATCGGCTTGGTAAACAAGGTTTGTTGAAGAACATGAGGAAGCCTTGCATGGATTTTGCGAGCATTGCGTGTACGGTAAAGCACACCAGGTTCAGTTCAAGGGAAACAGACACTAAAGCAGAGGTATATTATACTATGTGCATACGGATGTTTGGGGTCCGTCTCCAGTTACTTCGAAGGAAGGTTCCAGGTATTTTGTCACTTTCATTGATGATCATTCTAGATATGTTTGGATTTATTTCCTGAAATATAAGAATGAGGTATTTGACACGTTCATGCGGTGGAAGACAATGGTTGAGAACAGAACATGCAAGAATTGAAGACACTGAGATCTGATAACAGTACAGAGTATACAGAAGGTGCCTACAAGAGGTTCTGTGATGAAAAAGAAATTGTCAAGCATTGGACAGTCAGGGATACACCACAGCAGAATGGGGTCCCAGACCGTACATTGCGGGAAAGAGCAGTGTGTATGCGATTATATGCTTGTTTGGGCAAGGAATTGTGGGCATAGTCGGTTGCTACAGCTTGCTACATTGTCAATCGATCTTCACACCGAAGTTTAGATTGAGATATACCTTATAGGGTATGGTCAGGTGAACATGCAGATTATGACAGATTAAGAATTTTCGGGTGCACAACATAGTATCATGTCAGCAAGGGAAAGCTTGAAGCGAGAGACAAAAAGGAAAAAATGGGAGGTTGACTGCGATGGAAGAGAATATGAACTCTACTCGGAAGAACAAAAAATGGGAGGTTGTCCCATTGCCTGTTAGGGAAAAAGCTAAATGTTATAAGTAGATGTACAAGGAGCAAGCTGATTCTTTTGTGCGGGAAGTCATAGAGGAAGGTGATATTTCTCTACTGAAGGGGCACTCGGATAAGAATCAGGCGGACATGTTGACCAAGGTGGCAACAAGTAGCAAGTTTCAGCATTGCTTGGACTTGCTTGATATTAGTCTGTGTTGAAAGCAGCCCTGCGGGGCGGTGTTGGGGGTGAGGTGGAGACTTCGCCCGGTTTCATGAACTATGGAGGCTTGATCCCGATTTTTGGTACGTAGGCAACCATGGTATAGTGGTGCAGCCGGTTCGTTTTACTTATGATGTGTGGGATGCGCATGTGTTCGTCCAAAATTTGAGGTTTATCAAATGATGGACGAGGTGGAGAATTGTAGAGGTTAGGCCCAAGTGTTGGGCCCAATGACTTAAGCCTATTAAGGATGAAACTTTTGAAACAAAAGGTAGCAGCTCTTGCTGCTGCTGTGTGAGTTGTTCTTCTTACTGTGAGGGGCTGCGAGGGGCTGCTCGAGAACAAGAAAATGGAGAGAAGAGCTGCTGGTTTGAGTAGCGGCTGTCCAAGAAAGAAAAGAAGCAAGGTTATCAAGCCTTTTGGTGAAGAAGAGTTTTGAGGAAGATCAAGCTTTTTTTGGAAAAGCTTGAGGTAATTGCTTATGTCTTGTAGTTGTGTTTGAGCACTTTAGCAATTGGGTAGAGAACTCATTTGGATAGATTTATGGTAACATAAATCTTGAGTGATTAGGAAAAATCTTGAGAGAGATTGAACTTGAGCAAAAGAGTTGATTTGAAGTTAATTGTAAATCTCTTGGTTGTGACAAACTTGTGGATTATACAAGCTGTCGAGTTATTGTTCTAGTGGATTTCCGGGGTCCCGTAGATGTAGGCTTTGCCAAACCACGTTAAATCTCGTGTCTCTATTTTTGTTATTACTTGTCTAGTTTAGTATTGTTGATTGTTACTTATTGATTCGAAATTGGTCGTCTCTAAGGTGGTTAGCTTCCGTAAGAGTTAAGGGAATTAAAGTTTCGATCTTTATATCTATAATTAAAGGTTGAATACTTGATCTATCCCAACACTCGAAATCATACATGCATGTACTTGGCAAGAAAGCTTTGCCTTGCTAGCTAAGTTGTATAGGCGGTGTAAGATCTATAAATAGAACATACAATATGCATATTAGTGGCTAGACGTACCAATTGATCAAAAGAGCTATTCTCTTTTTTCCCAACTCTTAGGTTTATATATTCTACTCTATATACTCGGCTTATTACTCTTTCTTTTCAACACGTTATCAGCATTAACGCAATGCCTAATTACATTATTTTTATTTATTTTTTCAAATTGTGTTGAAGTAGAGTCTCATGCGTACATGATTGTGAAAGTGAAATAAGCCCAACAAGTACCAGAGAAAGTGAAAAGAACTAAAATAAAATGGGTGTATATGAAGGGTAGGGTCAAACCCAAGTAACAGTTTGAGTTTTTAGTTGTGAAGCCCGACCTGATATGTACTGCCCAGTTTTACATGATATCAGAGTGGGCTGATTTGGGCTTGTGTGTGGGATCCCCATGCCTATGCCCCATTGGACTCCGGCTCATATGCAAAAATCCAATCATGTTATGACCCACGTGTAGACAAGGCTACCCGTGAGGGGCAGTGTTAAAATAGAGTCCCATGCGTATACAAGCATGAAAGAAAAATAAGCTCCACACATGCATAAAGTATGAGAGGAGAATTTTATAAGTTAATCTCATATGAAAAATAAGTAAATAATAATGGCGTATATAATGGTTAGGGTCAAAACCCAACTAACATAGAATATTTTATCAATTAAACTAATAAAAGTTCCTAAGAACGAAACAAAAGTCAGCTGATCACCTCAATGATACTTCATGCCAATTACACCAAATGATAAGTTACATGTGCGCGGTATCTAAATGAAACACTTTTGAAGAAGAAAGAGACTGAAAATTGGAGACATAATAGGGAAATTGACTTAACCCCAAGCAACTCGTAGGATTCAAAATATCGCAACAAGATCTTGATGATAATTAGCTGGGGCGAGGATGCTTTTTGTTGAAAGAAGCTCGTGTTTCAGTGCTCAGCCTTATTGCGATCTTAACTGAGACTTAAGCCATAAGTTGAAAAGGTTCATCATTGACCTAGGAAGAAGACAATCACTACTGGAAATTTGCTTATTCTTGGCGAGATATTGACGTGTCTCGCCGGGTTGGTTACACAAACTCGGCGAGACTTATATTTCACCGGGTTGGTTTTACCAGTCAACGGGCGGATTATGACCACAACAATCATATCCTTTCCCGACGAGATATTGCGCAATATCTCATCGGAAAAACTAAAATCCTACCCGGCGAGATATACAATATATCGCTGGGTTTGTTTCACGTTGACCACAACGGTCATAACCTTTTGTCGGCGAGATATCGCGCAATATCTCACCGGGAAAGGTTATGACCGTTGTGGTCAACATTCGACCGTTGACGGTCAACGACTCCAACCCGGCGAGATGTTTCAATATTTCGTCGAGAAAGAGTTTGTTGAACATCAATGGTCAGATGTTAACCATCAACGGTCATAACCTTTCTCGGCGAGATATTGCGCAATATCTCGCCGGCAAAAGATTCTGAAAATTCTATAAAAAGTCCATGCATGACTTCATTTGTCAAAATTTTATTTGTGGATGATCATTTGGACCTATTGATAGAGGTGAAGATTTCGAGTGGATACAAAATCGAAGATTACTAGTTCGGTTCTCGAGTTCCCCTCGTCGTCTCTAATCTTGTCGTCCCCGTTGGTCGACCTCTAGATTTGCAGGTTAGTTTGAGTTTTCGATTTGCTATGAAATTTTAATTTTGATGCGATATTTCGATTTAGATATGACATTGCTATGAAATTTGGTGAGTTAGGCGGTGAATTATTGAAAATTTTGGTGAACTAGACTATAAATTAGTGAAATTTCGGTGAACTGGTGTATGAATTAGTGAAATTTTAGTGAACTAGGCTATGAATTAATGAAATTTTAGTGAACTAGGCTATGAATTATGACCGTATGGTTCAAAATCGTACTTTTGTTTGTGAACATTTAGCTTTAATTACATGTAGTAATGCATGTGCATATAATAACTATCACGTATTGTATTGTATGTAGATATGTCAATTATGGACCGTCGTAGGTGGATAGATACAGAAAATAGAAGGTCGCAAACGTATATGAACGATGGCAAAAATTTCGTAAAGTTTATCCAAAAAAATGTGTTTCAACACGGCCGTGACCGATATATATGCCCGTGCAAAACCTGTCACAATATGATTGTCCAACATGAGAATACAATATGTACACAATTATTGCAATACGGCATGGTTTCGACCTACACTCTGTGGATCTGTCATGGTGAAGTGCATAACGCAAATTCGTTTTTGGGTGGGGGATGGGAATCTCGACGGGACGAGGTTTCAAGTAGTCGAAATGTCAATCCTGTTGTAGAGCTTGTGGAGGATTTATTCCAGCGGGCTGATAACTTTGGTGAAGATACAGTGGAGGCAGAGCACCATACGACAAAAGCAATGATGGACGCGTATGACGAACTAACGCGTCTTGCGAACACCCCATTGTTTCTAGGGTCTAACTTGTCCTGTCTTAAGGTGCTTTTGAAGTTGATGACCATTAAGGAAAAATTAGCAACGTTAAATATAACATTTGACATGAATTGCGAGTTTTACATAAATTCCTACTGGTCGCCAAATTTCCACCCTAAAACCATATGCCGAAGCGAAGAAGATGTTGAAGAAGATAGGGATGGATTGTATCAAATACGCTGCTTGCGAGTTCGGGTGCATCTTGTACTATAAACAGAATGAATTTGCCAATTTCTGCCCTATTTTTCGGACATCAAGATGGGTAGACGGGAATCAGAAAAAAAGAAACCACGAAATATTGTTTGGTAGAAACTTTTAGAAAAATATATGCAATGTTGGCTCGATATTTTTCCTCTTTCATTCCCTATTCTTTATGAGGAGAGGATTGTCGACCTTCTTTCACTCGCCATTCTTTCTGAGAATAGGATTGTCGACCTTCTTTTACTTGTCATTCTTTCTGAGGTTGAGAATTTTTTAGAGCAGGTTTATGCTTGAGATGGCTCCTTCCATATAGGCGATAGCAGACTGAACGTATACGACCTCTTCGTCCACAGTGATGACAGATCCAGTTAGACCTGTTGACCATCAGGCTAGTTTGTCCACGCGAGTGATGATGATGATGTTTATGAGGCTTGTTATTGCCAGATGTCTGTGACATTCAGCCTGGCATTTGGTTAGCAGCCTTGTGAAGAACAAAAGTGGTCAGATATGATGAACCTTCTTGAGAGTAGTCGGGCCCCTGCATGTTCTTTGCTGGTTTTCCAATAGATAGAATCTTGTCTAGTGTGTCGGTGCTAGAGTTCATCATTCGAACTGATTTAGTCATTTGGTCCAGTTCCTCATTCAAGTGACTGACTTCGCACTTCAGATCAACAATGGTTTCTAAGAGTCTTGTCTTATCTTCAGGAAGAGAGAGAATGAGAGCATTCTGCTTCTCAAGGACCCGAGACTCTTCTATCCATTTGACATATAACTCATTATAAGGTTTGTTCAAAGTATCATTAGACAATTCATCATCATAATCATATTTCTCCAAGGGCTCAACAGATTCGTTGACATGATAAATATTATGAGAATAGGGGGCTGTAAGTGCAACAAGATTGTTTATCTGTTCAGAATTGATGTCTCCTTCTTCCTCATCGTTTAGAGTGGCATTTAACCCCTTCTTCTGCTTTATTTGGAAGTTGGGACACTCCTTCTGAATATGCACATAGCGTTTACACTCATGGCACTGACTGCCTTTCCCCGTATGTGTATCACTTCTGCCACCTTTGTAAGCATTCTCATCCTATTGAATCCTTTGCTGAAGGTTGTATGTGACATCTTGAGAGACATTCTTCCCAGCTATCTGGTTGAATCTTTTCATGACCCTGTTATAGTTCTTGGCCAACATTGCAATAGTGTCATCAATTTTGTTCTCAGAATCAGAGTGTACCTGTTGTTTCTAACAATGGGTCGAACTTTTGAGACCTATTCCTTTGTGTTTCTTCTGATGGGGTTCGAGGGATCCAAATCAGATTTGCGCATCGGAATAAAATACAAAAATAACCCCGAACCCATTAAGATCTTATCTATGCGATAGATCTACAAATTTAAACCCGAAAACAATGAGATCTTGATGTTTACCTGAATCGGAGAAAAACCGAATCAACCAAGGAGCAACCTTATGTTCCTCCCTCTATCTATATCCACACAAACACACTAAGATTAGAAAAATCTTGATTCTAAAACACCTACTAGAATGTAAGAGAAGAGAGTAGAGATTTCGACAGCGTTTCTGTATGAACTGAGATGGAATTTATATTTTCAGCACAAGAGAATCTCTATTTATAGAGAAAACTAGGGTTTAAGGAAGCACGAACCTAGCCCATAAGAGGGTTAGGTGCGGAGGCTCCACAAAACCCTAATGGGTTTCGGCCAAGCCCGCCGCTCCCTTAAGTGGCAGCCCATAAAGCCCTCATGGGTTCGGCCATTATAGCCTAGCTAGGGCCAGCCCCAAAATCGGTCCGATTTTGTGCCGGTTCGTGTACCCCTTTTTGTGGTTATTAGGCCCGTGGCCAAAACCGTAAATTTTGGAAACGACCCGTTCCAATTCATTTTACCACAACTTCTTATTTCTCCACATAGTGTGTTTTCGTGTGTGACCCTATATGCTCATGTCTTGTTGGCAGATTGTTGGGATTCGGGGGATCCAAATCAGATTACGCAGAAGAAATAAAACAATTAAAATAACCCTGAACCCGTCTAGATCTTATCTACGCGATAAATCTACAAGTTACGAAATCATGTACCTTTTCGGTTTTGTAGATCTGTCAGGTTGCGGGCCAGATAGCGCCCAAATATGATCTCTAATGGAAAAAGCTATTTCAAAATAATTTAAATAAATTTGAATTTACTTTAATCTAGCGCTGGTTTCGTGTCAATGGGACTTGAAACCTAGGAGATATGTGTCTCTCAAGTTTTGTTACCAGATATGAAAAACAACTAGTTTGTTTAGTAAAACAAAAACAATGATATATTCGAACCACCAAAAGCAAATCAAGTGTTGTGCTCTCTAAGGTATCCACACGAATTCACAAGACCACCAAATCTAACCTCAGATTCCCCTACTAGAAAGAAAATAAACCTGGTTGGTAAATCCGGCAGAGTAACGGTATGGAAAAATCAAATTGTGATTTTTCAGCTCATGAGACCTCTATTTATAGAGATTAGCTAGGGTTTTTGGGAGCATGAACCAGCCCATAAAATGGGCTAGGTTCGGCTCCCTCCAAACCCTAGCCGCTGGCCACCTTGGGGGGCTTGGGCCTCATGGGCCGAACCCATTAGGGTTTCGGCCATGAGGCCTTGGCCTTGCCCAATTTTGGCAGTCCATGAGATATGCCAACCTCATGAGTTTCGGCCCCATTCCTCATCATGGCCAGGGCCTATAAACCTAGGGTTTTGGCCCGGTTCATGAAATTTTAGCTGACGGGCCCGTGGCCCAAAACCGTAGGATTTTGGCCACGACCCGATTTAACCAATGCACAATTAATTCTGCCCAGATTTACTAAGATGTGCATCCTTTGAGTGTTACCCTCTAGACTCATGTCCCGTTGGCAGATCGACATAAAATTACCTTTTTACCCTTTCCATCATAAGTGGCCTCTAGTAAGGCATTATGATTACCCCACATACATGATTATCGGTGATCCGATTTAAACTTATGTCTTCCATGTCACTATCCTTTTATCACTAGGTATCTTGATTAATCATAAGTCATAGAGTCGTCATTCTTATTTAATTAATCACTATTTCTTGATATCCGAGATGACTGAAAATGATACTCCGTATCATCTGCATGGCCATACGTTTCCTTTCAGTCATTCTCATCAAGTGGCCCAAACCGATACCTATCCCATACCGTAGTATGAGGGACAAATGCCTTAAATCGATTTTAATCTTGCCTACACATTTTGATCCAATTTATCGAAATTGGACCAGTTTAAGATACGGTTTATCGAAACCGATTAAATTTGAATTTTTTTTTAAAATTATTGGATTTACAGAATTAGAGTTTGCTGCCACGATTTCGGATCGCGACCCAAAACCCTAAAGGGCTAGGGCCCAATGGGCCGAAACCCTAATCGGCCGCGCCTAGGGTTTGGAAACCCTAGGCGCCGCCTGTTAGAGTTATGCCCTAGTCCAATATAAAAGTGATCTACAGATGTAATGTTTTATCATCTTTCCGAATAAATAAATCGGCATATATTACTAATGTGTTGTAGTAATATATCGAATGTAATTTGATCTATGTCATTATGTGTGTAACCACAAATAGTAGAACTATAGATCAGAAAGAATTACATTTGATGAGTCCCTGATCAGCTAAGCTTCTTTAAGAAGCGATCAGTATGAGACTAACTCCTTGTGATCATGCTCTACTGATCATGGCAAAGTGCGTGCCGGAGTTATATCATAGATACCATCAGGTTGATGATATCGGACAACCCGATTGTGAGTATGCTGCATAGATCCAGTCATGAGATACTCACATATCGTAGCTTGTAATTATATCCTAAGACCAAGAAGTCTTTGTGTATACTATGTAACGAATACCTAAGTTTAACCTAGTCTAACGTTATCTGTAAAAGGGTAACTATAAGGGCTTCGATTTGCTTTGATATTGATTGCACTACTGAACTTGAAAGGCGTCTGAGGGATTTATCACTCATACGTCGGTATGAGAAAGATATCCGTTTAGGCCACTTGATGAGTATGACTGAAGAAAGAGCACGGCCGTGCAGGTGATACCTTAGTATCAGTTTTCAGTCATCTCAGATATCAAGAAACAGTGATTGATAAATTAGGATGACCATTCTATGCCTATTGATCAATCTGGATATCGGTTTGATAATACGAGTGACATGTACGATAACAGATTAAGTCGAATAATCGATAATCACGAACATTGGATAATCATAATGTCTTGCTAGAGGCCACTTATGATGGAAAAGGTAAAATAGTAATTCATAGTCAAGTTAACCAAAATTTCACTAATTCATAGTCAAGTTAAGCAAAATTTCACTAATTCATAGTCTAGTTAAGCAAAATTTCACTAATTCACAGTCTAGTTCACCAAAATTTCACTAATTCATTGCCTAACTCACAAAAATTCATACAAATGTCATAGCCTAGTTCACCAAAATTAAAATTTTATAGCATATCGAAAATTCAAACTAACCCGCAAATATGGAGATCGACCAACGGGGACGACAAGATTAGAGACGACGAGGGGAACTCGAGAACCGGACTAGTAATCTTCGACTTTGTATGCAATCGAAATCTTCACCTCTATCAATAGGTCCAAATTATCATTCACAAACCAAATTTTGACAAATGAACTCATCCATAGACCTTTTATAGAATGTTCAGAACCTTTTCCCAGTGAGATATTGCTTAATATCTCGTCGGGAAATGTTATGACCGTTAATGGTCAACATCCTACCTGTTAGAGTTATGCCCCAGTCCAATATAAAAGTGATCTACAGATGTAACGTTTTATCATCTTTCCGAATAAATAAATCGGCATATATTACTAATGTGTTGTAGTATTATATCGAATGTAATTTGATCTATGTCATTACGTGTGTAACCACTAATAGTAGAACTATAGATCAGAAAGAATTACATTTGATGAGTCCCTGATCAGCTAAGCTTCTTTCTGAAGCGATCAGTATGAGACTAACTCCTTGTGATCATGCTCTACTGATCATGGCAAAGTGATTGCCGAAGTTATATCATAGATATCATCAGGTCGATGATATCAGACAACCCGATTGTGAGTATGCTGCATAGATCCAGTCATGAGATACTCACATATCGTAACTTGTCATTATATCCTAAGACCAAGGAGTCTTTGTGTACACTATGTAACGAATACGTAAGTTTGACCTAGTCTAACGTTATCTGTAAAAGGGTAACTATAACGGCTTCGATTGGTTTTGATATTTATTGCACTAGTGAACTGGAAAGGCGTCTGAGGGATTTATCACTCATACTTCGGTATGAGAAAGATATCCGTTTAGGCCACTTGATGAGTATGGCTGAAGGAATAGCACGGTCGTGCAGGTGATACCTTAGTATCAGTTTTCAGTCATTTCAGATATCAAAAAACAGTGATTGATAAATTAGGATGACCATTCTATGCCTATTGATCAATCTGGATATCGGTTTGATAAAAGGACAGTGACATGTACGATAACAGGTTAAGTCGAATAATCGATAATCACGAACATTGGATAATCATAATGTCTTGCTAGATGCCACTTATGATGGAAAGGGTAAAATAGTAATTTTACCAGTCTGCCAATTGTTCGTGAGCCTAGAGGGTCACACGCATTAAGCACGATACATGACAACAATTAGGGATGAAAATTGAGAACGATTCAGTAGTTTTCTGGCCTAAGATTTTAACTAGATGGTTGAAGAAATCAATTCGAGCCAATTGAGCCGTTTTGTCTAAACCGAAATTAGAACTCAAGTTAATGGGTTTAATTTGAGTTTTAGTTAAACGGGCTTAAAGCCCATTTAGGGATTTAAGTTATGAATGGGAACAAATGCAAATAAGAGTTTATGAAGGATAGATATGCAATTTTAATTTTCAAATTAAAATTACAATATATCTTCCATTAATTTCTCTAATTTTCAGCAACTAATTCCTTCATCCTCTCTCCCTCATTGCTGAATTCTCTCTCCCCTCTCATCCTCCATTGTTGTCAAGCTTCTCTCAAAAAAATTCATAGCAAAAATTTGAGTGAAAACCTTCTTCGGTTGTGGTGCTTGTGTGGACCTAATAGAGAAACACTAAGCCTGTGTTTTCATCGATTAGAAGAGGTAACTTTCAGATTTAATATATATAACATGTTGATTTTACATTAAGATCATAGCTTCCATCGATCACCACGGTTACGTAACGTCCGCTGCATGATATTTATCGATTGGAACCCGTGGTGATCTCTTTTAGTGGTATCAGAGCCATGGTTGTTATGTATTCTTCTACATGTTTAATTCTGATTTTTTTTTCAGTTTATATGTGTTCATCAACTTAGCATGCATGTAAATCGAAAAAAATTTCATATTTAATTAATTTTGGAAAATTAGAAAATAATTTTTTTTGGGTGTTTCGGGTTAGCCGTGGCCGACCAGGTCGAGACCCTTGGTGGACCATGGAATGCCCTAGGGCAGACCATGGTCCGCACCAAGGGCCGACGAGGGTTGCCTACGGGCGAACATGGCAGCCCTCGCGGGCGATCACGGTCTGCCCTTGTGGGCGACCATAGCAGCCCTCACGGGCCACCATGGTTGCCTCGCGGGCGACCAGGGTCTGCCCTAGGGGCGACCATGGCTGCCCTCGCGGGCGACCATGGCTGCCCTCGCGGGCGACCAGGGTCTGCCCTAGGGGCGACCATGGCTGCCCTCGCGGGCTACCATGGTCGTTCCCGTGGCCGACCACGGTCAGCCCCGCGAGCGATTGGAACCCGTGGTAATCTCTTTCACAAGGTTGTTCACGGTGAGATCTATAGTAGCTTAGGACAATAGCTTGTGTGATAGCTAGTTGGTGCTTGAAGTTGTACTATTGACTACCTTATAGTGAAAACCTTTCCACTGGCAAATTGCCCCCAGACGTAGGTGTGGAGTCACTGAACTGGGTAATCATCTCTGGTGTCGTTATTATTATCTGTTTATTGTTTAGCTTACGATTTACGTTTTAGGCAAGTAGTCGATACACAAGTTACGACTTTGTGTTCGACTTCTTAACTCGGCTACGATTCAAAATTTCAATTGGTATCAGAGGAGGCACCTTATCTCTTAGGTGATTTTCCTGCAAAATTCTGAGTAGCTAATATGGATTCAAAGGAAGGAGGATCTGTCAATCGACCACCAGTGCTCGACGGAACAAACTATGGGTACTGGAAAGCACAAATGTGTGCCTTTTTGAAGTCTCTCGACTGCAAAACCTGGAAGGCTGTCATTAACGGATGGGAGGAACCTCACTATAGTGAGGCCTAAGGAAATCGAACCAGCATCAAACCAGAAAAAGAGTGGAGCGCGGAAGAAGATGAAACCGCCCTAGGTAATTCTCGTGCACTCAACGCTATATTTAATGGAGTAGACAAGAATGTGTTTCGACTTATAAACACGTGCACAAGTGCCAAAATTACTTGGGACACTCTTGCTGTTGCTTATGAGGGTACATCAAAAGTCAGAGAGCAAAAGTTACAGTACCTCACGACCAACTTTGAGGCCCTTACCATGAATGAAGACGAAACTATTGCTGAGGTTAATGTACGCATCAAGGATCTAGCCAATGAATTATATTCACTTGGCAAGCCTATGACTGATGAAGATTTGGTCAGAAAAACGCTGAGAGCCCTAAGTCCCAGGTTCAAGATGAAGATTACCGCCATCGAAGAAGTTCATGACCTGAAGACACTGAAGTTTGATGAACTCATGGGATCCCTAATGACTTTCGAGCTCTCCCTACCGCTAATCGAGAAGAAGCACAAAGGTGTCGCTTTCAAAAGTTCTGTCCAAAAGCAGAAGAACTTGGTGTGCTCTGATTCGGACAGTGACATTGACGAAACTATCGCGATGCTGGTCAAAAACTACAATAAAGTCATGAAAAGATTCAGCCAGATGACATGACGGAATGTCACCCGAGAAGTCAGAGACAAGCCGCAACACAAGTTCCAGAAGCTCGAAAACACAAATAGCGATGGTAGACGAGGAGAACGATCAGGAAAAGTAGTTCAGTGTTTTGAATGTGAGGGGTATGGACACATGCACAAAGAATGTCCTAACTTCTTAAAGAGACAGAAGAAGGGATTCAATGCCTCTCTAACTGACGATGAAGATGAGGAAGACAGTGATTCTGAGCATACAAGTAACTATGTTGCCTTTACTGCCTCCACAATAGATCAACCACCCGAGAGTTCAAAGAAGTATGACTCAAATGACGAGCTATCTGATGAGACACTCAACAACGCTTACAATGACTGGTATGTCAAGTGGCTTGAAGACTCTCAGGTAATCGAAAAACAGAATGCTCTTATTCTTTCACTTAATGAAGACAAGTCACGACTTCTCGAAACTACTGTTGATCTAAAAAGGGAAGTGGCTCGATTAAGAAGCGAGTTAGAACAAGTTACCAAGTCGGTAAAGATGATGAATCCAAGCACCGACACTCTAGACCAAATTCTCTCAATCGGAAAACCAGCTAGAAATATGGAAGGTCTTGGATATTCGAAAGAGGCTTCATCATCACACACCGTCTTCGTTCCTCAGAAGGTCGTCACTCACAAGCCCCGTCAGAAGTCTACTAACTTCACGCCTGACCAAGCAACCAAAAAGCCTCACATCCTGATCGCTTCAAAGACACAGAACAAAAGACATAACTGGGTATGTCACCGCTATGGACGAAGAGGTCATGTTCGACCTTTCTGCTATCGCCTATATGGAAGGAGCTTCGTCAAGCAAAGGACCACCATCAAGAAAGCACAACCACGTAAGGAAGCACAACCACCTTGCACAAATAGCTTCGTCACTTTTGGAGATGGAGTAAAAGCTAGAGTACTCGGGAAAGGGAAACTCAACCTTCCCAACTCACCATGTCTGAAAGAGGCTCTACTGGTAGAAGGTCTTACAACCAATCTCATCAGCATCAGTCAAATATGCGATCTGAACCTAGATGTCAACTTCACTCGTGACAAGTGCACTGTCAAGGACGAACACTAGAAGGAAGTCATGACAGGTCACAGATCTCTTGATAACTGTTATCTATGGTCTCCAACAGTCACAACCTTGCCAACCAAGATCCTTTTATCCAAAGATCAAGAGACTAAGCTATGACATCAAAAACTTGGTCACATCAATTTGAGGAGCATGCAAAAGATTCTCTCTGAAAAGGCAATCATTGGAGTACCCAACCTCAAGATCATTGAAGGAAAAATCTGTGGAGAATGCCAGATTGGGAAACAAGTCAAGACGTCACACAAGAAGGTACAACATCTTACTACTTCTCGTGTTCTAGAACTTCTTCATGTTGACCTTATGGGACCTATGCAAGTAGAAAGTCTAGGAGGGAAGAAGTACCTATTTGTCTGTGTAGACAACTTCTCAAGGTACACCTGGGTAGACTTTATTAGAGAAAAGTCAGACACCTTCTCAGTCTTTGAAGCCCTATGTCGGAGAGTTCAACGAGAAAAAGGAGAAGTCATTGGAAAAGTCGTCCGACTTCGAAGTGATCATGGAAAGGAGTTTGAAAACATCAGCTTCGCAAATTTTTGTGATGCTGAAGAAATTGCACACGAATTTTCTGCTCTCATCACTCCTCAGCAAAACGGGATCGTTGAAAGAAAAAATCGCACTCTTCAAGAAATGACAAGAGTCATGATGTTAGCCAAAGACATCCCGCAACACTTCTGGGCTGAAGCTTTGAATACGGCTTGCCATATTCATAATAGAGTGACCTTCCGCCCTGGAACTTCGCTCACTCTTTATGAAATATGGAGGGGGAGGAAGCCTAATGTCAAATATTTCCATGTCTTTGGATCGATCTGCTACATACTTGCAGATAGGGAACCTCGACGCAAACTTGATCCTAAAAGCGACGAAGGCATCTTCCTTGGATACTCCAGAAATAGTCGCGCTTTTCGTGTATTCAACAAACGCACCCGGACTATCATGGAATCTATCAATGTCGTGATCGATGACAGTTATGAGCAACCCAGTGACGAGGAAGAAGAAGTCCTAAATCTCTCAGAAGAAGTCAGACCAGAAGTCAGAGGAGAAGTCAGACCGGAAGTCAAAGACGAAGAGCACAGAAAAGAATCTGAAGACGAAAGCCCAATCATCCCAGACAAAGTGGCATCTCCTATAGTACAGAGAGCTCCGTCAAGAAGAATTCAGAAGAATCATCCACCCCAGGATGTGATAGGAGACATAAATGAGGGAGTGCGGACTCGACAAAAGGCATCTCTAGACTACAAAGAGATGATAGGTAACATTTGCTTTATTTCCAAAATTGAGCCAAAGAATATACAAGAAGCCATCAATGATGAGTACTGGGTCTGCGCCATGCAAGAAGAATTGGTTCAATTTGCAAGGAATGAAGTCTGGGAACTAGTACCCAAGCCTGACAATGTCAATGTCATCGGGACAAAGTGGATATTCAAAAACAAGTCTGACGAGCAAGGAAACATCACTCGAAACAAAGCAGGACTAGTGGCTCAGGGGTACACACAAGTAGAAGGAGTCGATTTCGAGGAAACCTTTGCTCCGGTAGCCAGACTGGAAGCCTTACGACTTCTTCTCGGCATAGCATGTCATCTACGTTTCAAATTCTATCAAATGGATGTAAAGAGTGCCTTCCTTAATGAAAATCTCAACGAAGAAGTCTATGTGGCTCAACCAAAGGGATTCGAAGACCATGACTCTCCTCATCATATCTACAAACTAAAGAAAGCCCTCTACGGTCTCAAACAAGCTCCACAAGCATGGTATGAACGTCTTACTCAATTCCTAGTTCAGAATGGCTATATTCGAGGGGGAGTAGACAAAACTCTCTTTGTGAAGAAGGAAGGAAGGGACATCATGATCGCTCAAATATATGTCGACGACATTGTATTTGGAGGAAAGTCAGACAAGATGGTGGAACGTTTCGTCCAACATATGCAGTCTGAATTTGAGATGAGTATGGTCGGTGAGCTCACATACTTCCTAGGCTTCCAGATCAAACAGATGTCAGATGGAATATTTATCTCCCAAAGCAAATATGCAAAGAACATTGTCAAGAAGTTCGGGTTAGAAAAGGCCTCACACAAGAGAACTCCTATTGCCACATATGTCAAATGCACAAAGGACGAGATGGGAGAATCAGTTGATCAAAGCCTTTATCGAAGCATAATAGGAAGTCTTCTCTATCTAACAGCAAGTCGACCCGACATCACTTACTCCGTGGGAGTCTATGCTTGATATCAAGGTAATCCAAAAGTCAGTCACTTAGCTCATGCCAAGAGGATCATAAGGTACATCTCAGGAACCTCTGAATTGGGTTTGCTATATTTCTTTGATACCTCTCCTACTCTTGTTGGATATTGTGATGTTGACTGGGCGGGAAGCACACCAGATCGAAGAAGTACCTCTGGAGGTTGCTTCTACCTGAGGAACAATCTTGTATCGTGGTTCAGCAAAAAGCAAAATTTTATTGCTTTGTCTACTACTGAGTCCGAATATATTGCAGCCGAAAGTAGCTGTACTCAGCTTCTTTGGATGAAACAAATGTTGGCAGAGTATGGAGTCAAGCAAGAAGTCATGACTTTTTTCTGTGACAACATCAGTGCTATCAATATCTCGAAAAACCCAGTACAACACAGCAAAACAAAGCATATTGATATCAGGCACCACTTTATTCGAGAACTTGTAGAAGACAAGAAGATAAAGCTCGAGTACCTACCCACTGAGAAACAAGTCGCTGACATCTTTACAAAGGCATTAGATGCTAACAGATTTGAAAGTCTAAGGTCATCCCTTGGACTTTGCTGTCTGGAGTAACCAGAAGTCAAGGCAGAAGAGAGGGAGCTTTTAGTTGATTTTTACTCTCTCTCTATCAGGACCAACCAGGGTCCACAAAATCAAGACGGGCCCAAATTTCATTATCAAAAGCCCAGTTGGAATTTTTTTTAAAAATTCAAAAAGGGGAATGATTGAAAAATTGACGACGAACCAATCGGCTCTCAACCCCCTTCAACTTCCGCAGAAAAAGGCTCTGCACATCCCCTCCACCTTCCCAAAACCGCTAGGGCACCACGAAAAAGCAAGAACAAATCTGCAAACAATAGCAGTTGTTCTTTCTCTCAAAATCAAATTCGATCAAGTCCTCTGTCAAATGGTTGGTACCCGAAGTGGACGCATACCATCTACCTCCAAGACGCTACGAGCAAAGATGAGGGCAAAAGTGATTGCCAAGAAGTTGTCGGCCTCAAAATCAACAACTAACAAATACAGAGTAAAGATTCGTGGAAGAAATCTCCCGGGGGAAGGTTCGGCAAAACCTCAGGATGCACCAATGGAGGCGATTACCTCCACTGTAGAGAAGGACAAATCTGCGAACCTAGAAGAGGAAGGCCCTCACACTTTGCAAACGCTCCTACAAGGTACTCCTACTACCCCTTCTGTAGTAAACCCTGTAGAAAAAGAAGTGTCTGAAGAGGCTTAAGGAACTCTCGCCCTTGAGATCTATGGTGCCGTATGTGGAGATAAATCTAGCCCCCAAAAATCTGCATCTGCGCCAGAGAAGTCCCCACCAAAAGAAGCCTCGCGAAAAGTCGACAGTCCACTTGTTGCCCAGGACAGTGATCCAAGGATGAATGAAAATACTGAAGTTATCCCAGAAGTTGCTCAACCTGTAGAGAATAGTGTCAGTATAGAAGAAGGAGATACAGCAGAGACCATGGAAGAAGAAGCTGTGCCTAAAAGGCTTGAGAGATAGAAGCTACCAATAAGAAGGTTGGTCGATGAAAAGGAAGAACCCCAAGTACCAAGGAGATTAACCCCAAAAAGAAAAAACCACAGAGAAAGGAGGAGCATCGGCTTCTAAACAGCCGAAGAAGTCTAGAAGGAAGTCACTGACTTCTGTAGCAACCTCTGCTCCAGAAGAAGAGGAGTCTGAAGAATAAGAAACCTGTGTTATACTACCACGGGTCAAAAAGTCAATGGGAGGGCTGAAACTCCCCAAAAATGTTCCTAAAGCTCCTACAGATAATGTCTCATTCCACTCTGTAGACAACGCGGTCAAATGGCAGTATGTGTACCAGCGTAACATCTATCCAAAGAGAGAGCTCTCCACAGAAACTCAGGGGATGAACACAATTGTGGAACTTCTCCGAAGCTCAGGCCTGACCAATACAGTCATAAACATCGGGCCATTCTACCCAGCACTGGTCAAAGAGTTCATTGTCAACCTCTCAAGCGACTTTAATAACCCAGAAGACGCGGAGTACAGAAAGGTATTTGTTCGGGGAGAATGCTTTGAGATATCTGCCACGACTATCAATGCTTATTTAGGCAGAGAGTACCCAGAAGTCACTCCAGAAGTGCCACACTTGAACAAAGTGGCGGTTGAGATCACCGGAGGACGGAAGAAGGTCTGGCCCTTTAAGGACACCATTGTGGCTGCTGAGCTTACTGCCAAATACTCAATTCTGTACCGCATTGGCTTGGCAAATTGGGCGCCTTCCACTCACGGGTCGAGCATCAAAACCGAATTGGATAAACTCATATACCAAATAGGTACGCAATCTTCTCTTGATTTTGGCTCATATGTCATTGAACATCTAGTCAAACATGCCAAATCATGCGTTATCAAGCTTCCTATCGGGTTTCCTTCATTGATCACCGATCTTCTTCTCCAACAATGTCCTCACATTATCCGAGAGACGGATGTTCCGGGTAAGAAGCCACTGCCCCTCGCTATCAGCCTCAAAAACTTCGAAGGCAAGCATATGAGGGATCTTGCACCTCCTATGGCCAAAGCATCAGAAGCTGGTTCCAGCTTCCGACCTTCAGAACCACTTGGCACCAGGATGGAGGAAGAGTTGGTGGAGATGATCAATGATCTGGAGAAGTCAATTGCTATGCTATCAACCCGCAAAGTCGCCTGTGAAACTCTTCTCAATGACCTTCGCTCTGCTCCTGCTGATGAAGATGATGTTAATGACTCCAACTCATTTTAAGTATTTCTCTGATTCACTCTGATAAACTTATTCCAAACACACTCTTAAATCCTCGGGGAATGTCCGAGTTACTTTTCTGCACCTTATGACACTTGTTTTATTTTGGGATACTTTGCTCATGTTTGAGCTGGTTTATACCCTGCTGTTAGTCGAATTTCATTGTATGATTGCCTTTGGCAATATTTGTTAGACAAACAGGGGGAGATAGATAGGTGACGCCAGAAGTTACGCCAGAAGTCGCACCAGAAGTTGCACACAAAAGTTGCGCGCAGAAGTCGCCGCTCCAGAAGCCGATCCACAAGCCGCTCCAATAGCCACACCAGAAGTCGCATCGCTTGCTGTGCGTAACTGCCACAAGATGACGATGGACTTAAACAGGTGTTTAGCCGCATCACTTGCTGTGCGTAACTGCCACAAGATGAACGATGTGCCTAAAAATGTGTTTGCCTAAAAAATTGCCAAAGGGGGAGATTGTTGCTACGTTTAAGTGTTGGCATAATTTTTTAGCGCAAAAGTAAGAAGTCAGTACAACATGTTACATGACATGTGGAGCGACTAGTTACAATCCAGATTAGGAAAGATCGACGACGCTTGGAGCGAATGAAGAAAGACGCCACGAAGACTTGGAGCGCAAGAAAGTGACGTCGACGAGCCAAGCGACTTCCAGCTGTCAGCAACACGTCAGCAATAGGCGGTAACTCTACTTGCCTGATTCATTCAGGAAGTCCGAACAGGAAAGACGACTTCCAGCCTGTCAGGCGGCAACGACTTGCCTAATTTATTCAGGAAGTCTGAAACTTCCTATTCATAATCCAGGAAGGATTAGGAATGTGAGCTGCTATAAAAAGCCTTAGGCTTCCCATTAGCAGTCATCCGTTCTTGTTCTAAAATTGCAAGATTTCTCAGAGCTCTTAACCGTGCACTATTGGCGTGTTGAGAGGCTAATTAGATTTGCTAGAACGACTTTGCTCTGATCAAACATCAAGTCGTGAAGATTGAGTGTTTGGATCGGTTAGGGTTTTTGTTTGTGATTGAAGATTCACAACTCCGTCAAAGAAGACTACGACACCGAGCATAGGCTTGCTCGAAGGGTGGAATTGAGAGGATCTCAAAGACAGGGGGAGAGGCCCTTGGTCGAGGTTGTTCACGGCGAGATCTATAGTAGCTTAGGACAATAGCTTTTGTGATAGCTAGTTGGTGATTAAAGTTGTACTATTGACTACCTTATAGTGAAAACCTTTCCACTGGCAAAGTGCCCCCAGACGTAGGTGCGGAGTCACCGAACTGGATAATCATCTCTGGTGTCGTTATTATTATCTGTTTATTGTTTAGCTTACGATTTACGTTTTAGGAAAGTAGTCGATACACAAGTTACGACTTTGTGTTCGACTTCTTAACTCGGCTACGATTCAGAATTTCATCTATGGCGTATATTCAGGTTGAGTCGTCCAATATCATCCCCCAGATGATATCTATGATCTGACTCTGGCAATCCCCTTGCCAATGATCAGTAGAGCGTGATCATAAAGAGTCATCCTCATACTAGTCGCTTCATATGAAGCTTACTTGACCAGGGACCTATTAAGTATAATTCATACATTTCTACAGTTCTACTGTTAGTGATGAAAAACTCAATGTTATAGATCGAATTATGCTTAACTTATTACTACAACACATTAGTAATAAAAATGCCAATTTTATTTCATTGTTAAAGATGATTACATAAACATAGACACAAGTGGTATTGGACTAGGGCACAAATCCTTTTTGTTCTTATAAACCCATGGCTCAGTTTTGTTGTTGATGAAGCCGAATCCTTTCACAGTTTCATCAAAATGAATGTTCCAACTCCAAGAAGCTTGCTTCAGTCCATAAATGGATTCTGCAGCTTACAAATGTTTCCTTTATTCTTCAGATCGACAAAACCCTCAGGATGTATCATATAGACATCCTCAATAAGATTCTCGTTAAGGAAAGCAGTTTGGACATCCATCTGTCATATCTTATAATCGTTATATGCATCTATGGCTAGAAGAATTCAGATTGATTTGACCATAGCTATTGGAGAAAAGATTTCATCACAGTCTATTTCTTGGATTTGTCTAACACCAGCAGTTGGCTCAACCAAGCTCCAGACTTAGTTCTCTGACATGGATTGCATTTCCTCTTTCATAGCACCCAACCATTTCTAAAAGTCAGGTCCGCCCATGGCTTCTTGAAAAGTTGATGGATTATTAGAATCCATAACCAAAAAAATCACCATCGTTAGATACAAGAAACTCATATCTGACAGGTGGTTGACTTGTTCTTCCAGATCGCATTGGACCTTCCGGAGTATCAGTAAGAATTGGTTCTGTCTCTACAACCAGCTCATGCTCCATCACTTCTATATTGTCAGTGCAATGCTCCTGAATAACTTCAGGTTGTACTGCATTGTCCCAAATTTCTTCGAGATGCACTGTACTCCCACTGACATTCTTGGAGATGAACTCCTTCTCCAAGAATACACCGCCACGACTAACAAAAATTTTGTTCTCGCTTGATTTATAGAAGTAGTATTCCCTTGTTTCCTTAGGATACCCTACGAAGACACATTTATCAGATTTTGGCTCGAGTTTATTGCTTGACATAAGCTTCACAACCTCAAATCTTTAGGAATGACGAGATGGGCTTCTTCCCATGCCATATTTCATATGGCGTCCCTTCCACTGCCTTTGTCGGAGCCCTGTTCAAAATGAACGCGGTTGTTTCTAAAGCATAACCCCAGAAAGAAATTGGGAGATCAGTGTGGTTCATCATGGAACGAACCATGTCTAGCAAGGTTTAATTTCTCTGTTCGGACACACCATTTAATTGTGGCGTTCCTGGCGGAGTTCATTCTGACATGATCCCACAATCACTAAGATGATTAGTAAACTCTTCGGATAAGTATTCACCACCTCGATCTAAACGAAGTGCTTTAATACTTTTCCTGAGTTGGTTCTGTACTTTATTCCTAAACGCTTTGAACTTGTCAAAAGCTTCGGACTTATGCCTCATCGAGTACACATAACCATATCTACTGAAATCATCAGTAAATGTGATAAAGTACCCAAACCCCCTCATGGCATAAGCACTCATTGGTCCACATACATCAGAGTGTATAAGGCCTATAAAGTCACTTGCCCTATCACCTCTGCCTATGAAGGACGCTTTTGTCATCTTGCCCATCAAACAAGCCTCGCACCTTTCAATTGTACTTAATTCGAACGGACTTAGAAGTCCACACTTGTTAAGTGCTGAAATGTGCTTCTCGTTGATGGGTCAAGGCGACAATGCCAAATTAGAGTTTGATTTAAGTCATCGGACTACCTTTTGGTATTAACATTATAGCTTGAGTTTGAGTCAGAGTTTTCAGTATTCAATACATATAAACCTCTAACTCTACTTGCACTACCATAATAAATATTATTTTGATGTATATTGAAATCTCCGTTCTTTATTGAAAATTCAAAACCTTCTTTATCCATCAAAGAAATCGAAATTATATTCCTACTAAAAGTAGGTACACAATAAATGTCTGATAGTTTAAGTACAAGCCCACTAGGCAAATTAAAACTAATGGAGCCTACAACAGTTGCAGCAAAACTGATTCCATTGCAAACTCTCATATTCACTTCGCTTTTGCCTAGATCTCTCCTACTTGCTACGACCTGCACATTAGTACAAATGTGAAATTCAGCCCCGGTATCAAGTAACCATGAATCAGAAGTAGAGATATTTAATTCTATAAAGAATATACCTGAAGATATGGATCCTCCATTCTTCCGCTAATCATCCTAGAACTTCTTGTAGTCCTTCTTCCAATGTCCAGCCTCACTGCAATAGAAGCATGCAGTTGTCATCTCGTAGCCTTCCCTTTGCCCGCAGGGGCTTGTGAAGGTTTAGGAGCAACAAGAATCCTCATCTTGCCTGCCAAGTATGCTGGGGCCTTTCCCTTGTAAGCCCCTAGCTTCACATCAGGCTTCTTGAAGCTGGTCCCCTTATTGACCATCAGAACATCCTTGGGTTGCTTACTCTTGATGCTCCTTTTTGCAGTTACAAGCATACCATGTAACTCTGTTATGGTCTTATCTATATTATGCATATTATAGTTCATGATGAAGCTATCATATGCAGGAGGGAGGGATTGCAGAACTATATCTGCATCTACCTCTTTCCCTGACACAAGGCCAATCCTTGTTAGGTTATTAAGGTATCCCTTCATCTTAAGGACATGGAGGCTCACGGAACTGGCTGCAGCCATTTTGCAGGCATGAAGATCCTTCAAGGTGTTATACCTTTTGATCCTCGTCTTCTCCTTAAACATCTTCTTTATCTGATTCATCATCTGAAAAAGGATTGTTGGAGAGTTCCATGAACTGCTTTTGGAGATTGCTCTTCATGCAGCCTAACATTATGCAGATAACGTCAATGGAGTCGCTAAGATGTTTTTGATATGCATCTCGAACGACCCTTGTCGCACCTTCTACTGGTTCCCCGAAGATTGCATTATCAAGGACATACTCCTTGCGCTCATGCTTGAGCAATATCCTCAAGTTTCTGTCCCAGTACAGAAAATTCACTCCATTGAGTTTGTCCTTCTCAAGCAAGGGTCTCAATGAGTTATTCGTATTAATGTTTTCCATTTGAATCTACTTAAAAAGTAAATTTATTTAGTTTTAAATTCAAGTTGAAGATCATTATTCAAACCACAACCATTCGATTCTTTACTTAGAACCTAACCAGGATCTTTGATTCACTTGATTGAAGTAAACGAATGCTCACCGCTCCAATCGAGCTATGTAGATAGGAAACCCATCAAATTACAACCCGTGTAATTCCTAGCTAGGGTATGTACTTGCTAGTACACGGCATACCCTATTTGATACCCTGGGTCAGCCCTACCTGACAATCGTAGTCAAGTCTACCAAATTCAACTATGGTCCAGTTCTTATATGGTTACTATGCGAAGGCACACACACCCATATAAAACTGACCAACTCATATAGCCCGGATCTCCATGAATGCTACGCGAAGGCGCACCCACCCACAAAGCTGGGAGCTAGTCTGAGTGTTGAGATTTGGTTGGTATCTCACATGACTTGAATTTGTTGTGAATTGGTTGTGTTTAAATTCCTTGATTGTATTGCATACAATCTTATTTTTAACATCAACTCCATGATACTTCAATTACCAATTACATGCAAAGGTGATAAAATTATAATTTTAATCTTTTCGCATGTGGGTGATGTTCTATCATACATTCTTAAACGTACAAAAAAAACATCAGTTCATAAATTCCTACTCATGCATATCTAATATACAATAAAGCAGTAAATAAATGTACAAAATAATAGCCCTTTTCTAATCCGGTTCTCATGAATATTAAGAACCGGTTGGTCACCCAATGTGGTTCTACAAGAACGAAAACCTAGGAGACTAACTCTGGTTCTTCTTGAACAAGTGTTAATAAGAACAAGTGTGTGGAACTCGATCAACAAAAGGAAGAATTGATGACGGGTCTCAGGTCACAAGACAATTGTTATCTATGGTCTCCAAACTCAGCCTCTGTACCAGACAAATGCTTTCTGTCTAAAGCACAAGAGACAAAAATCTAGCATCAAAAGTTTGGACACATTAACTTGAGAAGCATGCAGAAAATCCTTTCTGAACAAGCTGTCATTGGAGTCCCAGATCCAAAGATCGTCGAAGGCAAGATCTGCGGGGAATGTCAGATAGGAAAACAAGTCAAGACGTCACACAAGAAGGTACAACATCTTACCGCTACTCGAGTTCTAGAACTTCTACATGTTGACCTGATGAGACCAATGCAAGTTGAAAGCGTATGAGGGAAGAAATACATCTTTGTATGTGTCGATGACTTCTCAAGGTACACATGGGTAGACTTTGTTCGAGAAAAGTCAGATACCTTCTCCATCTTTGAATCCTTATGTCGAAGAGTTCAACGAGAAAAGGAGAAAAAATTGGGAAGATCGTCAGGTTAAGAAGTGACCATGGATGTGAGTTTGAGAACACCACCTTTGCCAACTTTTGTGATGGAGAAGGAATAGCCCATGAATTTTCTGCCCCATCACTCCTCAACAGAATGGAGTAGTGGAAAGGAAGAATCGCACTCTGCAAGAAATGGCTCGGTTCATGATGCTAGCCAAAGATGTTTCTCCTCACTTCTGGGCAGAAGCTCTAAACACAGCATGTCATATTCACAATAGCGTCACCCTCCGACCAGGCATGACAGTTACTCTTTATGAGATTTGGAGGGGAAGGAAGCCTAATGTGAAGTACTTCCATGTTTTTGGCTTAGTGTGCTATATCCTTGCTGATCGAGAGCCACGACGCAAGCTTGATCCTAAAAGTGACAAAGGGATCTTTCTTGGGTACTCTAGAAATAGCCGCACTTTTCGGGTATTCAACAAACTAACCAAAACCATGATGGAGTCCATAAACGTAGTCATTGATGATGACAGCACTGAACAACCCAACAGTGATGATGAAGAGATTCTGACTACTCCGGATGTCAGACCAGATGTTAGTGACAATGTACGCGACTTAGAGACTAATGAAGAAAACGATGTTGGCCCTAACAGAGAGACTTCTCCGACAACTTCGCCAAGAGTCCCTTCCAGAAGAGTCTAGAAGAATCACCCAGCTAATGATGTAATTGGTGATATAAACGAAGGAGTTCGAACCCGAAGTAAGACTCCTGTAAATTACCTGGACATGATAAGCAACCTATGCTTTGTCTCCAAAATAGAGCTAAAAAATGTGCAAGAAGCCGTAAAATATGAGTATTGGGTGTGTGTTAGCAAGAGGAGCTAGTACAGTTCGAGAGAAACGAAGTATGGGAATTGGTACTCAAGCCTGATGATGTCAACATCATTGGGACAAAATGGATCTTCAAGAACAAATCTGATGACAAAGGGAACATCACCAGAAACAAGGCAAGACTTGTGGCACAAGGCTACACACAAGTCGAAGGAGTAGATTTTGATGAGACATTTGCTCCAGTTGCTAGACTTGAAGCCATCAGGTTACTATTAAGCATTGCTTGCCATCTAAGATTCAAACTATACCAGATGGATGTTAAGAGCGCCTTCCTAAACGGATACTTAACCGAAGAATTTTATGTTACTCAACCAAATGGGTTTGAAGATCACAGCTTTCCTCATCATGTCTATCGGCTCAAGAAAGCTCTCTACGGTCTCAAACAAGCACCTCGAGCCTGGTATGAACGTCTAATTCAGTTTCTAGTAAAGAACGGCTACACGCAAGGAGGAGTTGACAAAACGTTGTTTGTTAAGAAAGAAGAAAAGAACATCATGATCGCCCAGATTATGTCCACGACATTGTGTTTGGAGGAATGTCGAACAAGATGGTGCAACGATTTGTCCAACATATGCAGTCAGAATTTGAGATGAGTATGGTTGGCGAACTGACTTACTTTCTAGGCTTTCAGATCAAGCAAATGAATAATGGCATCTTTATTTCTCAAAACAAGTATGCCAAAAACATTGTAAGAAAGTTCGGTCTGGAGAAAGCATGTCACAAAAGAACACCAATCGCTACTCACACGAAGATTACTAGAGACGATCAAGGAGAAATTGTGGACCAAAATCTCTATAGAAGCATCATTGGTAGCCTCTTGTATCTCACTGCAAGCCGTCCAGGCATAGCATTCTCTGTGGGAATCTGTGCACGCTACCAAGAAAATCCTAAACTAAGCCATCTAGTCCAAGCCAAGAGGATCATCAGATATATATCAGGGACAACTGAGCTAGGCTTGTTATATTCTTTCGACACATCCTCTACTCTAATTGGATACTGCGATGTTGACTGGGCCGGTAACTTATCGGTTCGACGAAGCACCTCAGGTGGATGCTTTTATCTCGGAAACAATATGGTTTCATGGTTCATCAAGAAACAAAATTGCATCGCCTTATCCACAGCTGAATCTGAGTACATTGCCGCTGGAAGTAGCTGCACTCAACTCCTCTGGATGAAACAGATTCTTGCTGAGTATAATGTCAGACAAGATGTCATGACATTGTTTTGCGACATCATTAGCGCAATCAATATCTCAAAGAATCCTATTCAGCACAGCAAAACCAAGCATATAAATATCAGACATAACTTCATCAGAGAGCTTGTGAAAGACAAGATTATCAAACTGGAGTACATCTCGACAGAGAAACAGCTAGCGGACATTTTTACCAAGGCACTTGACACAAATCGGTTTGAAAGTCTAAGGTCCTCCCTTGAACTGTGCTGCTTGGAATAAGAAAATTAATAAAATAGAGAGAGAGTTTTTTTATTTGTTTTTCTCTCTCTCTAAAAAGACCATTTAAGGTCCACAAAATCAAATCCGGGCCCACATTATTCAAAGCCCATTTTCAGTTTTGACGGTTGACAAAGGAGGAGTAAAATAAAAAAGGAGAAATAAAATCTTTTGTTTAGGCAAAAAGATACGCAGCTAACCTTCTCGTCTACCTAGGCGACTCAGCGCGAAAATAAAGGAAAATGAATAATTAAGGGGTGACTCATCACTATTCTCACGCCACTTGCTCCATTATCTCGACAAACTATGGTTTCTTCGACTACAAAATCTCGCTCTCCACAACCCATTCCAATTCTAGCAAGAGCTTCTACAACCATAGTGAGAATTAAGCATGTCTCGAAGTAAATCAAGACCCCGAGAATGACCCATAATCAGCATGGGGTCAAGGTGTTTGGAGCAGAATTTACTGAAGAAAAACCTGAATCACAACATTCAAAACCATCCTCTGCACCAGTGCATGTCTCGGAGGGAGAAAGTGACAAAGAGATTCCTCCTCTCAGAAGGAGATCAGGTAACCTTAAAACTTCATCTAAGCCTTCGATTCCAACCCCTGGGGAATCTTCACCGGAGCAACCTACAGAGCAGAACGTCCCAACGTCTCCAACCATTCCAGATAATTTTGTGGAAGACATTGGTGGAGATTCGTCAGAAGAGTCGGAATTACCAAGTGAGGACAATGCCCCTCTTAATAAATTGAGGACCAAGAAAAATATAGAAGTGACACCTGATAGAAGAGTAAAAAGAAAAGTCTCAGAAAAGAGTGAAGCATCTGTGCCAACTTCTAGCAGAAACAAGAACTAGAAAACTGTCGACTTGGAGGAACCAAAAGAAGAAGAGGGGCTGAACACTCTCGTTGCCAAGAAAAGGCTGAGGCTGCCAAAAGGCGTTCCTGACGTACGCATAGACAATGTTTCATTCCACTGCGTTGAAGGCGCTAGCAGATAGAAGTATGTGTGCAGTCGCACAACATACCCATGATGTCCGGGAAGTGGACGCGAGATTTCGGGCGCACCGCCACTCACTCGTCACTTGCTTCCCTAACTAACGCGCATCAGAGCACGGTCGTCTATCAAGTAAATTTATAAGTTTCCGGCTTTACCGGGTCAAACTCTCGGGGACCAAATGTGGGTTTCATAATTGGGCAATTCGCGCCTTCCTTCCTGACACGACTCGAAAAGTAGATACACAAGAGGGGGAGATTTAAAATACTATTTATTCTAATATTAACTACTCTACAACTAAAGCAAGAAAGTTAATGTGGGGCGGATTGTAGAAAGTTTGTCGGAAGTTAAGAATTTGAGAACCTAAGGAACTAAACATGATCAAGGCTACCGAACAATCAAATGAACCATAGATAATTTATACAATTACAAGAGATCCACTCATCAATTCATAAGCACTCAATTAATCTATCGCATGCGAATCCGACCTATGTCTTAATTACCGAATCCCGCCTCTTAGCAAAGAGCGGCATAACAACCCAGTTCTCGTGATTCTAGGGATGTTACCACTCTCGCTCACTACATTACACTACTCCTACTCGATCACCAAACTAACACTAAGAGCAAGCATGTCTTCCCTCCGTCATCCCAAGACTCAAACTAATTCACTAAAACCGACAATGATCGAGCCCAAAATGAGGACGCATTACGCCGTCGCCTTGGTTCTACCTATTCACGCTCTCGAACCTTTCTTTCGAAATGGTTCAATAACTATGGCAAGAACAATCATGCAAGCAATCACAAGCTCTCACTAATAATCACAAGCATGTCATACTCAAGCAAATAAAGCACGGCGATCTCAAATTCTCACTCAAAATCTACGGTAGAACACAATAAGCATGCAACAAATAATTAATTAATCATAAATATCAAAGTTTAAGACAAAATCAAGGTTTAGCCCCCATGACCTAGGTTCTTAACCTCAAATCATGGTGCTCAAGCATTCTACTACACAATAAGCTAGATTCAAGAAATGGAAGAAGAATTACAGACCAAAAACCCAAGGACATGGGTTTTGGGAAGATCAAAATCCTCCAATCTAGCTTCTCCATGTAGCTTCTTGCCTCCTCCTCTTCTTCCTATGGTGGTGGTGGTGGAAACCCTCCATTGGAGCACCAAAAATGGCCTCCAAGGGAGTTTCTTGGAGCCCTTTTCCTCTAGGAACCCTTGGGAGTTCGAAAAACCTCTCAAAAACTAAGTGTGGGGCATAAAAATGAGAGTTAAATCTTGAAAAATGAGGGTTTTCGCACTTTAAAACGCAGTTCTGGCGCTAAGGCACGATCTTGGGCGCAACTCCGCTAGGCATGATCGTGACTCCTTTAAAACCTTCTCCATGCTAAAATGGGGGTTATTTGGGTCCGGAAAGGGCATAAATGGACCACATCAACCCAGAAAAGGAACTATCTACTGATGCTAAAGAAATGAAAGTTATCATAGAGCTTCTTCAAAGTGCACAACTCATGAAAACTGTCTCAGATGTCGGGCCATACTATCGAGCCCTTGTGCGAGAGTTCTTTCTTAATCTCTTCGAAGCATACAACAATCCAGCTAGTCCTAAATTCAGACAGGTATATGTAAGAGGGAACTGCTTCGACTTCTCTGCCAAAGCAATCAACATCTACCTAGGAAGAGTAGTGACCTACAAAGCTCAACACAGTCCATCCATGGACCGCATTGCACAAGAAGTCACTGGAGGCAGAAAGAAGGCATGACCAACAAAAGGGGTCATTGCTTCCTCAGAACTCACAACCAAATATTCCATTCTCTATCGAATCGGCATGTCGAACTGGGCACCTTCTTCTCATGGGTCAAGCATTCGGGCAGATATAGCCAGGCTAATCTACCAAATAGGTATGGACTCTCCTCTTGACTTCGGATCTTTTATTGTAGAACATATCTCTAGACATGCGGGATCCTATGCCATTAAGCTACCCATCGGCTTCCCATCCCTTATGTGTGGCATGATGATCCAACAATGTCCTAACATTGTTTGAGACAATGATCTTGTTGGAAAGAAGCCTTTGGAGCTTCACAAAAGCCCGAAGCTGTTTGAAGGGAAACATGTTAAGGATGTTCCACGACCTTCTACAAAAACCTATGAAGCCGGAAGCAACTCTAAAGTACCAGGGTCCATCAGAGATAGGACTGTGCATGAGCTCATGGAAGGTATTGCTGATCTGGAGAATTCCATTGCCACTCTCTCAAGCCGCAAGGCTACCTTTGAATAGCTTCTCCATGAATTACTGGCTGCTCCAACAGAAGGTCCCGATGTTGAAGAAGATGATGCTTGCTCCTCCTCCTCCTGAAGTCTATCTAGTTTACCTATGTTTCTGAAAAACTTATTGGTTCTGTACAACACTTAAATCCCCGGGGTTTGTCCTGTTAACTTTTTTTGGTTTGTAAGGATATTTGCGTCGTGTCTAGAGGCTGGATATTTGCTCTCTTCGTTAGAGCTGGACATTTTTTTTCTTGCTTTTAATTGTTCTCTACTTACCCTTTGCCATTTTTGAGGCAATCAGGGGGAGATAATTTGGACCTTACATGGTCAACCTTTGGTCATCAAATAATGGTGATCTGTAACAATGTTTGGTCTGGTCTATAATATGTGTAACAACATATTAGAGACTTGTGTCCTCTGTCACCTTTAACGTGTGTAACAACATGTTAAAGTAGTGTTGGCTGAAACTGTGAAACAACATGTTCAACTTACTTTGTAACATTAGGAACGACATGATTAGAACATGCGTGAAAAACATGTTACAACTTGTCGGTACATCATTGATTGGAACATGCGTCACAAACATGTTGCAACATGATGAACACTCCTTACCACAAAGACACAGAAGACGAAGACTTCCACTATGTACCTTGTTGATAAAGGACGAGAAGACTCAACAAGAAGACGTGATCTGCTGCAGTACACAGAAGTCAAACATGAAGATTGACAACGGCTGAAGAAGATCGTCCTAGACTGGAGATAAAACTCGACCGGAGATTGCTAAGAAAAGAAGACGTATTATCAAGATGTGCTTTCCTAAAAAATTGCCAAATGGGGAGATTGTTGCTACGTTCAGTGTAGGCAGATTTTTTAAGCACAAGGTAATATGTCAGTCAACATATCGCAACATATGTATTATGACATTATGCGCGCAGAATTAGTCAAGTACCGCAGCGTTCCTGTTTTAGACATAGACCATCAGCGCGCGTGAGTTTTAGGTAACGACTAAATCAGGCAATCTCCAACTAGCATCAAGACACGTCAGCAAGGCCTGTAGGTGGCAACGCCAACTTGCCAAACTTGCAAAGGATGGCAAGGGTTTGGATTTCCTAATCGGTATTGGAAATCGATTAGGCTACTCGAGTTGCTATAAAAGCAGGTGCTTTACCCCTTAGAAACTTGTCTGCTTTTACGTCCTTCCTGTGCTAAATACTCAGAGCTCGTGACCGTGTAAGACTAGCGGATCAGAGGCTGTTTTATTTAGAAGGACATTGTCGATCACAAACATCAACTCGCAAGGATTCGAATGTTTGTTTGTGCTTGAAGACTCACGAAGAAATTGTCGAAGACAACTACGCCGAGCATAGGCTTGCTGGAAGGGTGGAATTGAGAGGATCTCAAAAACAGGGGGAGAGGCCCTTGGTCTAGGTTGTTCACGGTGAGATCTATAGTAGCTTAGGACAATAGCTTGTGTGATAGCTAGTTGATGCTTGAAGTTGTACTATTGACTACCAAATAGTGAAAACCTTTCTACTGGCAGAGTGCCCCCAAACGTAGGTGCGGAGTCACCGAACTGGGTAAACATATTGTGTGTTTTCTATTTACTGTTCCGTTATTTACTTATCTATGATCAGACAAGTTGTCGAACCAATTGTCACAACATTGTGTTCAACATCTTGTCCCTGCCACAACTCAGAATTTCAATATCTATGATCTGACTCCGGCAATCCCCTTGCCAATAATCAGTAGAGCGTGATCATAAAGAGTGATCCTTATACTGGTCGCTTCTGATGAAGCTTACTTGAACATGGATCTGTTAAGTATAATTCATACAGATCTACAGTTGTACTATTAGTGATGTCACACTCAATGATGTAGGTCGAATCATGCTTAACTTATTACTACAACACATTAGTAATAAAAATGCCGATTTTATTTCATTGCTAAAGATGATCACATAAACATAGACATAAGTTGTTTTGACTAGGCACAAATCCTACATCTTCTCCAAATTTTGAAGGGAGAGCTCGAAGGTCATGAGGAATCCCATGAGTTCATCAAACTTTAGAGATTGGAGATCGTGGACTTCTTCTATTATAGTGACTTTCATCTTGAACCTTGGACTTAGTGTTCTCAGAGTCTTTCTAACTAGATCTTCATCAGTCATGGATTTACCAAGTAAGTATAACTCATTTACAAAGTCTCTAATACGAACATGGAATTCAGCAATGGTCTCGTCTTCATTCATGGAGAGAGCTTCAAAGTTTGTGGTGAGATATTGAAGGTTTTGCTCTCAAAATTTAGTGGTTCCTTCATAAGCAACAACAAACATATTCCAAGCTTCTTCGACACTTGTTCATGTGTTGATGAGCATGAAGACATTCCTGTCAACCCCGTTGAATATAACATTGAGTGCACGAGAGTTACCTAGCGATGCCTCTTCTACTGTAGGACTCCAATCTTTTTTCGGTTTGGGACCAGTCACATTCCCCTGGGTATCAGCATATTGTGGCTCTTCCCAAACATTGATCAACACCTTCCAGGTTTTGCTGTCGAGGGATTTCATAAAGGTACTCATCCGAGCTTTCCAATAACCATAATTGGTTTCATCAAGGACTGGAGGACGATTGACCGATCCTCCTTCTATTGAGCTATCCATATTTGCTACACATAATAAACTTCGCAGGAAATCACCTAAAAGTCAAGGTGCCTCCTCTGATACCAATTGAAATTATGATTCGTAGCAGGGACAAGATGTCGAACACAATGTTGTAACGATTGGTTCGACAACTTTTCTGATCACAAATAATGAATAGTAAATAAACAAACAGTAAATAGAAGACACAAGAGATGTTTATCCAGTTCGGTGTAACCACACCTACGTCTGGGGGCACTAGACCAGTGGAAAGGTTTTCACTATACGGTAGTCAATAGTACAACTTCAAGCATCAACTAGCTATAACACAAGCTATTGTCCTAAGCTACTATCACTACTCTATGAAATACCTCGACGAGGGACTCCCCAAGTCTTTGAGATCCTCTCAATTCCACCCTTCGAGCAAGCCTATGCTTGGCGTATTTGTCGTCGACAATCTGCTCGTGAATCTTCAATCACGAAAAGTACACACCCTCAAATCACTAACACTCAAACTCCCCGTATGATGTATAGTGATCGACACCGTTCTTGATAAATCAATAAGCTTCTCAACGCGCCAGTCTTACACGGTTAAGATCTCTGAGAATTTAGCACAGAGAATGTCCAAGTTGCTATGGGGTAAGCGTCTGCATTTATAGCAACTACACATGCCTTGCGCGCCACACTTATGTGAATTAAATAGGAAAGGTTCGACCACTTTCCTAATCCTGAGTGTATTATGTTACGTCAAATGTGTTGCAACATGTTGGCTGACATCTTTGCTTTGCGCTAAAAAATATGCTAACTGCCAACACTACACGTAGTGACAATGACGATAACAAATGGCCCTTCTTCGCATTCTTCGTCAATCCATCGTGTTCTTCGTCGATTGGCGTCCCCCAACGAATATGACACCGCCGTAGTAGGAGGTGGTGCGCTCTAGCTCACCAAACCAGAATAAAACCTCCCAAGTCATCAGAGGAGTCAAATTGATAGTGTTGATGGCTGAGGTCATGAGAGGGTGCAAGGGAAAGAGAAGAAATGAAAGGGTCATATTGGTCATTTTTAATAGAGAAATTTCAGATTACCCCCCTTAATTATACACGAGTCTCACATGAACCCGCTTAAATACAAAATCAATCTGAGAGGTGCCCTAAGTATCAAAAAGTCCCACTTTACCCTTTTCTATTAACTTTTTTTAAAATTTTGTTAAGTTTTTTGTGAAATGACAAAAATACACTTGTATCTGAAAAATTAAAATAAATAAATTAAAATTATTTTGAACTTCTTTTTTTCTAATTTTTTTTAAAAAAATAAAGATTAAAAAAATATTTTAGTATTAATTTTTTTAAAAAAAATTATTTATAAAAATAAAAAACGATGTTCAAAAATAATTTTTTATTTTAAAAAAATTTTCATGAAAAAAGAGCTTTTAAAAAATTATTTTTACTACTTACAGAATTTTATTTTTTATTTTGTACAACGAGAAAATTAGAAAAAAAAGTTCAAAATAATTATTACTTGTTTATTTTAATTTTTCAGATACAATAGTATTTTCGTCATTTCACAAAAAACTTAACAGAAATTTTAAAAAAGTTCACAGAAAAGGGTAAAGTGAGACTTTTTTATACTTAAGGCACCTCTCATTGATTTTGTACTTAAAGGGTTAATGTGAGACTCGTGTATAGTTAAGGGGAGTTATATGAAATTTTCCCTTTTTAATATTTTAAAAATAAGAACAGGGAAGATAAAAAATTAATGGTGTTATTAACATTCAGAAAAAAATAATTTTTAGGTGAGCTACAAAATAAAGAAAATATAAAACTGTGTGATCAATTTGAGAAATCGAATTCTCACGATGTATCAATGTAGTTATTCTTAAATTTAATATAATTTTGGACATGATTAAGTGTAGTCCATGTTAAGTGTAGTCCATGATTACGTATAACTCTAATATGAAAAAATAATAAAGGGATAATGACAGATGGCTACACTCCAACAATGTCACTTTTCAAAATCAGTACCTAACTTTCAAATTTTCGTTTAGCAAACCTCAAAAATTTTTAAAAAGCGACAGTTAGATCAACTTCTGTTAAAAATAACATAATTATTTTGTCAAAAGTCCAAATACTCTCGTATTTAAATGGTAAAGAGTACAATTATTTGATATATGTGAAATGATCATTTTACACTTCATTAAATATAAATTAACTCAAATTTAATGGCATATGAGTCTTTTCATGTATACGAAAATAAAAAATAAACCTAGTGAAATGGTATTTTACCCTTCTTCAACCTAAATCCCTCCCTCTCATCTCTCCTTTCTCTGATCATTGTGGTGTTGTTTTGAAAAACAAGAACACTGTGTGTTGTTCTTGAATCAACACAAGAACACTGTGTGTTCTTGAATCAACACAAACACAAGAACATTGTGTTGTTTTGAAAAACAAGAACACTTGTTCTTGATTTATCCATCACAATGTCAACGCCAAATCAGCACCGAATTATCAACACCAAGCTTTGATTCAATCTCTGAAAACCTCCATCCAAGCTTCGATTCAATCTCTCGGCAACATCAAGTACGATGGATTGGCGGAGATTTGAAGCATCAAAGGTGAAATCAATGTTGAATCGATTGGGGAAGAAGGTCCTTGAGCTCTTTCCCTCGCTGGTCAGATCGACGCAAACCCTCTGAAATTCTGGTTAAACGCAAGATGTCTCGTATGATGTTGAGATTAAGTGTGAGACATCTTGCAAAGTCAATAAACAAAACAACGAATAGAAATTAAACGACACGGGAGTTGGTTACCCTGTTCGGTGCAACGTTACCTACGTCTGGGGGCACTCTGCCAGTGAACAAGTTATACTATATGTAATCAATCACACATACAAGGCTACTCTTGATTAGCACCCTAATCTGAGCGCTACGGTATTATTACTAGTGTGAACTTAACCCAGGGTCTCCCGCTGTCTCCGAGCCTCCGACTCGAGTCCACACTCAGAACTGATCCCACAGTTCCGTCTCCTCCTTTGTCGTCGTGTTCAAAGGTTCGCACACAGTTTTACTGGTGCGGGTTCGTTCAAATCAACCAAATAATGTTTCTGCGAATCTTTGTTTGGAACACACAAGCTATGATCTTAACTACAACATACAACTCCTTAATACGCTCGTCCAACACGTTTAAGGACCCTGTATATTATCAACCAAGATATAGCTACACAGCACCGCCTTTAGGGTTTCCTAGAAGATCTCGTGTGCGCCTTGCCGATTACGTCTCCTCCAAGTTTCTTTTTGCTGCTGCACAGCTAATGAAGAAAGAATCATACTGATATTCGAAAATCTTCTAATTAAGGAAACTCCATAAAGTCTTAGGTCGCGACATATGAATGGACATCTTTCCACCATACAAAATAGTCAACACCCGTAGGAACCACACCCTCGCTTGGCCTCCGATCTCGAGGTACCGCGTTGGTACCGACGGGATCGATCCTACAGCCGAATTTTCTTTGGCATCAACTTGGAGTTCCTCGACTTCCGCCTTTTCGTTCACACCGAGCAGTTCCTCGTCGCGAACCTCTCGATCCACTTCGAGTCCTCCCTCCTCCACCTCATCACCTCACCGGAGAAAGAGACTGACGATGATGAATCTAGATCTGGATTCAAATCCTTGTCTAAGTTTCTCTCGAATCGGTTTAGTCCAAACGATTTGGAGGTGCACGAACTCGAGCTGGTCGAGACCGGCCCCTGCGCTAAGCCACTCCAAATCTGACCAATTGGGCTCCCGGAACTACCTCTAAATCTGACCAAACACCACAAAATCCCCACCGACGACCACCTCCTCTCTCCAATGGGCACAGTCGCTGCCTCCCTGCGGCGGTGAATCTCCAATTCTCAGGCAATCGGAGACGGAGAGGTTGAAGGACGAAGACAAATGGTGAATGGAAGAGATAGAGGTTGAAGAGAATGGCATAAGGGTCATTTACCATATAATTGCAATTCTTTTATTTTTGTATAATCTTTATGTTAAAAGACAAATATGCTATTTATTCTAAAGTTATATGCATTATTCAATTAAGTGTGACAATGTCTTTTCTCATTTAAGGGTGGTTTGGGAATTAAAATAATAATTCTATTAAATTTCATTTTTGTTACTTTAAGTGTCGCTTAAAAATTCTTAAAGTATGTTAAACAAAAATTTGAAAGTTAAGGCACCGATTTTAAAAAGTGATATTATTTGGTGTAGTCATCTGTCATTATCCAAATAATAAAAACATGGTAGTTGGCTTTCGATATCAAAGCATATTGCAACTAACTAATAATCAATTCTATGTACCTCACCGATCTAAATTTGAGATTGACGCACCGTTTTAGAATTGATAAATTTAGTTTTTAATGCCAAAGCTTGAAGTTTAAAGTATGAAAACACCTATATATACCTCACCTAACTAAACTGACACGCCTCAATTCTTTAGCTAAACAACGAGAAAAATCGAAGACGAAGAAAATTACCAAATTCATCAAATATGTACCAAATATCTATGTAAAAACATTTCAATTCCTGTACTATGAAAAGGGAGAGTATAAAAAACAAATAGTCCTCTCTCTATGGCAAAAATCATCTATCATGTACTAAATATCTTTCAACTTCCACCCCATAAACTAATTCATAAACTTTGGGATACTTCTCAAGTCTATCATTTCACGGATTGGACATTATTTTATTTACAGTTTTAGTGGACAGTAGAAATGGATTATTTGAACCACGCTCTTCTGATCCTCTTCACACGCATTTACCAGTTGCAACATGATAATTGTCTCACATATTTTTTGTTAGTATCGTCCCATTTTCTATATAACACTTTTTCAATTAAATGAGTAGTTCTTTTTTCGTCTAAAGTCTTAACCAATTGAGATAGAACGACTTTTTATTTCAATTATGAGTCTCATAAGATACTTATAAAGTAATATCAAGGTTATGGATATCGGATCGCGGGGATATATCGGCCAACCGACGAAAAGGGAGATCTGCCAAACTCGGGAAGATCACGGAAAAATCGCGGCAAAACGTGTTTTGTAATTAATAAATAATTAAACATGTATATTATTTATTAAAAACAAAATGAATGATATTTAATTATTTTTAATTTCAAACTTGTCAATAAACTCAAAGTTCAAATGCGAAATTGAAAGAGATGAATGAATGACGGTTTAACTTTTTATTTGTAATTTATTAACCCAAATTTCAAACTGAAATTGATCAGGTGGATCAAATAAGACCGGATTAAATCGGACAAGACTGAAATTAATTGATTTAAGTTGGAGTAGACCAGAATTAATTGATTTGGACTGGATTAGACCGGAATCAATTTGAATTTTGTTGGGTCAACTAGTTTGACCGGCATTTTCATCGATATCGCCCGTTTCGTCGCGGAAAGCTTGCAAAAACCGATATATCGCCGGTATATCGGCCGGTCGCGAGAATATCTATAACACTGAGTAATATAATATCAAGTATATTCGATGTGGGAACTACAGTTTTCTTGTTACTTTCAAATAAAATTGAGATGGTTAACTTTATGTGAGATTTAATTTCCAGAAGGAATATTATACATGTTATGAATCAGTGAAATGCAACGTGCAAACCTAATTTTAATTTCATGTTAAAGTTATCAAAATCACATATTAGCCAATCACTTTCGAGAAGAGGCATATACACTGCTAGCTATAATAGAGAAAGCTGACATTTTACAAAATTTTAAAACTAAAATTGACTTAATGACATACGTTTATAGGGACACATTCAAGTGAGAATCAAAAGCTGCGTGAGAAATCGTGAGAACCACTCAAATATAACGAGGGGAACGTGTATTTTTCTGTAACCTAGAGTGGAAAATGTTACCTATCAAAAGGAGGGGTGTTACGAGGGATTAGAAAAGAAATTTTTTTTTGATCAGCCATAATAATGTCATGAAAATACGGTTATGAAAATACATGACATAATAAAGAAAATACATAGTTTAATAATGGAAACACAGTTTGCACAAATTCGCACAAAATCTCCTGGTTCACACCAGATCACGACCCTTCCTTTACACATGTTTTTTTTTGGAGGAATCTCACTTTATATATTATTATAGTTTTGTGTAATATTGTTCATCTCTCTCTTTCCGTAAATGACATAAAAATAAATAAATCAATCAATGAAAGTGATTTTTCGAAAATCAAAAGTGTAAAATATACTTATTAAACTTCAAATTCAAAACAATGCGAATAATCCATTTCACACTTTTCTGTTAAATTAATCTTGTTGTTGTTCTTGTCGTTGGTACTATGTATTAGTCACTTTATATATGCATTATAAATAGAAAAAAAGTGATGTGCAGAACAACTAGAGTTGAGGTGGTGGTCCTAGTGGAAGGATAATGTTGATATATGAGCAGTCTGTTTGGTGAAATTAATACATCTTATATTAGAAATATTTTGTTTCAATCACGAAATTTCATTCCATCAATAATAAAAGAGAGATAAAACCTACACCCATAAATCGAGCATACATAGGATGGATTGTTTCATAGTACCAGAACTCTAGTATTAGTATACAATAAAAGAAATTGAAATTCTAGTTAGATGCAAGATGTTTATCACAATGTCGAGACTAACTGTGAGACATCTTGCTGGTGCAAAGTCAACAATAAAAATGACAAACAGAAAGTAAACGACACAGAAGTTGGTTACCCAGTTCGGTACAACATCACCTACGTTTGGGGCCAGTCTTCCAGTGAACAAGTTCCACTATATGTAATCAATCACACATACAAATATTTACGATTATCACACAAATCTAAGCCCTATGGTATTATTACTATTTTAAACTTAACCTAGGGTCTCCCCCTGTCTCCGAACCTCCGACTCAAGTCCACTCTTAGAACTGATCCCACAGTTCCGTCTCCTCCTTTGTCGTTGTCTTCAAAGGTTCGCACAAACTTCACTGGCGTGAGTTCATCCAAAACATCCAAACAAATATTTCTGCGATTCTTTGTTTGGAACACATAAGCTATATTCTTAGCTACAACATACAGCTCCCTAACATGCTCATCCAACACGCTTAGGAACTCTGTATATTGTCGACTAAGAAATAACTACACAGCACCACCTTCTACGGGATGGAACGATCATCTATTTGTAAAAGATGCGACAAGACTCTCTTTAGGGTTTCCTTAAGGATCTCGTACGCGTCTTGTTGATTCTGTCTCTTCCAAGTTTCCTTTTGCTGTCGCACAGTTGATACAAAAATAATCCTTCTGATATTCGAAAATCTTCTAATTAAGGAAACTCCAGAAAGTCTTCTGGCGAGATGTTAGATCGTGATGTCCGAGACTTCTGGATAGACATCTTCTGATTTGAGTATCGGCATCTTAGGTCGCGACATATGGATGGACATCTTACCATCATATAAAATAACAACATCCGTAGGAACAACAATCTCCCCCTTTGGCTATTTTTGGGGCGAGCACTCCTTCATTCACGTGTCCTGGAGAAAGAGTCTTCAATCCTCTAGAAAGTAGCTCAAACCGAATGATGTCTGAGACAACGGTTAAATATAATGTACCATAAGATGTCAAGAAATAAAAATAGGCAATCATATAATGCAAGTAATGTTGTTTTCTTCAGTGAGCTTTCAGCGAGCTCCAACTTGGCGTTCTTCTTGTCCTTCTCCACGTGAAACTAGTTTCAACCAGCTCATACTCCCCCTAATTATCTCAAAAATATGCCAAGAAGGCATATGCAATGAAACCAAATATGCTCACATGGAAAAATATAACATGAAGCGAGAAAATTCAACCAACCCATCAGTACCAAGGCTTCAACAATAGCCTTACATCTGTTCTACTCGGACATCCCCCGAGGTAAATAAGTTTGATACAGTCATTCCAAAAAAAAAGTATTGTTTGAGTGCTATGTTTAGAAAATAGTAACCGATTTAAATGCTGGCGGAGCTAGATTTCTCATCATCTTCTTCATCAGCAGTGTCTTCCTCCACAGATGCATCCTCAACTTTATGTTTTCCCTTCCTGACTTGCAAGAGATCCTGGAGGACTCCTTCACATATGGTCTTTCTGGAGTACATAGTGTCGATCGTGGCCTCCAAGAACTTTACCTCCACGCGCAGCTCTGTCACAACATCTTTCTGGACATCAGAGGGTCTAGATGGTTTCTTTAACATTCCACTAGAAGGATGTCCAATGTCTGGGACATGAGATCCTTCAAAGAGCTCGGGCTGACCGAGAGAGCAGCAGGCTTTTTCCCAGCCACGTCAGAGCCTCGGAGCAGCTAGAGGCGTTGGCTCACGATGATCCCAGTGATAAGCGAGGAAAAGCAGATTAGCATTTTGATCGCAAAGGATTTAGCATGTTTCATCAAATGGTCAATTACAAATTTGCCAAAATCGAAAGTGGAACGCGTACCTATCAGGTATATCAGCTTAGCAAATTCAATAGTAATTCTAGAGCCACGTGTGGAAGGCGCCCGATTTGCGATGCCGATGCGGAAGAGTACCGAGTATTTTGCAGTGAGAAACGAGGAGGATAGCTTGCCCTTGGTTCGCCAGATTCTCTGTGTACCCCCAGATATCTTTTGGACAACTTTGTTCAATGATGGGACATCATCTGAGACATCGCGAATGTCTCTTCCCAATTAGTTGTTAACAACCTCTTCTGTGAAGATGCATGACTTTCCTCGGACATACACTTTTCTATACTCTGAACTGGAGGGTATGTCGAAATTAGGAGATATGTTAACTATGAACTCTTGAACAAGTAGAGGATAGTACGTACCAATATTGAAGACACTATGTAAGAGCCCTTCATCTGTAATTAGCTCTATGATCTCCTCCATCTTCAAGGCACTCAGTGACAGTTCCCTTTTTCGAACAACTTTTCTCATTACAACAAACTTCCATTTCAAAGCTGACTCCGCTTGATGGAAGGAGATTTTATCCATCTTTGCGGCCGGAACATTTTTCGGGAGCTACTGTCCTCCAATATACTTAGGCTCAACAGGAGCCCTTTCTACAACTTCCATTTCTTCTTCATCCGAGGTTGGTTCATCAACAAGATGCCTCGACTTCTTTGGAGACTTTGTTTTGGCAGATTCGCTGCCTTGTCAACTTTTCGCTTCTTTTCACTCTTTCCAATAGACTTCTTTGCAATGATGACTTTCCTTCTCTTGGTGAAACCCTTCTTTACAGATACAACAACCTCAAAATGGTTCTTTCTCTTGGACTTGGACTTGGACATAACAACAGAGTCTTTCTTGGAGACCTCGGCCTCTTTCTTTTCAGAGGATTCGCGAGACTTCTCAGAGTCTTCAATCTTTTGCCTCAGATTGGCAAGTACAGCGGCTAAAGATATACTTGGGCAAAATTTTTCAACTTCTTCATCAGGAACATCTTCTTGCACACCTCGTTTCTCAATGTCTGGAACTTCTTTTCCAACATCTTTCTCCACATTATCTTGTACAGATGTCTGGACATCATCACAGACTTTCTCAGGAACTTGACTTCCTACAGTAGCAATGTATGAACTTTTTACACCATCTTCATTTCCCATGGTACTACCAACTTCCTTCATGGTTTCTGGTGGAACAACATAACTTTCTTCTTGAGTGCCTTTAGCATTGTTTAGATACTGATCTGGGTCTTCATCAAATTCCTTTGATGGTTCGGCTTCTTGTGGATTTTCAGCAGAATTAACCCTAACTTCTTCATGCGGGAAGATTGTTTGCAAAGGAAAGGCTTCCACAATTTCAGCAGTGACTCCAATATTTCCCAACCCTTCTAATCTGATGAGGGAGTAGAAGTGATACCCCAAACATTTGAATCGGGAATTTTGGAATCAGGGATTACAGGGTTACCTGGTGTAGAAGAAGTTGAAGCCGCTTCTTCTTCAATGAAACTTACTCTGACAATGGGAGCCTCAAAAGTTTCACCAATGGCAGTCCCTGTTTTGGTTGATTTAGGGATATCCTCTCGGGCCCTTTCTTTCTTTTTCTCTCCTTTCTTCTTCACTGAGCTTGATCGTGAGGGAGACATGGATTTCAAGCGTAGTGCCTTCTTCCTGGCAAAGTTAGCCGCAACCCTACTGCTTTGTGTGCCCAACATTGTTGAGTTGAAGAGAGCTTGAGACGAGAGCGAGAGAGAGTAAGAGCAGAGGGTTGCAAATCCCTTTTGACAAGTGAAAGGTTAGAGAGGCAAAACTAGGCAGTTGTGAAAATAAGCCCTTTTGAAATAGTGGGACCGAAAAACAAGGAATAAAATAACTGGTATTTTTGAGAGGTCAGCACTTTCCTTTTTCCTACTTGAGTGGGCGCTGAACATCTTTCGGCCCATCATGTGGTGTGTATGTCAACTCTCATAATCCACACCACTCTTTCCTTAGCTTTAATTCTTAGACGACATCTCGATCATACAAAGGCCTAATGATGACCTTAGACTTTCGAATCGAGCAGTGTCAAGGGCCTCAGTAAAAATATCAGCCAATTGCCTTTCAATGGGAATGTATTCCAGCTGAATTATCTTTTCTTCCACAAGATCTCTTATAAAGTGATAACGAATATCTATATGCTTCGTCTTGTTGTGCTGGACAATATTCTTGGATATGTTTATGGCACTGACATTGTCACAGAATAATGTCATGACATCTTGCTGAACATCATACTCTGATAACATTTTCTTCATCCAAAGTAGTTGAGTAAAACTACTTCCAGTAGCAATATACTCTAATTCAGTTGTAGACAAGGCTACATAGTTTTGTTTCTTGCTGAACCACGAGATTAGGTTATTGCCCAAATAAAAGCATCTGCCTGAAGTACTTCTTCGATCGAAGGTACTCCCAGCCCAATCAACATCACAATACCCAATAAGTTTAGACGTTGTAACAAAAGAGTATAACAAACCCAAATTTACCATTCCAGCAACATACCTCAAGATTCTCTTGGCTTGAGAAAGATGACTCAACTTTGGGTCCACTTGATGTCTGGCACATACTCTGACGGCGTATGTTATGTCAGGACGACTTGCTGTGAGATCTAACAGACTTCCAATGATGCTTTTGTATAGGTTGTAGTCTACTGATTTTCCATTTTCATCTTTAGACATCTTCGTGGTTGTGGCAATGAGGTCCGTTTGTGAGATACCTTTTCCAGACCATACTTCTTTACCAGATTCACAGCATACTTGCTTTGAGAGATGAAGATCTTGTTCTTCATTTGCTTGATTTAGAACCCCAGAAAATAGCTAAGTTCTCCCACCATGCTCATCTCGAATTATGAATGCACGTGACTCACAAAGTGTTCCACCATCTTGGTAAACATGCCTCCAAAGACTATGTCATCAACATAGATTTGAGCAATCATGATGTCTTTGCCTTCCTTCTTAACGAACATTGTCATATCTACTCCTCCTCTAGCATAACCATTCTGTATTAGAAAAAGGGTTAATCTTTCATACCAAGTCCGAGGAGCTTGTTTCTGGCCATAGAGAGCTTCCTTGAGATTGTAGACATGATCTGGTGCATGTGGGTCGAGAAATCCCTTGGGTTGAGCCACGTAGACTTCCTCATCTAAGTCCCCATTTAAGAACGCACTCTTCACATCCATTTGATATAGCTTGAACTTGAGATGACATGCAATTCCCATCAGCAGTCGAATGACCTGTAGTCTGGCAACGGGGGCGAAGGTTTCTTCGAAATCTACTCCTTCTACTTGAGTTTACCCTTGAGCCACCAATCTTGCTTTATTCCGAGAGATGTTTCCAAGTTCGTCTGTCTTGTTCTTGAAGATCCATTTCTTTATTATAATATTGATGTTTTATAGTTTTGGCACCAGTTTCCAGACTTCATTCCTTTTGAACTGTCCAAGCTCTTCTTGCATGCCATTCACCCAATACTCGTCATTGATTGCCACTTGAACATTCTTTGGTTCCACCTTTGAGACGAAGCAGACATTCCCGACCATTTGACGATAGTTGACAGGAGCCTTTTGTCTGGTTCGAACTCCATCTTCAAGAATCTTTATCACTTCGTTCACAGGATGGTCCTTTTGAACCTTTCTTGAGGGATTTCCGAGCTCTGGAACAGTCGTTGGAACATTGTTAGGCGCAATGTTGCTTCTTGTGTCTGCGACTTCTTCTGTCTTATGATCAAGCATATCTGCCTTAACATCCTGTGTCCCGACACCTTGCGAGACATGTGGCATAACTTCTTCTTCACTGCTGATGTTTTCAAAAATATGGTCAGTGTCATTTATGACCAGATTGATGGATTCCATAACCTTTCTAGTGCGATTGTTGAAGACTGGATATGCTCGGCTATTTCTGGAATATCCCAGAAAGATCCCTTCATCACTTTTAGAATCGAATTTTCGACGACGGTCTCTGTTTGCTAAGATGTAACATGTGGAGCCAAAAACACGAAAGTATTTGAGGTTAGGCTTTCTCCCCCTCCATATTTCACACGAGGTAGTGTTCGTACCTGGTCGAATACTGACACGGTTGATAATATGGCAAGCGGTGTTTATCGCTTCAGCCCAAAAGTGTGTAGGATGATTTTTGGCGAGAATCATAACTCTAGTCATCTCTTTTACTGTTCTATTCTTACTTTCAATGATTCCATTTTGTTGAGGAGTTATAGGAGCCAAGAACTCATGTGTGATTCCCTCCTCATCACAAAAATAAGAGAAACTCGAACTCTGTTCCATGGTCACTACGTAGTCTGATAGTTTTTCTTATGTTTTCTCTTTGTTCTCGACGAATTTTGTTGCATAAGCCTTTGAAAATAGAAAACGTGTCAGAATTTTCATGAATAAACTCGACCCATGTGTATCTGGAGTAGTCATCAACACAGACAATCACATATCTCTTACCAGCCATGCTCTCTATTAGCATTGGCCCCATCAGGTCTATATGAAGAAGTTCAAGTACTCTGGATGTCGTACCATGTCGCAGCCTCTTGTGGGACATCTTTACTTGCTTCCTGACTTGACATTCTCCATAAATATGTCCTTCGGATATCTTTAGAGGAGGAACTCCAGTGATCGCCTCTTCAGATATGACTTTCCTCATGTCTTTCAGGTTTAGATGACCAAGTCGTTGATGCCATAGTTGGGCTTCATCTGCTTTGGTGAACATGCATGAAGTACCAACATTGTTTGATGAAGATGTCTAGAGATAACCGTTATCTCTTGATCGACTTCCTAGCATTAGCTCGACCTAGTTTGTTGTGATCACTAAGCATCTGTCACGAGTAAAATTAACAATTAAGTCAAGGTCACATAACTGACTAATACTCAAAAGATTAGCCGTTAGTCCTTCCACGAGAAGTGCTTCCTTCAGGCAATCAATCCCAGGAAGTTTGAGTTGGCCCTTCCCGATGACCCTGGCCTTGACACCATCGCAAAATGCGACATGTCCAACAAAGCATGGTTTGAGATTGATTAGCAATCTTTTGTCACCTGTCATATGTCTTGAACATCCACTGTCAAAATACCAAACTTTACTAGATGAAGGAGTTAGAGTGGTATACGAAATGTTAGCTTTGTACGATACATCTTTTACCTTCCAAACCTGCTTGAGTGCTTTCTTGTGTTGAGAGAGTTTGGCTTGAGTAGATGTCTCTTTGTGCAGGTCGAAAGAGAAAGGGAAAATGTGACCCCTTTGTCCACAGTGATAACATGTCCAATGGTTTTGTGGGCGAGGAATCAACTAAGGCAGAACAACCCTTTGTGTTTATCTAGGAGCTGTCATAGCATGAGAATGCTGCTAAAAATGTTTGACTCCTTGAGGTTGTTGATAACACAGTTGAACAGGTCCCTGTGTATATTGTTGAGGAGCATGTTGCGACCTATAACGTTGAGGAACATGTTGCGTTTGATGATGTTGCGAGCTTGTGGAACATCAGATGACAAAAACATTTAAATTGACAGAGGTCGCTTGTCCTGCTGAGGAACAAAGACAGTTTTAGATGAGGAGGCTTATGAGGAATAGCCTAGTCTATGCATGTTTTTTGCTGGTTTCCCCATGGAGAGTAGAGTGTCCAGCATATCAGTAATGGGATTCATCATTTTTACATTCTTTGTCATTTGATCAATCTCTGCTGTGAGTCGACTTACTTCCTTCTTCAAATTGACTATGGTTTTAAGCAACCTAGTTTTGTCTTCGGAGAGTGCCAGAATCATGTCTTTTTGTTTCTCCAGGACTTTGGATTCCTCGATATATTGGGTGAATGTTAGAGTTATGCCCCAGTCCAATATATAAGTGATCTACAGATGTAATGTTTTATCATCTTTCCGAATAAATAACGGCATATATTACTAATGTATTGTAGTAGTATATCGAATGTAATTTGATCTATGTCATGATGTGTGTAACCACTAATAGTAGATCCATAGATCAGAAAGAATTACATTTGATGAGTCCCTGATCAGCTAAGCTTCTTTAAGAAGCGATTAGTATGAGACCAACTCCTTGTGATCACGCTCTACTGATCATGGCAAAGTATGTGCCGGAGTTATATCATAGATACCATCAGGTCGATGATATCGGACAACCCGATAGTGAGTATGTTGCATACATCCAGTCATGAGTGTTAAGTTTGTTCTCTAGTCCAAAATAATTCCTCAATCTATATTGTAACGGACATCATTATTCTACATAATAAAAGGCATATTATTACTAATGTGTTGTAGTAATATATCTAATGTGATTTGATCTATGTCATGATGTGTGTAACCACTTATAGTAGAACTATAGATCAGAAAGAATTGCATTCGATAATGTCCCTGATTAGCTAAGCTTCTTCTGAAGCGATCACTATGAGACCAACTCCTTGTGATCACACTCTACTGATCATGGCAAAGTATGTTCCGGAGTTCTATCATAGATATCATCAGGTCGATGATATCGGACAACCCGATTGTGAGTATGCTGCATAGATCCAGTCATGAGATACTCACATATCGTAACTTGTCATTATATCCTAAGTGTAGTTACGACGATTTTCGAGATTGGCTAATTTTGAAGGAACTGAAGAAACATGTTACAAAGAATGTCGAAGTATCTTCTACAACTATGTCGAAGCATCTTCTACGACATCTTGTGTGACACTGTTGACGGCATCTCGGCAAGCATCCTGATCGACAGAAATCAGGAAAGTGCAGGTTCGGCAGTGCAGCAAGAAAACGATTAGGAAAGTGCAGAACGACTCCTAATCTGCAAAGAAGAAAGACGGTGATTAATAGGAAACCCTTTAGGGTTAGTACTCATCCACGATTGCTATAAAAGCTTAGGCTACCCCCTTAGCAATCGTGTGGTTCTTTATTTGTTTCCTAGCAACAATTTGCAAGGTTCTTAGACGTGAAGGTTTGCGGGCTGAGAAATTGCAGATTGAGCTTAGGACATTGTGCATCACATAACTATAGAGAGTTAGGTGATTGAGGGTTTACTAAAGTCGTGAGTTGAAGACTGCACGCAACCACCAAGCTTGAAGAAGACTTGAAGACGACAGAGCAAGGCGATTGCTCGAAGAGTGGAATCAAGACGTTCTTGGATTCAGGGGGAGACCCTGAGATAGATTGCACTGTAAGACGTAGCATAAAGTATAGATCTAGGAGGGATCACAGGTACTTGTATGTTCTGACGGATTACTGATAAGTGAAATCTTTCCACTAGGCTGAGAGCCCCCAGACGTAGGTGACGTTGCACCGAACTGGGTAAACAATCTGCTATGTCATTACTTGTAGCTTATATTTACTGTCCTGCATTGTCTACGCAAGAAGTCAGACACAACGTTGTAGCATCCTGTGCAACATTGTGTGTGGCATCTTGCACGACTAAGTGATCAAAATTTTAATTGGTATCAGAGGGGGCACCTATAGCTTTAGGTGAGTTCCTAAACAAATATTTTGATCAAAGATGGACAATACCAGAGAAGGAGGATCCATAAATCGACCGCCTGTCCTAGATGGAAGCAACTACGGCTATTGGAAGGCTCGAATGTGTGCCTTCATGAAGTCACTAGACAACAAGACATGGAAGGCTGTACTCAATGGTTGGAATGCACCACAACTCAGTGACAGTGATGGCAATCCTATCGGCCCAAAACCAGAAAAAGACTGGACCGATGATGAAGATGAAGAATCACTGGGAAATTCTCGAGCTCTGAATGCTATCTTCAATGGTGTTGACAAGAACGTGTTCAGACTAATCAACACATGCACAACTGCCAAATCAGCATGGGACATCCTGGCCGTAGCATATGAAGGAACAACTAAGGTTCGAGAACAAAAACTGCAATACCTGACTACCAACTTCGAAGCCCTCGTCATGAAGGAAGATGAATCAATTGCAGATTTCAATGTTCGCATTCGTGATCTAGCCAATGAATCCTATTCTCTGGGAGAACCAATGTCTGATGAAAAATTGGTAAGAAAAACTCTACGTGCTCTTAGTCCTAGGTTCAAGATGAAGATCACAGCAATTGAAGAAGTTCATGACCTCAAGGTCTTGAAATTTGATGAGCTGATGGGGTCTCTAATGACCTATGAGTTGTCTCTATCCAACATCGACAAAAGGAACAAAGGAGTTGCTTTCAAGAGCTCAACACACAAGCAACCGGATCCTGAGGATTCGGATTCTGATGAAGACATCGAGGCTACAATGGCCCTTCTCACAAAAAAGTACAACAAAGCCATGAGAAGATTTAGTCGAATGGGTGGACGGAATGTCACAGCAAATGCCAGAAACAATGCTCCACAAAAAGCTCAAGCTGGAGGTAGTCTTGACAGACCAAACAGGAGTGGGGAAGAAAACAAAAACAAAGGACTTCAATGTCATGAATGTGAAGGATTCGGCCACCTCCGTAGAGAATGTCCAAATTTCCTCAAACAACAAAAACGAGGATACAATGCCACTCTATCAGGTGATGACAATGAAGATAGTGGATCTGAAGAGGTAAGCAACTTTGTTGCATTCACTACTACTACTCCTACATGTAATGTTGATAATGCTGTCGACATCAATAATGATCCAACTCCAAATGAGAATTGGACTAAAGAACAACTAGTCGAGGCATACAAAGGCTTGCATACCAGATGGATCAAGGAAACTCTGATACTTGATCAACAAGGCGAAAGGATCATTAGTCTTACCAACGACAAGTCAAGATTTCTAGAGACGATCGTGGAGCTGAAACGAGAGATCACCAGACTTAATGGAGAAATTAGTCTCATGACTAAATCGGTAAAGATGATGAATCCAAGCACAGAAAGCCTTGACAAGATTTTATCGGTGGGAAAACAGTCCAAAGATACGACGGGACTAGGGTACACACATGCTGTCCCCTCAACAACAGGGACAAAGTTTGTCCCACAATAAGCCTTGGCTGACAAGAAACAACAGGATGCCCCAACTCATCCTACAGGACGACCTACAACAAAAGCCATAACATCGTCTACAACCTGTTCTTGTCAAGAATCTGTCAGAAGACATCCTCCATGCAGACAACAAAGCTACAGAAGACCAGCTTATCAATATCAATGGATATGTCATTACTGTGGTCAACCAGGTCATATCAGACCTTTTTGTTTTCAACTTCTTAAGAGGAAGCAAGCTCAGAAATATCAAAGGCATCTTCCATCTCCTCCGAAGACAACTCGCCTTGAATGGAGACCTAAGAACCTGACCTATCGAGCTAATGTTGCATATACATCATTAAGTGCTTCAACGAACAAGGACTGGTATCTCGACAGTGGATGCTCTCGACACATGACAGGTACTCCAGAGTTTCTCTCCAATCTTAAATTATATACAAACTGCTTTGTTACGTTTGGAGATGGGATCCGAGCTCGAATCATTGGAAAAGGAGTGCTCAAGCATCCAGAAGCCACCTGTCTGACTGAAGCATTACTTGTAGAAGGACTTAAGGCAAACCTGATTAGCATCAGTCAGATCTGTGATCAGGATTTAGTAGTGAAATTCACTAAAGAAGCCTGTATAGTTAACAACATCGATCAGGTCACTATTCTGCAAGGAGTTCGCTCAACAGACAATTGCTATATCTGGTCTCCCGAGACACATACCAAAGCAACCAAGTGCCTTGTCTCCAAAGCAGAAGAAACCAAACTATGGCATCGAAAGCTTGGACATCTAAACCTTAGAAGTATGCAAAAGGCAATCTCAGAGCAGGCTATCACCGGAATCCCAAACCTGAAAATAGTAGAAGGAAAGATCTGCGGAGAATGTCAGATTGGAAAGCAAACCAAGATGTCACACAAGAAGCTTCAGCATATCACCACCTCTCGAGTACTTGAGCTGATACATGTTGATCTCATGGGACCAATGCAAGTTGAAAGCCTTGGAGGAAAACGATATGTCTTTGTATGTGTAGATGATTACTCACGATACACTTGGGTTGACTTCCCTCGTGACAAATCAGACACCTTCTCGATCTTCAAGAATCTATGCATCCAAGTCCAACGAGAAAAAGGAGAGACAATTGGCAAAATCATCCGCCTTCGTAGTGATCATGGTCGAGAGTTCGAAAACAGCAAGTTTGCAGATTTCTGCAACTCAGAAGGGATAGCACATGAATTCTCAGCGCCAATCACTCCTCAACAAAATGGCATTGTTGAGCGCAAGAACAGGACTCTACAGGAGATGGCGAGAGTTATGATGCTGGCTAAAGACATACCAACTCACTTCTGGGCAGAAGCACTTAACACTGCTTGCCATATCCACAATCGAGTCACTCTCCGACCAGGTATGTCAGTAACTCATTATGAAATATGGAGGGGGAGAAAGCCCAATGTTAAGTACTTCCATATCTTTGGCTCCACTTGTTATATACTGGTTGATAGAGAGCCTCGCCAAAAGCTTGACCCAAAAAGCGATGAAGGCATCTTCCTTGGCTATTCAAGGAATAGTCGTGCATACCGAGTCTTCAACAAACGAACCAAGACCATGATGGAATCAATCAATGTTGTTGTTGACGATGACTGCAAAGATGCCTCAGAAGATGCGACGGACGAAGACGGAGCCTATCCACCCAACAATGTCAGGAAGAATGCTACTCCAAATGTCAGAGAAGATGCTAGCAGCAAAGCCGAAGAGAATGTCGCCAATAACGAAGTAGTTTCTGAAACCAGCAACAAGAATCCCTCATGAAGAGTCCAGACTAACCATCCTATCTCTGGAGTTATTGGAAACCTGAATGAAGGCGTACGGACTCGGTCAAAAGCTCCTGAAGATTATAACGAGATGATCGGAAATATTTGCTTCGTTTCAAAGACAGAACCCAAAAACATTAATGAAGCCATCAATGATGAGTATTGGGTCAATGCTATGCAAGAAGAGCTGATTCAATTTGAGAAAAATCAGGTATGGGAACTGGTGCCCAAACCAAGTGAAGGAAACATCATAGGCACTAAATGGATCTTCAAGAACAAATCAGATGAGCTTGGCAACATCACTCGCAACAAAGCCAGGTTAGTTGCTCAAGGGTATACTCAAATTGAGGGTATCGATTTCGATGAGACCTTTGCTCCTGTTGCAAGACTTGAAGCAATCCGTCTCCTGCTAGGGATATCATGCCATCTACAGATAAAGCTCTACCAGATGGATGTGAAAAGTGCGTTCTTGAATGGGGATCTCAATGAAGAAGTATATGTGTCACAACCCAAAGGATTTGTTGACCCTCACTATCCTGATCATGTGTATAAACTCAAGAAAGCTCTCTATGGGTTAAAACAAGCACCAAGGGCTTGGTATGAAAGGCTCACAAAATTCCTCATCCAAAGCGGCTACACTAGAGGGGGAGTCGACAAGACCCTATTTGTGAAGAACGAAGACGGGAACCTAATGATAGCTCAAATCTATGTTGATGACATTGTCTTTGGAGGGATGTCAAGCAAGATGGTAGAGATATTTATTCAACAGATGCAATCAGAATTCGAGATGAGCATGGTGGGAGAGCTTACTTATTTTCTAGGCTTCCAAATCAAACAACAAAAGGATAGCATCTTCGTATCTCAGAGCAAATATGCGAAGAATATTGTCAAGAAGTTTGGGCTAGAGAAAGCCTCACATAAAAGGACACCAGCAGCTACACATGTCAAGCTAACTAAAGATGATCCAGGAGAAGCCGTCGACCAACACCTATACAGGAGCATCATCGGTAGTCTCCTCTACCTCACCGCGAGTCGACCAGATATTGCCTACTCTGTCGGAGTATGTGCACGATATCAAGCTAATCCTAAGGTTAGTCATCTATCCCAAGCCAAAAGAATTATTAGATATATCTCTGGGACTACAAACTTGGGTTTGTTATATTCATTCGACACATCCTCTACCTTGGTGGGGTATTGTGATGCCGATTGGGCTGGGAACACATCAGATAGGAAAAGCACATCTAGAGGATGCTTCTTCCTTGGCAACAACCTCATATCATGGTTTAGTAAGAAACAAAACTGTGTTGCCCTTTCCACTGCCGAATCGGAGTATATTGCTGCTGGGAGTAGCTGCACACAACTACTTTGGATGAAACAGATGTTAGTTGAATACAATGTCAGACAGGATGCCATGACTTTGTATTGTGATAATGTCAGTGCTATCAACATCTCCAAAAACCCTGTCCAACACAGCAAGACCAAACACATTGATATTAGACATCACTTCATTCGAGAATTGGTCGAAGACAAGAAGATCATCCTAGAGCACATCCCAACAGAGAAGCAACTAGCTGATATTTTCACGAAGGCACTAGACGCGAGCAGATTTGAGGATCTCAGATCATCACTTGGTCTGTGTTCCATCAACGACCAGTAAAGGAGATACAGAAACGGTTGAGAGGAAGTGTTGGTACCTCTTCATGAACCGGTCTAAAAACCAACGAATGTCATTGGGCCAGGCATATCAAAAGCCCATATAAAAGAAAAGGAAATATACAGTCAGACGCTAAAGAAGATTTGAATCGTTTTCAAAAATCTAGTCTGCCTCCTCTCTGTGCTCACTCTCATCTCCTTCACCATTCACTCTATGCAAATCTCTCAATCAACAATGGTGAAAACTAGAAGCACAGTAGCCCCAAAGGAAGCCACCGCTTCAGAGAAAGCTGAAGCAAAAGGCTCCAGAAGCAGTAGAGCGAAGACAAACAAGCATGGAGTGCGAATCAAAGGGCCAAAAACCCTGAAAAAGTCAGAAGAAATTATCAAAGAGGCTTCACCAGAGAAAGCCCCAATACCAGTTTTTACTCGAGTTCCCAAGAAGTCCCGGACCGGAAGTGCTGCCTTCTCAATGTCTGACCTAACTGGGCCAGAAAGAGAGAATGAACTTGGCCAGGAAAATCGAGAGGCCTCCATGCAAATCGTCGCAGTTCCAACACCAACAGGTAACGATTTCTCTGCCGATACTTCTAGAAACAGTGATCTGTTAGAATCACTACTGGAAAACCAGGACCCACCTAAAGAAGGTGTGGTAGAAGAACTGATACGTCCGGAAGGAGAAAAGGAGGATCTGACTCCGGTCAGTCATGGGCTGGAACGCATTGCGGAAGGAGAAGGAGAAGAAGAAGAAGGAACAGATGTCATACCAAAAGCCACTGAAAATGTTGTAGAAGAGGAAGAAATAGCTGACTCGGAAGAAGCCGAGGAAGAAGAAGAAGAGAAAGAAGAAACCAGAGACGGAGAGACCGATCTGGAAGAAGCTGAGAAGAACAAGGATGCTACCACCAACAACACAGAAGAAAACACTCTGGATGCCAGAGAAGATGTCATGGCAGAAGCTGCTGAGACGGCACACACAGTCCTATCGTCCCTGAAGAAAAAGGTTTTAGAAGAAACTGAAAGTTTGGCTGTTATGGTTGGAAAACTAAAAGAAACAAGGAAAAGAAAGGAGGTTAAGGAGGCTGGAGGTCCCAGCAACAAAAGGAAAAAGTCGCATGTCAAAGAAAAGGGGAAGAAAGTAATTGCAACAAGGAGGTTGATAGATGAATCCACTGATGATGACATTGAAGTGGTCCCTGCTGAGGAAGAAAGGAAGAAGAAGGCCCTGAAAACAGCCACGAACACCATGAGTGTAACTTACGACAACGTGTCGTTTCACTCAGCAGAAGGCGCAAAGAGGTGGGAGTTTGTATTTCAGAGAACGGTGTATCCAGAGAAGACATTATCATCGGAACTGCTTGGGCTAAAGGCCATCATACAGCTCCTGGAGAAGGCAGAATTGATGAGAACCGTCTCCGACATTGGCAACCACTATCCCCTTCTAGTTAAAGAATTCATTGCAAATCTGCCTACCACATTTGGTACCCCAGATGCTCCAGAGTTTGATAAAGTATTTTTCAGAGGCATCCGCTTTGACATCACCTCCGACATCATCAATGAATTCCTGGGAAAGAAGAGGTTTCGATCTGTGCCACCACCCGATCTAAGCAAAGTCCTCCGAGAAATCACCGGAGATAAGAGCAGAACATGGCCATCCAAAGGGACAGTGGCAGCATCAGATCTGACTTCCAAATACTCCATTCTCTTTCGAATTGGAGTTGCAAACTGGGCGCCCTCGACCCACGCATCATCGATCAAACCCGAGCTGGCAATCCTTATCTACCAAATAGGTACTGGATCTAAACTTGACTTTGGACAATTTGTGATTGATCATTTTGTTTGCCATGCTAGATCTCTTGCTGTGAAAATTCCCATAGCCTTTCCATCCCTTATCTCTGAATTACTCGTACATCAACACCCTGGCGTGTTGAAAACGTCGGATAAGGTGGGCAAAAGAGGAGGAATAATTGTCGTAAGCCACAAGTTGTTTGAAGGAAAGCATGCTCCTGATCTTGTCAGGCCGGAAGCCACGGCAAAGACCAGTAGAGCCACAAGTGTCGTCCCTCTCACAAGGACTACCAGCAGGGATGCCGTCATGCTCAAACAAGAAATTGAAGTGCTTGATGAAGACATTGCAAACTTAAAGACTGCTCTGAAGCACCTCTCGCAGCGCCGAACTCACTGCGCCAACCTACTGCACTCCATGTCTCCTCCAGGCTCTGATGATGATCCCACAAATGATCCAGAAGATGCTACCCAAGAAGCCTCCACAGAAGCAACAGAGACTGCAAGTTCCAACAGCAGCTCTATTTGAAATTTTTTATGAAATTCTCTGAATCTTGAACTACTGAACAACTTTTATGGTCTGTAATATTTTGTGAACACTGTATCATGCTTTCTCTCGACAGCTGATCGAGAGCAAGTGTGAGTTATGTTTGGATTTATTTTGCTTATTTCCCGGATTTGTTGAAATATTTGTTTAAGTTTGGCTCTTTTTGAGCCAGCAAGGGGGAGTAAGTATAAGTTAAATAACGCGCGCGATCACGACGATACAAGAAAGGAAGATAGAGAAGACGCGACGATACGCGCGACGACACTGCCGATCAACGAGACGACGAATGCGACGCAGAATGCGACGATGAATGCGACGCATGCGACGCAAAATGCGACGAAGAATGCGACGAAGAATGCTGTCCTTAAAAATAGCCAAAGGGTGAGATTGTAGTTACGACGATCTTCGAGATTGGCTGATTTTGAAGGAACTGAAGAAACATGTTACAAAGAATGTCGAAGTATCTTCTACAACTATGTCGAAGCATCTTCTACGACATCTTGTGTGACACTGTTGACGGCATCTCGGCAAGCATCCTGATCGACAGAAATCAGGAAAGTGCAGGTTCGGCAGTGAAACAAGAAAACGATTAGGAAAGTGCAGAACGACTCCTAATCTGCAAAGAAGAAAGACGTGTTGGGTCCCAGAGCATCCTAATTACGTTCATGGCAGCGGAAGCAACCTATAAACCGCCCCTAACCTGCGCAAGATCGACTACCAAGTTAGATCCTTAGGAAATCGAGTTTTCGGGTTTTACCAGAATCTGCCCGGCAGAAAACCGATATTTTGAAGCTCTATATCTCGAGCTACAGATCTCCAATTGCTTCGGTTCTTTTTGGAGATTAAACCTCAGCCAATTCACTACATCTTTTGTGTTTTGCTCTAAACCCAGTTCGGACGAGAAGACCTCCGTCTGGAGCAAAACATTTTTCCCGTCTCACTGGACAGACTCTGCAGACCAGTCTGCTTCTCGGCCTTGTATCTCCTAAACCAGCGCTCTTTTTGAAAATCAGTATTTCCCAAAGGTTGTAGCCCTTGGACTTATCTTTCCAACGCCGCAAGTTTCAGGTCAATCAGAGCTCGGACGAAGCGGCTATGAATCACGCATTGTCGGTCATCGGAACTGGACAATCTGGACAGTTTCTCCATTTTGCATTTAGTCTTCGTTGAATCGATAAAGAAGAACGTTCGGATCTTCTTCTCTAAAGCAAGTCCACACCAAGGGGATGATCTTGATGATCCCTCACTTAATTGCCTACTAGAACAATTAAATGAAGAACAAGAGAGCAAAGAGAGGAGAGAGTGTTGTGAGAGTTGTGTGATTCTTGAATTAATGAATGAATGCTAGATATTTCAATTCATCATCCAACAAGCATGGGTCAAAAGTGATTGGTATGGGCTTAAAGGTGCTTTAACCCATACCCCTTAAATCACTCACCTCTTAATCCACAATCACCAACTAAGCATGGTGTTGTGTGGCCCCCACACATGGACCCACCATGTGGGCCGGCCATGAGGTCTTGTTGGGCCCTTAATGGGCCGACCATGAGGCTTCATGGGCCGAGCCAAATGGGCCCTCCCGTATTGTCTCATGCCGTGTCCAAAAATCACCCGACCCTTTTGTCGTTACTTATCAAACAAAGTCCGACGCAATATCGACGAAAAACTCAATTTTTCTCGATTCGCTAATTATTCTCTCAAACCGAACCTATGGCACAAAACCTCCAGTTTTGTCCATATATTACTCCTCAAGAAACATCAATGTTTCCTTGTCTCAAGTTATCCGCCTTGTATGTGTGTGACCCTCTAGGCTCATGCCACCGTTGGCAGATCGGCGCAAAAGATCGCTCTTGCCCGATCCATCATAAGTGGTCTCTAGTAAAATATTATGATTACCCAAGGTGCATGATGATCGATGATTCGACTTAACCTTTGTGCGTACAAGTCACCATCCTGTTATCTCTAGATATCCCGATTGATCACAAGGCATAGAGTCGTCTCCCTTGTTCAATCAATCATTGTTACTTGATATGTGAGATGGCTGAGAACTGATAACCCTTATCATTGGCATGGCCATGCTCTTTCTCTCAGTCAGTCTCCATCAAGAGGCCTTCTAACGGATATCTTTCTCATACCGTAGTATGAGGGATAAATCCCTTACCCGTCTTTCGTGTCACTCATGCAACCCGTTCCGCCACCCAATCATGCCCTTTATAGCAATCCTTTTACAGAAAGCGTTTGGCGTAAGTTAAAGCCGTAAGTTCATTGCATAGTGATCACAAAGACTCCTTGGTCTAAGGATGCCGTGACAAGCTATCGCATTTGAATATGTTTATGGCTTAATCTATGAAAACACTATTCAAAGCGGGTTGTCCGATATCAATCACCTCATGATATCTATGATATGGTTCCAGGATCCCTCATCCCTATGACAAGTGGAACTACATCATTAAGAACCATCCTCATACTGGTCGCTTCTTAGGAAGCATGTTTTGACCAGGGACTCGTTAAGTGTGATCCGTACAGATTTATGGTTCTACTACTTTAGTGGTCATAAATCATATCATGCTTAACATATTACTTCAACACATAAGTAATACAAAGCCGTTTTATATATATGTTACAAACGATGATAATGTACATAGACGTTTACAGGCTAATAGCAATTGGACTAGGGCACAAATGCTATCAATCTCCCACTTGCCCCTAGTTCCAATCTAAGTCCCAGTCTATACCCATTGACCTAACATGTTTATCATGTTTTGCTCGTGGAAGAGCCTTGGTCAAGGGGTCTGCTGTGTTATCATTAGTTGCAACGTAGTGGATCTTCACGTCACCTTTTAGCAACAATGTCGCGGATGATGTGATACTTTCTGAGTACATGGTTGGATCTGTCATGTGCCCTGGGTTCCTTAGCTTGCGCAATGGCCCCGGTGTTGTAACAATATAAGTCTACTGGGTTAGATGGGTTTTTAATTACACCTAACCCAGCCATGAAACTCCTGATCCATACAGCCTCTTCTCCCTCTTCGGATGCGGCAATGTACTCAGCTTCGGTCGTAGAGTCGGCAATGGTGTCCTGCTTCTTGCTTTTCAGCTAAAAGCTCCACCGTTCAACATAAACATATAACCCAACTGACTTTTTAAGTCATCGGGCTCTGTCTGGAAAACTAGCGTCAACATATCCTTTGACGACTAGATCATCATTTCTTCCCCCGTATACAAGAAAAGCGTCTTTGGTTTTTCTCAAAATCGAGAATCGCCTTGACGGCAATCCAATGTTCCTCACCGGGTTCGGACTGATGTCTACTGGTATAGCTTAGGGCAAACGAGACATCCGGTCTCGTACATATCATGGCCCACATTATGGACCCTATAGCCGAAGCATATGGGATCTCATTCATTCTTGCTAGCTCTGCAGGTGTCTCAGCACACTACTTCTTGCTTAGCTTTATGCCATGACGCATGGGCAGCAGTCCTTTCTTTGAATCTAGCATCGAGAATCTTCTCAATATTTTGTCTATGTAGGTGCTTTGACTTAAGCCCAAGACCCGCTTGGCACGATCTCTATATATCTTGATCCCCAAGATGTAAGAGGCCTCGCCTAAGTCCTTCATTGCGAAACACTCACCTAACCAAGTCTTTGTTAAGAGCAAGGTAGGGACGTTGTTTCCAATGAGCAGTATGTCATCAACATAAAGCACCAAGAAGACTACTTTGCTCCCATCTGCCCTTTTATATATACGCAAGGTTCATCATCGTTCTTGATGAAGCCAAACTGTTTCACAACTTCATCAAAACGTTGATTCCAACTCCGAGATGCTTGCTTCAAACCATAAATTGATTTGAGCAACTTGCAAATCTTTCCCTTATTCTTAGGATCCTCAAAACCCTCAGGCTGGGACATATAAACGTCCTCAGCTAACCTCCCGTTGAAGAAGGCGGTTTTGACGTCCATTTACCATATCTCAAAATTGCTACGGCAAGTAGAATGCGGATAGATTTGACCATAGCTACTGGAGAAAAGGTCTCTTCATAGTCAATTCCATGGATTTGCCTATAACCTTTTGCTACCAGTCTTGCTTTATAGGCCTGAGGTTTGCCATCCATGTCCATCTTTATTTTAAAGATCCATTTACACCCAATGACTTTTACGTCAGGGGTTTGATCCACCAAGTCCCACACTTGATTATCTGACATGGATTGCATTTCTTCCCTCATGGCCTCCAGCCATTTCTCAGAGTCGGTTCCGTCCTTATTAACTGTAGCTATTGGTTCTTGCTCAACGACTACTTCTGGTGGGTCGTCCAGTGGTTCCTGAGTGACCATCTCATCTAGAAATTCATTAAGATGAACAGCCCTCCCACTGACTGTCTTGGAAATAAATTCTTTTTCCAAGAATGTCCCACCTCGATTATGAATGCCGCCGTTTGCAGAGCGTAACCCCAGAAGGAGATCGGGAGATCAGTGAGACTTAACATTGATCGAACCATATCAAACAATGTCCGATTCCTTCGCTCGGACACACCATTGAGTTGCGGTGTTCCTGGCGGAGTCCATTGAGATAGTATTCCACTTTCTGTAAGAAACTCTTCGGATAAGTATTCTCCACCCCGATCAGAACGGAGTGCCTTGATACTTTTTCCGAGTTGGTTTTCTACTTCAGTCCTAGACTCCTTGAATTTATCAAAGGCTTTGGACTTATGTCTTATGAGATAGACATAATCATATCTACTGAAATCATCAGTAAACGTGATAAAGTAGCCTAAACCACATCTGGCTGGTGTACTCATTTGGTCCACATACGTTTGAATGGATTAGACCTAATAGATCACCTGCCCTCTCACCTAAACCAGTGAAGGGCGTTTCAGTCATCTTGCCCATTAAACAAGCTTCGCATCTATCAATCGTTTGGTATTCGAATTGACTTAGAAGTCCGCGCTTATGAAGCGCTGAGATGCGTTTCTCATTTATGTGACCTAGACGACAATGCCAGATTAGAGTTTGGTCTAAATCATTAGCTTTAAACCTCTTAGGTAGAACAAGGTTAACAGAACCCACGGCAGTTGCGGTAACTCTCACGTTGTTCCCAACTCTTAGGTCCACCTCGCTTTCCCCATATCTCTTCTACTATTCTACACTTGTATATCCGTACAGACATGAGACTCAGCTCTAGTGTCTAGTACCCAAGTATTTATCGTAGAAAGATATAGCTCTAATGGAATACCTGATGAAGTAGCGGCCCCACCGCCCTTCATCTGATCCTCCTTCAGCTGCTGACAGTCTTTCTTCCAGTGACCAGGCTTTTGGCAGTAGAAACAGACCGACTCCTTTGCCTTCCCCTTGCCTTTTACGGGCATGGAAGGTTTAGGAACAAATGGTCTGATCTTCCTTGCCAGGTGCATTGGGCCTTTACCCTTACCACCACCAGTTTTGAAGCTGGATCCCTTCATACGGAGGATGTGTGGACCTACGGAGCTGCCTGCTGACATCTTGCAGGCAATGAGTTCTCGGAGAACAGTGTATTTTTCAATACGTACTTTCTCTTTGAACATATCCTTGATCTACGCAAACATTGCAAACAGATCATGGGATAGCTCCATAAACTGCTTCTGGAGGTCCGCCTCTATGCAGCCCAGCATGACACACGCAACGTCGATAGAGTCGTTAAGGTGTTTCTGGTACGCATCCTTAACGACCCTCGTTGCGTTGGCAGCTGGCTCCACCGGGATAGCCTTATCAAGGACGTACTCCCTGTGTTCCAACTTTAACACAAGTCGTAAATTTCTGTCCCAGTCTAGATAATTTGTCCCGTTGAGTTTACACTTTTCGAGTATAGTCCTCAACGACAAATTAGACGAGTTTGTTGAATTACTAGCCATTTCTACACGAAGAAAGTAAATTTAATCAGAAAAGTTGAATAAATTTACGAAGATCCGAATTAAACACCAACCATAAGATTCTAAGGTTTAGAATCTTAAACCAAGATCCCTTATTCGTCATTTGAAGTACGCTAAGGCGCACCGCTCCAATTGACTTATTTAGGTAGGACGTCCGTCCAATTACAACCCGTGTAACTCTTAGTCAGGGTATGTGCAAAAACACACGGCTTACCCTTCCGATGCCCCAGCTCGACCTCAGGACAAGAATCGTGGTCGAGTCAACCAACCTTCACTAACGAGTTAACTTTGTGCAGATGCTCCGCTAAGGCGCACGACATCCCACAAAGTTTACCATTCCCATCTAGAACCCATTCGATCGATGCTCCGCTAAGGCGCACGACACCGATAAAATGTTTCTACATGGGTGTGAATTTGGGTGGCATCTCACTTGACTCAAATTAGCTTGTAAATTGGTTGTGCTTAATAATTCGAAAGTATTTGGTACAATTACGAACCCGTCATCAACAACCCGTGTTGTGACGTTTCTAATTGTATTACATACTATCTTCATTTGAATCCGTCATTTGCAACCCGTGCAAACACGTTTCAAATTTGAACTCATCAATCACAACCCGTGCGATGATAGTTCACAACGCTTTAAACATGCAAACAATTAAAGTTGATTTTAATCTTTGCATGTGAGGTGATGGCTTATAAACTTATAAGCTAATCATGCAAGCATGTTATTAATTAAATAATTCAAGCAAGCATTCATAAAGCGTTAAATATGGATTTTATAGCCCATCCTAAACTTAGGATTCTACGAGTCTTCACATATTCTCGTCTTTCTCATTCGGGCTCCCACTAGCTCTTGGACTTCCTCCAAGACCGTCATCGTGTTCAATTTTCCATCCTTCTCGTCTTTGAGTAATAATTACAATTAATACTCGGTTCGTAGACCGGATAAAAAATAATTACACTTTATGGGCTCGAATAAAAGAATAATTACACGCTAACACTAACGGTATGCAAACCGTGAAAGCGATAAAATCTAATGGGCTACTAATGCATCATACATTTCATCACATCATCCAACATGTTATCACACAAACATGTTATCAAATAATATGCAATAATTCCGATTTTAATTTTGCCAAGTTGCTTGGTCGGGTTTATCGAAACTAGACCTTTTCGAAAAACGGTTTATCGAAACCGATTAAATTTTGAAAGTTTTCGAAATATTTGATCGCAGGTTCGTGACACGGATCAAACACCACGCACGAACCAAGTCGGGCCAAGCCAATGGGCCGAAGCCCCATTGGGCCGAGCCCAACTATGCACGGCCCGGTTTTGGGCCTTGGAAGGCCTAAACTGGCCTTGTCGCCACTCTCGGCCTCGCCCGAGAGTGGGAACGGGCTCGGTCACCGCCGGCCTCCCCGGCCTCCGGTGACCTCCGTTCGGTACCTCCAATCCGGCTCCCCGAGAGTCCCTTCTCGGACCCGACAAATCCAATAATTTCTGAAAAATTCCAAATTCAATATATTTTCAAAAATAACATATTTCATGCAAATATCCCAAACAGCATTAAAATCATGTTATCAACAATTATGGCATTTGTATCATTACTAAACCGAAATAACATACAAGGATCTCGGAGTGGTAGACCGGCTCTGATACCACTGTTGGGTCCCGGGGCATCCTAATTACGTTCATGGCAGCGGAAGCAACCTATAAACCTCCCCTAACCTGCGCAAGATCGACTACCAAGTTAGATCCTTAGGAAATCGAGTTTTCGGGTTTTACCAGAATCTGCCCGGCAGAAAACCGAGATTTTGAAGCTCTATATCTCGAGCTACAGATCTCCAATTGCTTCGGTTCTTTTTGGATATTAAACCTCAGCCAATTCCCTACATCTTTTGTGTTTCGCTCTAAACCCAGTTCGGACGAGAAGACCTCCGTCTGGAGCAAAACATTTTTCCCGTCTCGCTGGACAGACTCTGCAGACCAGTCTGCTTCTCGGCCTTGTATCTCCTAAACCAGCGCTCTTTTTGAAAATCAGTATTTCACAAAAGTTGTAGCCCTTGGACTTATCTTTCCAACGCCGCAAGTTTCAGGTCAATCGGAGCTCGGACGAAGCGGCTATGGATCACGCATTGTCGGTCATCGGAACTGGACAATCTGGACAGTTTCTCCATTTTGCATTTAGTCTTCGTTGAATCGATAAAGAAGAACGTTCGGATCTTCTTCTCTAAAGCAAGTCCACACCAAGGGGATGATCTTGATGATCCCTCACTTAATTGCCTACTAGAACAATTAAATGAAGAACAAGAGAGCAAAGAGAGGAGAGAGTGTTGTGAGAGTTGTGTGATTCTTGAATTAATGAATGAATGCTAGATATTTCAATTCATCATCCAACAAGCATGGGTCAAAAGTGATTGGTATGGGCTTAAAGGTGCTTTAACCCATACCCCTTAAATCACTCACCTCTTAATCCACAATCACCAACTAAGCATGGTGTTGTGTGGCCCCCACACATGGACCCACCATGTGGGCCGGCCATGAGGTCTTGTTGGGCCCTTAATGGGCCGGCCATGAGGCTTCATGGGCCGAGCCCAATGGGCCCTCCTGTGTTGTCTCATGCCGTGTCCAAAAATCGCCCGACCCTTTTGTCGTTACTTATCAAACAAAGTCCGACGCGATATCGACGAAAAACTCAATTTTTCTCGATTCGCTAATTATTCTCTCAAACCGAACCTATGGCACAAAACCTCCAGTTTTGTCCATATATTACTCCTAAAGAAACATCAATGTTTCCTTGTCTCAAGTTATCCGCCTTGTATGTGTGTGACCCTCTAGGCTCATGCCACCGTTGGCAGATCGGCGCAAAAGATCGCTCTTGCCCGATCCATCATAAGTGGTCTCTAGTAAAATATTATGATTACCCAAGGTGCATGATGATCGATGATTCGACTTAACCTTTGTGCGTACAAGTCACCATCCTGTTATCTCTAGATATCCCGATTGATCACAAGGCATAGAGTCGTCTCCCTTGTTCAATCAATCATTGTTACTTGATATACGAGATGGCTGAGAACTGATAACCCGTATCATTGGCATGGCCATGCTCTTTCTCTCAGTCAGTCTCCATCAAGAGGCCTTCTAACGGATATCTTTCTCATACCGTAGTATGAGGGATAAATCCCTTACCCGTCTTTCGTGTCACTCATGCAACCCGTTCCGCCACCCAATCATGCCCTTTATAGCAATCCTTTTACAGAAAGCGTTTGGCGCAAGTTAAAGCCGTACGTTCATTGCATAGTGATCACAAAGACTCCTTGGTCTAAGGATGTCGTGACAAGCTATCGCATTTGAATATGTTTATGGCTTAATCTATGAATACACTATTCAAAGCGGGTCGTCCGATATCAATCACCTCATGATATCTATGATATGGTTCCAGGATCCCTCATCCCTATGACAAGTAGAACTACGTCATTAAGAACCATCCTCATACTGGTCGCTTCTTAGGAAGCATGTTTTGACCAGGGACTCGTTAAGTGTGATCCGTACAGATTTATGGTTCTACTACTTTAGTGGTCATAAATCAGATCATGCTTAACATATTACTTCAACACATAAGTAATACAAAGCCGTTTTATGTATATGTTACAAACGATGATAATGTACATAGACGTTTACAGGCTAATAGCAATTGGACTAGGGCACAAATGCTATCAAGACGGTGATTAATAGGAAACCCTTTAGGGTTAGTACTCATCCACGATTGCTATAAAAGCTTAGGCTACCCCCTTAGCAATCGTGTGGTTCTTTATTTGTTTCCTAGCAACAATTTGCAAGGTTCTTAGACCTGAAGGTTTGCGGGCTGAGAAATTGCAGATTGAGCTTAGGACATTGTGCATCACATAACTATAGAGAGTTAGGTGATTGAGGGTTTACTGAAGTCGTGAGTTGAAGACTGCACGCAACCACCAAGCTTGAAGAAGACTTGAAGACGACAGAGCAAGGCAATTGCTCGAAGAGTGGAATGAAGACGTTCTTGGATTCAGGGGGAGACCCTGAGATAGATTGCACTGTAAGACGTAGCATAAAGTATAGATCTAGGAGGGATCACAGGTACTTGTATGTTCTGACGGATTACTGATAAGTGAAATCTTTCCACTAGGCTGAGAGCCCCCAGACGTAGGTGACGTTGCACCGAACTGGGTAAACAATCTGTTGTGTCATTACTTGTAGCTTATATTTACTGTCCTGCATTGTCTACGCAAGAAGTCAGACACAACGTTGTAGCATCCTGTGCAACATTGTGTGTGGCATCTTGCACGACTAAGTGATCAGAATTTCACTAAGACCAATGAGTCTTTGTGTACACTATGTAACGAATACCTAAGTTTGACCTAGTCTAACGTTATCTGTAAAAGGGTAGCTATAACGGCTTCGATTGGCTTTGGTATTTATTGCACTAGTTAACTCGAAAGGCGTCTGAGGGATTTATCACTCATACTTCTGTATGAGAAAGATATCCGTTTAGGCCACTTGATGAGTATGACTGAAGAAAGAGCACGGTCGTGCAGGTTATACCTTAGTATCAGTTTTCAGTCATCTCAGATATCAAGAAACAGTGATTGATAAATTAGGATGACCATTCTATGTCTATTGATCAATCTGGATATCGGTTTGATAAAAGGACAGTTACATGTACGATAACAGGTTAAGTCGAACAATCTATAATCACGAATATTGGATAATCATAATGTCTTGCTAGAGGCCACTTATGATGGAAAGGGTAAAATAGTAATTTACCAGTCTGCCAATTATTCTTGAGCCTAGAGGGTCACACGCATTAAGCACGATACATGACAACAATTATGGATGACAATTGAGAACAATTCAGTAGTTTTCTGGCCTAAGGTTTTAACCAGACGGTTGAAGAAATCAATTCGAGGAAATTGAGCCGTTTTTTCTAAACCGAAATTAGAACTCAAGTTAATGAGTTTAATTTGGGTTTTAGTTAAACGGGCTTAAAGCCCATTTAGGGATTTAAGTTATGAATGGGAACAAATGCAACTAAGAGTTTATGAAGGATAGATATGCAATTTTAATTTCAAATTAAAATCACATAATATCTTCCATTATCTTCTCTAATTTTCAGCAACTAATCCTATCATTCTCTCCCCCTCATTGCTGAATTCTCTCTCCCCTCTCATCCTCCATTGTTGTCAAGCTTCTCTCAAAAATTCATAGCAATAATTTGAGTGAAAACCTTCTTTGGTTGTGGTGTTTGTGTGGACCTAATTGAGAAACACTAAACTTGTGTTTTCATCGATTAGAAGAGGTAACTTTCAGATTTAATATATATATATATATATATATATATATATAACATGTGGAATTTACATTAAGATTAGTGCTTGTTTCGATCACCACGGTTACATAACGTCCGCTGCATGATATTTATCTATTGGAACCCGTGGTGATCTCTTTCAGTGAAGAGCTTGTCGTAGGCATTGTTCATCACTTCATCTGGTAAGAGTGTCGATTCATCTATAGCAACATCTTGGTTAGAAGAATGTGCAGTAAAAGCTACAAAGTTGCTTATCTGTTATTCGTCGCTGACTTCTTCTTCTCCGTCAGACATAGAGGTTTTGTAACCCTTCATTTTTTCATAAAGTTTGGGCATTCTTTTTGGATATGACCATAGCCTTCACATTCATGGCATTGTATGCTTTTGCCTTTTTCTGTTCGATCAGATCTCCTAACTTCTTTGATAACGACATTCTTCTGAAACTTGTTTGGTACATTGTCTGTAGGGTTCTGATAGACATGTTTCCCAGCTTTGTTCGAGAATTTTTTTATGATCCTGTTATAATTTTTTACCATCAAAGCAAGAGTTTGGTTAGTATAATCTTCAGATTCAGAGTCTACCTGATTTTGAGAGGGACGCGTTGAGCTTGTCAAGGCAAGTCCCTTGAGTTTTTTGTCTGGAGCGGGAAGTGAGAGTTCAAAAGTCATTAATGAACCCATTAGTTCATCAAACCGAAGAGTTTTCAGATCTGCATTTATGCTATGGCAATCGACTTCATCTTAAATCTGGGACTAAGAGATCGTAGAGCCTTACGAACCAGGTCTGCATCAGTCATGGGTTTTCCCAGAGAATACGATTCATTTTCCAAGTCCCTGATCCGAACATTGAAGTCATTGATTGTCTCATTGTTGGGCCCGTAGACAGTTGTCCACAGGCACCCGATAACGCGCAAGTGCACGCGGTCGTTACAAGTAATAATTCCTGGTAAGCACAGGGTCGAATCCACAAGGACCAATAAGGGTTAATTCAATTTAACTAATGCTATTAAGTGTAATTTAATATATGTAATTTATAGAAAGGTTTGATAATTTATAAAATAGAAACGCTTGGGAGAGACTATTCAGTAGAGAAAACCATGGATGCTAGGCCACTGAACTATAATCATGTCACAATTTCGGAATGAATTCTCATGCACACACTTGAATTCTATGCAAACATTTATACTAACACCACCTCTCGGTATTGGTGTCAGCCTAGACTCGAGAAGTTTGATCATCCCTCTCGGGTAGATAGACACCACGAGTCTGCATTAGCACAACAATAATGGAATCGGGGTTCCGAAGAGTTGAACCCCGGCAAATTAAAGCATGTCTATCACCCACCGGCCTTCTCAGACACGACAACGTGACTCAAACAAGTAATCAATATTCGTCAATACCAATCACAAGCATTAAGTACTTTAATTCACCCAAAAGCATGCATAAACAATTCAATCCATAATTATAAAATCATCACAATTCAATTCAAGACCTAGCATCCATGATCAAGGGTATTTAGCCCATGATCATGGTGCTAGAACCAAAATTCATAAAATTAAATACAGAAATCGAGTTTGAGAAGTAAGAACGAAGAACCCTAAAACCCAAAAGGTTGAAGAATATGAATCGTTGAATCCCTCTCGATTGTTGCTGTGTAGTTTGCTTGATCTTAGCACTTGAATCGCCCTTGAATCGGATTCGAGCTCCTCTCGAAGTCCCCAATCCTCTCCTTGGTTGATATGGCGTTCTACTATCTGCTCTCCCAAAGCGTGGTGTTCAATTGTCGCGTGAAAACTCTAATTTTCAGCCCCTTTCAAGTCGCGTGGAGTCGGCTACAAATAACCCTTTCTGCGTCTGGCAGGTGTAACGATCGTTACAGTGGTGTAACGATCGTTACATCGTCGTTACAGCTCCGTTACACCATCGTCACACCCTTAGTTACATCTCACTGTCTCGGTGTAACGGTCACTGTAACGATCGTTACACTTGTTGTAACGATCGTTACACTGATGTAACGATCGTCACACTTGTTGTACCGATCGTCACTCCTTCCGATCCATTGTCTCTTGCTATCTTGCTTTCCCGACTCCTTGCGATTTTTGCTCGATTTTGACCCTTTTCACATGTATTCTGCACATTCACACCAAACATACCCGAAGGCGTAAAAGTGGCATAAAGATCAATAATTTAACACATCAAGAGTGAAATAACACATAGAATGTGGGTAATAGACATCATAAACTTACATTTGATGCGACCGCATCAACACCCCACACTAAGCATTTTCTCGCCCTCGAGAAATACAATTATACAACAATTGTCGTTTTAAACCCCGAGGTTCACCCCGATAGGGGGAGTTCGACATCTCCCGGGGGTTCTGAGGTCCAACCCACAATCTCATGAAATACTTACCCTCATGGCCGTCTTCAAACTATTTTATTTATAGCCAAACAATCAGTTCACAATTGAGCTCGAATTATCGAGTGCTGACAAATCACAAACCTACCCCTCCACCAATCAAACACACACAAAATGCATGACCAATTAATATGAGTATCTGGTATGTCAGTTATGGTCTTTTCTCACACTTTCAAAAATTTAAACAAAGGGTAAACTAGTCACACATTAGGTTTTTGTGATGCTCATGTAAGAAACGATGTGAACTCGGGGTAGCATATCTGAATTGATGCCACGAGACCGCTATTTTTGGAGTGAGCTTCCCTATTGCTTTTCACTCAACTTTGCTTTATTTTCCCTCCCCTTTTCAAGGTTTGGGCATTCACCATGATTGCAGAGGCGCTTCTTTTTTAATTAATTTTCCTCCTTTGTATTTGATTTCACTTGTGTTTCTTCGGAGACTCTTCTTTGTTTTGCATTATTTGCGTTCCTCTGAAACTTTAGTTGGAGACGATGTGTACATAGTTCACTTAAGATTTCTCATCCATACATTCAATTCACTCATCCTGAAGTCTCGCCTTTTACCCCGGACATTTCCGAGTTTGGGGATCGAGATATGCACTCGCTCTTTGCTTTTCTCACGCTCACTTCCCTTGCTCTTACTTTTTCTGAACTCCGGTCTCTGCTTTTCCGGCACCACCAACTCAGATACACCCCTTCCGGATTCACGTGTGTGTGTGCCAAGTTTAAAAAAAATGATCTCTAGCATATGATTTTGTGACCCCTTGAAAAATAATTGAAAGTATGATACTTGACTTCCACTAGTCAACCTTACCTCAATATTAACTAATTAAACACTTCCACCAAACAAGCACACTCCAAAGGGTATATTTGTGAAATTTCAGCACACAATAAATCTCAAGGGCAATTGAATGACATATAAACTACTTAAGCCTTTCAGGCGGCCAATCGGCAAGCTCAAACAAATGAGCCCTAAAATTAACATGCAACGCAACGCTACACCCCACACTAAAGATGTGCACGGTCCCCCGTGCTAAAAATAAGAATAAAATATGCAACATGCTTGCATGAAATTTAGGGGCTCAAGAGTCACCCCTTTCCCCTATCAAAAACAATATAAACCCAATCAAATACTCTCTTTCCTATGATAGCAAAAAAGTACATCAATAAGCACATTTGGATTTCAGAGATTTCATGTGTATAGGGCAAGTGATAAAATTTGTGCCTAGAGACATAAATAAATACAAGTGCATCAATGCACTTGTCCTTAATCTTTTTAGAAAATTTATGCATCAAACGTGAATAAGATGCACATGAGAAGTAAGGAGAGATATCACCTCGAGTGTAAATCTCCGGTAGCTCCACCCTCTCATTCTTTCTGTCACATGGGCGCTCTTCTCCATCCGGAAGCACTAGAATGGGGCCCATTCCGCTCAACTCTTGCATTTTCTCCTCGAGCTTTTCGATAATGTACCTTTCATCACGAAAAGAAATTCCATTAGAAATAATTAAAAGTATATCATTATCGATGCAAGCATATCTAAAATTTTTATTTAAGCAAGAGTTTTCAATATAATTAAGAGGAGGTGGAGCCTATGTTTTTGCATCAACAACAGGCTCCCTTACTGATACACCCATATATATGTCGTGGTTGACTCTATTATTCACTTCTCGACATGGCTCCACCGTAAGCTCCTCTTCTTTTTCATTTTTGACCTCTTGAGGAGAGGTGACTTCCATCTTGATCTCCTCGTGAGCTAATGTTGGCACTTCGGCCACTTTTGACTTGTTTATCTTGATCTCTTGGAGAGGCTCGTCATCAAACCACCCTAGAGGTCCATATAGATTTTTGGCCTCGAGAAATTTTTCAGTCTCCTTAGTCAACTTTGGCACTTTGGCTATTTTTGTCTCCTCCAAAACTCTCTCATATTTCTCCTCGTTGGCCTCAAATGCATCCTTATGAAACCTATCCATTACGGCATACTTACCAAGTATTTCGTCTTGAGCTCGTAGCAATTGCATCATCTCATTCATTATTTCCGTCCTCTTCTCTTGAGGAGAAGGATCTTGATAATCACCATATCGATTCACTTGGTTTCCATAATAAGCGTGGAATGAGTGATTCTCTGGGTTGGACGATGTGAAGTTTTGGTAAGGGTAGTACTCTTGATTGTTTTGAGATGGCCTCTCTTGATAGGATGGCGGAGGGTCATAATTTGATTGGTAGTCCTGTGTTGATCGCCTTTGATTTAAGTAATGGTAAAGGGGCTCGTCCCGATAGGAATAATACTCACTACTACCTTGGCCTTGATAGCCTTGCCTTGTAGCATAATACTCCGACTCCCCTCTATCTCCATCATAACATCCATACGACGTTGATTGCTCTTGAGGAGTCCACTCATGATCTAGTTGGCTTGTCCTCTCTTAATGATACTCATAGCCTCTCCAATCTTGCTCCATTTAATTTTCTCTCTTTCTTGCCTCCTTAAATTGATATTCACAAATCTAAATCACTAGGCAACAGGAGAAAGAGAGTTAGGGAAGTATTGTACAAAACACACAATGAGCAAGAGATCAAGAAATATAAAAAATATAAAAAATAATAATAGCAAAAATTAAAATAAATTAACCGTTGGTCCCCGGCAACGGCGCCAAAAACTTGTTGGGCCCGTAGACAGTTGTCCACAGGCACCCGATAACGCGCAAGTGCACGCGGTCGTTACAAGTAATAATTCCTGGTAAGCACAGGGTCGAATCCACAAGGACCAATAAGGGTTAATTCAATTTAACTAATGCTATTAAGTGTAATTTAAAATATGTAATTTATAGAAAGGTTTGATAATTTATAAAATAGAAACGCTTGGGAGAGATTATTCAGTATAGAAAACCATGGATGCTAGGCCACTGAATTATAATCATGTCACAATTTCGGAATGAATTCTCATGCACACACTTGAATTATACTGACACCACCTCTCGGTATTGGTGTCAGCCTAGACTCGAGAAGTTTGATCATCCCTCTCGGGTAGATAGACACCACGAGTCTGCATTAGCACAACAATAATGGAATCGGGGTTCCGAAGAGTTGAACCCCGGCAAATTAAAGCATGTCTATCACCCACCGGCCTTCTCAGACACGACAACGTGACTCAAACAAGTAATCAATATTCGTCAATACCAATCACAAGCATTAAGTACTTTAATTCACCCAAAAGAATGCATAAACAATTCAATCCATAATTATAAAATCATCACAATTCAATTCAAGACCTAGCATCCATGATCAAGGGTATTTAGCCCATGATCATGGTGCTAGAACCAAAATTCATAAAATTAAATACAGAAATCGAGTTTGAGAAGTAAGAATGAAGAACCCTAAAACCCAAAAGGTTGAAGAATATGAATCGTTGAATCCCTCTCGATTGTTGCTGTGTAGTTTGCTTGATCTTAGCACTTGAATCGCCCTTGAATCGGATTCGAGCTCCTCTCGAAGTCCCCAATCCTCTCCTTGGTTGATATGGCGTTCTACTATCTGCTCTCCCAAAGCGTGGTGTTCAATTGTCGCGTGAAAACTCTAATTTTCGGCCCCTTTCAAGTCGCGTGGAGTCGGCTACAAATAACCCTTTCTGCGTCTGGCAGGTGTAACGATCGTTACAGTGGTGTAACGATCGTTACATCGTCATTACAGCTCCGTTACACCATCGTCACACCCTTAGTTACATCTCACTGTCTCGGTGTAACGGTCACTGTAACGATCGTTACACTGATGTAACGATCGTCACACTTGTTGTACCGATCGTCACTCCTTCCGATCCATTGTCTCTTGCTATCTTGCTTTCCCGACTCCTTGCGATTTTTGCTCGATTTTGACCCTTTTCACATGTATTCTGCACATCCACACCAAACATACCCGAAGGCGTAAAAGTGGCATAAATATCAATAATTTAACACATCAAGAGTGAAATAACACATAGAATGTGGGTAATAGATATCATAAACTTACATTTGATGCGACCGCATCACTCATCATCTTTCATGGATAATGCTTTAAAGTGTGTCGAGAGGTATTGAAGTTTTTGCTCGCGAACTTTGATCGTTCCTTCATATGTTGTGGCCGGAATTTCCCAAGCATCTTTTGCTACCACACATGTGTTGACCAACCTTAACACATTCTTATCAACTACATTAAAAATGGCATTCAGTGCACATGAATTACCTAGGGCAGCCAGATATTTTGCATCAGTCCAATCACTCTCTGCCTTGATGTGATAAACGTTTTGATCATCAGTAGCGGTTGGAGCCACCCATCAGTTTATCACAGATTTCCAAGCCTTATGATCTAGTGTCTTGAGGAATGCGGTTATACGAGCCTTCCAATACCCATAATTTGAGCCATCTAGCACAAGAGGTCTGTTGACGGAGCCTCCTTCTCTGGATCCAGACATGACTTAATACCAGAATTTGTCAAACAGGAACACACCTAGTGAATTAAGATGCCTCCTCTGATACCAATTTAAATTTTAGTTAGATGCAAGATGTCTATCACAATGTCAAGACGAACTGTGGACATCAAAAAATGAGAGATAAAACCTACACCCATAAATCAAGCATACATAGGATGGATTGTTTCATAGTACCAAAACTCTAGTATTATTATACAATAAAAGAAGTGTAAATTCTAGTTAGATGCAAGATGTCTATCACAATGTCGAGACTAACTGTGAGACATCTTGCTGGTGCAAAGTCAACAATAAAAATGACGAATAGAAAGTAAACGACACGGGAGTTGGTTACCCAGTTCGGTGCAACATCACCTACGTCTGGGGCAGTCTGCAAGTGAACAAGTTCCACTATATGTAATCAATCACACATACAAAACTTTATGATTATCACACAAATCTAAGCCCTGTGGTATTATTACTAGTGCGAACTTAACCCAGGGTCTCCCCCTGTCTCCGAGCCTCCGACTCGAGTCCACTCTTAGAACTGATCAAACAGTTCCGTCTCCTCCTTTTTCATCGTCTTCAAAGGTTTGCACATAGCTTCACCGGTGCGAGTTCGTCCAAAACATCCAAACAAATGTTTCTGCGATTCTTTGTTTATAACACACAAGCTATATTCTTAGCTACAATATACAGCTCCCTAACACGCTCGTCCAACAAGCTTAGGAACTCTGTATATTGTCGACTAGGAAATAACTACACAGCACAACCTTCTACGGGATGGAACGATCATCTATTTGTAGAAGATGCGACGAGACTCTCTTTAGGGTTTTCTTAAGGATGTCGTACGCGTCTTGTCGATTCTATCTCTTCCAAGTTTTCTTTTGTTGCTGCACAGTTGATATGGAAATAATCCTTCTGATATTCGAAGATCTTCTAATTAAGGAAACTCCAGAAAGTCTTTTGGCGAAATGTTATATCGTGATGTCCGAGACTTCTGGATAGACATTTTCTGATTTGAGTATCGGCGTCTTAGGTCGCGACATATGGATGGACATCTTACCATCATATAAAATAGCCAACATCCGTAGGAACCAGAGAAGTCACCATTGTAGAACGTTTGAACGTTCTACAGCCGTTTGTAGTCGAATGTGCCTATATATAAGGGTGCATTCGGCTACAAACCCATGTAGAACATCCAAATGTCCAACCCATGCAGAACTGTCGAATCTTAGACGTGCGTTGTCTCAACGTGCAACACGTGGCAGGGTCCATCATGTTCTACAACATTGCACGACATATTCAACATTGTTCTACAACATTGCGCTACAACATTGCACTGCACGTTCTACAGTTTGAACGTTTATCTGGGTTTGTGGTTTATTTTTCCTCTATATATATATAGAGTTTAAATCACATATAAACTTTCGCTTATTTACAAACCGTACAAACCCATGAAAGACAAGGAGGTTTGCGTGCACGCTCTCCCAGTGTTTGCGAGATTAAACCAGCATGCGACATGTGGCATGCGTGTACTGTGCACTTAAGTGGGAAAATTTCAAATTTTTGCACAGCAGAGCGTACTGTTCAACTTTCTCATTCGGAATGTAATGTGCACCAGTGGGAGTGTAATGTCACTCTCAATGTTGAACATTACACTCAACTGTTGACATTACAATCTTAATGGCATGTATAGTCTCCACTTCAGAGTGTATAGTCTACACTTGTGAGTGTGTAGTCTACATTTGCGATTGTATAGTCTAAATTATGTTGACATTACACTCGTACAGTTGACATTACACTCTGAATGAGAAAGATGAATAGTACGCTCCGTTGCGCAAAAATTTGAAATTTCCCCTCACTTAAGTGCACAGTGCAGGACATTACTCTCTCACGGTAGGAGATTACACTGCCACGTGTCGCACGCTCTTTTAATCGCGCGAAAAGCAACAACCATGATGTGTTCGTTCGATTCGGACGAATTGGGCATTTGTAGTGGAGTGTGCCCCTATATATGTATATAGGGATGCCTTCCACTACAAACTTTGGTTTATTTACAAATCGTACAAACTCATCACCAACCAATCAGAAGTGTTGCTTTATGAAAATCTGCACGCACGCTTTCTCAGTGCGCAACACGTGTCCATGCGTGTCAATGAAAGCTGACACGTAGTGACATTTGGGGTCGCAAAAAGTTCCACCCTCAACACAAAAAGTTACACCTGACCTTTTGCGCTAGGTCGAACTATTTGCTCTGGAGGTGGAACTTTAGGATTCATGTGTACCTTTTTGCGTTGACTGTAGAACTTTTTGCGACCCTAAAAGTCACTGCGTGTCAGCCTTCATGGACACGCTGGACACGTGTCGCGCGCTGGGAGAGCGTGCGCGCAAATTTCCATGTCTGCAATGAGTTGTACAGTTTGTAAACATAAACCAAATTAAACTTATTTGTGGCCGGAAACATAAACGGCTTTCACTATATTTATATTGGGTGTAATGTCGCAGTTCTAACTATAATGTCAACCCTTTTATTTTTTCAAAAGGTTGGTTTGCTCGCACCGCATGTGCTCGGCCTGTGCCGAGCCGGCCAAACGGGCGGATGTGGCACGTGTGTGGGTTTGGCCGTAGCCGCAGGTTACCCCTAAAAGACCCACACACAACTGATAGAGGAAGGGAGACAAACCAATGTAATCAACAAAAAAGTTTCACATCTAAGCGATGTGGGATTCCAAGTCTGAGAGAAACTAATATGATGAATGTATAGTCTAATGTGAGTGTATAGTCTAAACTTGTGGTGCATAGTCTAATGTGAGTGTATAGTCTAAACTAGTGAGTTTATAGTCTAGACGTGTGGGTGTATGAAGAGTAGACAATACACTCACAATGTGAGTGTATAGTCTAAACTTGTAGGTATATAGTCTATACAGTGACTGTATAGTGTATTGTCTACAATTGTGAGTGTATAGTCTAAACTTGCAAGTGTATTGTCTAAACTTGTGACTGTAATGTTCAAACATGTGTGTATAGTCTAAACTTGTAAGTATATAGTCTATACTTGTGAGAGTATAATCTACACTTGTTTACGAGTATATTGTCTACTTTTCATACACCCACACGTCTAGACTATACACTCACATTAGACTATACACCCACAAGTTTACACTATACACTCACAAGTTTAGACTATACACTCATAAGTTTGGTTTCCCTCAGACTTGGAATCTCACATCGCTTAGATGTGAAACTTTTTTTTTTATATTGGTTTGTCTTCATTTCTCTATCAGTTGTGTGTGGGTCTTTTAGGGGTAACCTGCGGCTATGGCCAAACGCACACGCACGCCGCCGCCGCAATTGATAGTCCATCTACATATATATATTACACCAGCTGGACTATCGAGCTATATACTTTGTACGCAGCCTTTATATGAAGGTTTGGCTGCGTACAGTACGCACCGCCAAAAACGCAGCAAAAGAGTCGCAGCACTAATTCGGGCTGCGTTATTTTTACAGTATGCAACCTCAATTAATTAAAATAAAAAAAAATCAGCACCAATTACCGGATTCGATTAGCCGGGCCCAACAAAAACCCAAATCCACCATAAAAAAACCCAAATCATAATCAACCCATATCAAAATTGACCTAAAATTAAAATCGACCCAGATATAAACCTAATCCCAATCAGATTCAAGCTCTAGGGTTTCACAAATCACAATTAATCCACAATTTCAAGTTCTAACAGGATAACAGAAAACACCCAAAAAAAAAACTTGAATTAAAAACTAAACATTATAGTTTAGCTTCCAACATTATAGAAAACCAAATTCAGCAAAACAAAGTACCAAGTTGTGCACATTATTGTCATACCCACCAGGCAACAGAAATCCCAATCCCTAACCCTGATTTTTTTTACACAATTAAGGAGTGTCTCAAGGCTTGGGCTCAGGGAAATCGACGACCATACCTTGGAGCTCCTTCGTGAGGACGACCTGGCAGCCAAGGCTGGAGTGCTTGTTGAGGACCCTAACCCTAGGGCTGCACTTCAACATGTACTCCTTGTCATAGGATCTGGGTGAGAGCTTCTCGAGCCACTCCTCGGCGAGGCTGACCTCACACTCGGCGGAGTAGGCTTCGGTGTCCTCAAGGCAATGCGAGGCGGGATCGATCAGGCACGAGTTGGCGAGGGCCTGGAGGAGGGTCTGGCCGGAGAGGCCCACGACCTCGCGCTTCAGGGCGTCGGGGTCGATGGAAGAGAGCTTGACGATGAGGTTGAAAACCCGGCAGTTCCGGTGGAGGAGCGGGAGAGAAGGAGTCTTTTGTGACAACCAGCTCGGGGTTGGGGTCAGGTTTAGGGTGGTTGAAGAGGAAGGCGGCGAGGCCGTGCGCTAGACCAGAGGCGAGACCTAGGGTGGGGAGAGGAAAGTGTGGAGGTGAGAGGAGGACGAAGAAGAAGTGAGGCAAATCTGCGACTCAGAGTAAGAGAGGCGTGGTGGTTTGGTGTTGTTGAGGCGTGATTTGTGTGGTTGAGAGGATAATAAGTGAGGATAAGATATTAATTATGATTATAATAATTGAAAACGGGCTGCGTAAGTTGTCTATGCAACCCGTTCTCGCTGTGTACCTGCATGTACCCAGCCAGTTCGCGCTGCGTACAGTCTTGTACGCATTGCATTTTTGTATTGGTTGTGATTTTTGTTCGCAACCCAAATTAGCTGTGTACTTTCCTAATGTATGCAGCCTGATTGTCCCAAATGGTGTACTGATATAAGCAATAACACTAATCATAGAAGCACGGTTTCTACAGAAAAAAATCATAGAAATGTGTTGCACTTAGATTTGACAAGTAAATTAAAAATATGGGAAATAATAGAAGTTATCTTTCTACACTAAATCACGCAATTTACATTAGTCAATGTCATGAGCCTTTACTTTCCAGTATAAATCTTAGAGCTTGTAGCAAATGCCAAGGCATAGCATAACCAGCTAGCTGCAATGACAACTATTTCATACACGGAAATGTTGTTGGGCTTTTTTTTCCTAGTTTTTGTTTATCACTGGATTAGGGATCGAAAATCAATCTTTATAGAGTGGCCTATCATTGGCTCACTTCCGGTACTTCTGTTTAATTCACCGCATTTACACGACTATGTATCCAAGTTTTGTAGACAAATTGGGGGCACATTCGAGTTCAGAGGGCCTTTGTTTTGTAAAATGGATTATCTAGTAACCTGTGATCCTTTGAACACCAACCACATCTTGAGCAAAAATTCCTCCAACTACATAAAAGGCCCCGATTTCAGTAAGTATTTTGAGCCTTATGGAGATGGCATTTTCACTGCTGATTCGGATTCGTGGAAGTTTCAGAGGAAGATGATTAACTCGTATCTCAAAGACAGCAAGTTCCAGCCGTTCTTGGAGAGAACCATCCAAGAAAAGGTGGCCAATAGCCTATTTCCAGTTCTTGATCATGCTTGCATCACCAAAATGGAGGTAAATTTGGGAGATGTATTATTGCGGTTAGGCTTTGATATTGTCTCTTTGTTGTTCTTAGGTCACGACTCCAAATGTCTCTCTGTGGAACTCTCCCCAGTTAATTATAATGAAGCAATGAATGACGTATTGGAAGCCGTGGTACATAGGCATGTTGTCCCTGAGAAATATTGGAAGCTGCAGAAATGGCTTCATATTGGGCAAGAGAAAAAGCTTAGTGAAGACCTGAAAATGTTTGATGATTTTGTGTATCAGTGCATCTCATCCAATCAAGAAAAGCACTTCCAAAGCAAAACAAAAATGGAAGATAAAGAAACAAACTTCAACTTCCTATTAACTTGTCTTTCGGAAGAAGCTGGTGCTCATGCAAAATTTGATTGCAAGTTTGTGAGAGATGTGTCATCAAATCTTGTGTTTGCAGGAAGAGACACATCAAGCGTGGCTCTTTCTTGGTTTTTCTGGCTCCTTGCAACAAACCAATCTGTTGAAACCAAAATTTTACAAGAGATCAAAGACAAAATCAAACATTATAAGCATATATATAGTGCAGAAGAGCTGAATAAACTCACTTATCTCCATGCGGCATTGTGCGAGACATTGAGGCTCTACCCACCCGTGCCTATCAATCTCAAATGTTCAGTGCTGCAAGACACACTTCCTAGTGGCCACCGTGTGAAGGAAAATGCAAAGATATTAATTTCTTATTATGCAATGGGAAGGATGGAAAGAATATGGGGAAATGATTGCTGTGAATTCAAGCCCGAGAGATGGATCTCTGAAGATGGTGGAATCATGCACGTGCCCTCCTACAAGTTCTCTGCATTCAGTGCTGGACCGAGGACATGTTCGGGTAAGGATACGAGTTTCGTTCAAATGAAAATAGTTGCAGTTTCAATCCTTACCAACTATCGTCTCCAGCTTATTGATGATCGTCCTGTTGTGCCAAGTAATTCCGTGGTACTACACATGAAACATGGCTTGAAGGTAAGGGTCACCAAGAGAAGCATTTGATTGATGAATGCTTGTGTAGCAGTGAACAATATCTGCCACTATGTAAATAAAAAAGCCTTCTAATTCTGTACTATAAGTGCGGAAGTTATGTGTAGGCTACATTGTGACAGTTATGTGTAGGCTACACAGTGTAGTTATCCATAGTTATGTGACAAATAATATCTGCCACTATGAAACCACTGTCAGATTCAGGACATTCATAAACAATTTCTTAAAGTAAAACAAATTCATATAGGAGAAATTTCAAACCAAGGCATTACGATGCTGAGTGAGCAAACTCTATAAAATTTTGTCCCCTCTTATGAAATTTTATAGATCCGCCACTGATAACAACCCTTGAAAATCAACGAAATTTAAATAAAAATACCCATTTTAACAACCATGTCTAACAAAATCGATCTTAGACTCAAATCCCTAAACTTCATAAGCAACAAAATATTTCTTAAGCAGAGATCACAAGTCGGCACTTTGTCGAAGCAACCAGATATGGGTTTACAAACACGTGCAAATTGAGGAACTTATCAGGTTAAATCAATGGAGGTGATGCGGTCAAAACCGAGGTTGGCCCGAAGGCAGAAGAAGAATTAGGGTAGAATTGATAGAAGAGGTAGAAGAGAGAATTTGTAGAGAGAGAAGATAGTTTTGTATGAACTCAAGACATACTCCCAAATTGATTTACCATTTCAGGTTTCTATTACATATGGTGTAGAGAGCAGCAACACTCAAAATCAGATGGGCCTAAGGCTTACAAACAATAGCATAGAAAAAAGCCCATACTTTGAGCCTGCACCAATTGAGCCCAAACAAACAAACACTTTAAGCAAACAACCTTTATCAGGAGGATACGGGTGCGCGTGCAGGAGAGATGATACGAACACTGGAGACGAAGACTGATATCAAGCAAGCTCAGGAGGAGATGAAGAGGTTGAGAGTGATGGTAGCGATCGGCACGAGAGCGAGAAGGGCCTGTTCCGGTGCATCGGGATGATGGAGGCTTAGACGATAAGATAAGAACTTGTGAAATTAGGGTAAAAAGATGGATTAGAGTGAGTAGAGAGAAGACAAAGAGAGGAGAGAGTAGGGATGAGAGAGAGTGATAATTGTTGTAATACTTTTTCGTTATCTCTTTCAGTCATCATCATCTACTGATAAGTACTAATAGTAGTAACATCACCGCACTGTCAAGAGATTAAACAAACTACCAACATGGGCTTGGGCTTGATCAAGCTAAACAAAAGATAAAGCCCAATAACTAAGAACAAAAGTCTAAAATATTAAAAAACCTTATCGCTACCCTCTCCTTCAGTCGATTCTTGTCCCAAAAATCATACATCTTCAAACGTCCATGGCGAAGGTAGGAAATTGCTTCTGAATGTCAGAAACATACTCTCATGTGGCATCTTCCGGAAACGAATCCGACCACTGAACAAGGACCTGAGTTACTGCCCTGTTTCCTCGTTTGGCTAGGCGACGGTCGAGACATGCAATGGAGTTTTCACCCTGGTTTTGTCAGAACTTGGATCGGGAATGGAAGCTTGAACGGGACTGTTACCAATATGTTGCTTGAGTTGGGAAACATGAAAAGTAGGATGGAGTTTCGCCGAACTCAGCAAGGCTAAGGTGTAAGCAACCTCTCCCACTTTTTTAATTATCTGAAATGGACTATAAAATTTTAGGGCTTAGATTTGTGTGATAATCGTAAAGCTTTGTATGTGTGATTGATTATATATAGTGGAACTTGTTCACTGGCAGAGTGCCCCCAGACGTAGGTGATGTTGCACCGAACTGGGTAACCAACTCCTGTGTCGTTTACTTTATGTTCGTTATTTTTATTGTTGAATTTGCACCAGCAAAATGTCGCACAGTTAGTGTCGAGAGGCGTTTCTCGCCTATGTGGCCTAGACGTCAGTGCCACATCACTGTCTGGTTTAAGTCATCCGACTTCAACCTCTTATTTACGTTATAGTTTGAATAGTAGTTAGTGTTATCAATATTTAAAATATATAATCCACCAACCACAGATGCAGTGCCATAAACGATATTATTTCTTGATAAAGTAAATAAGTCATTGTCTATGGCAAATAAAAAACCAAGTTTGTCCAAACTGGACACTGAAATAATGTTCCTACTAAATGTAGGTACACATAATACATCGTCCAAAACTAAAATAAGCCCTGTGGGCATCCTAAGACTAACAGAACCGACAGCCGTCGTTGACACCGAACTGTTGTCTCCGACTCTCAGATCCCGCTCGCCTTTCCCAAGGAGTTTCTTACTTTCCAGATCCTGCAGATTAACACAAATGTGAGTTTCTGCTCCGGTATCAACTACCCATGTATCTGAGAAAGTAACGTTGAGATTATAATCAACAACGTAAATACCTGATCCAGGTCCTGAAGGGTGTCCTCCCTTCTGCAAGCTCTTCACATATTCCTTGTGCTGCCTACAATCTTTCTTCCAATGACCTGGCTGCTGGCAGTAGTAACATACTACCTCTGAGGTCGAAGCGCTCCCTTCGGTTTTAGGAACCGTTTGTATCCTCGGACCTCTAGGTGCCCTTATCTGCCCAGCTAGGTGCATTGGCGCCTTACCCTTACCTGACACTGCTGGTGTCTTGCCCTTGTTGGAATGTCCTGGTGACTTGCCAGTAGGTTTGCCAGCTCTTTTGAAGCTGACTCCCTTATTGACCATCAGAACCTTAGGGGTCTTGCCCTTGAGATTTTTCTATGCTGTAACCAACATCCCATGTAGTTCCTTGATGGCCTTTTCCATATTATGGAGATTGTAATTTGTGATCACACCTCCATAAACCTTTGGAAGCGACATCAGGACTATGTCTGATTTCAGTTGCTCTGTGAATTTGTGACCTAGACTGGCCAAGCGATCAAAGAGTCGCTTCATCTTCAGGACATGTAGGCTCACTGCCTCACCAGTATTCAGCCTGCTATAAAATAACTCCCTAAGAGTGTCGTATCTTTCGACACGAGAATTCTTCTGGTAGTATATTTTTATTTCCTCCATCATCTCTTGGGGATATCCCATGAGATGCATGAACTGGTCATGGGTGTCATTTTACATGGACCCGACCATGAGGATGCCAACATCTTGTCGATCGCTTATGTACTTGTCATGAGCGTTCTAATCGGCCCCACTGGCATCATCTGCAGGCTCTTTTAAAGGCTTATCTGTAAGGATATACTCATGTCTGTCATACTGAAGGGCAAGCTTCAGGTTCCTCTCCCAAACTAGGAAGTCGGTCCCCGTCAGCCTGTCACTTGACAGAAGAGACTTTAAGGCTTCACTGCCAGAACATGTTGATTTGGGTTTCGACGGTGCCATTAATCTATACATGAAAATAAATTCGATCAGATTCTTAATTAAGTTGAAGTGAGAGATACTTGATTATGAACATTATTGATTCTTGTGTTTGAATCTAAACCAAGATCTCCGCATATCCAAAACTGAAGTAAGTTAATCTCATCGCCCCAGTTTTGGACATTGGAGTAAGACAGTCCAGTCCTTTCACAATTCCATGTGATTCTTGGCTAGGGCTTATACATTGTATGTATACGACATTGCCCTATATCTGATACCCTGGCTCAGATCATCTGAGAATCGCAGTCAAGTCAACCAATTTTGAACGCATGGTCCAATTTGCATGGTTACCACGCTAATGTGCACGTACCCATACAAATTAGTCCATCTTCTATTAGAACTCATTCGCATGGATCCACGTTAATCGTATCTACCCATTATTCTGAGAACTAATCGAAGTGATGAAAAGTGGGCGGTATCTAGCTTGACTTGAAATTACTTGCCTTTTAAATATCCATTATCCATGATCACTATTTGATCTTAATTAGAATTTATCATTTACAAATCCATGTAAAGATAATTTCAATTCCGGTTTACATGTGCGTGATTAACTAATTATTATTAATCTTTACACATGTGGGTGATGATCTAATTAACATGTACTTATAAAAGTTAAATCATACATTCAACCATACATTCATAAACATAAATGTAAATTTGTTTTAGCTAGCCCGCTAACCCTACTGGAATAAATTGAAACCTATACTAGGTCTTGTCTTTCCTCATTCTCCTGGACTCCCACTGGCTCCACGCCTCCTAGGGATTACTGTCCTTCTCTTTGGTTCTTCTCGTCTAAGGACTTTGTAATTAAATTTAATTAAATAAAATAAATGCTGTGAGACGCAGGTCACAATTAAATTACAATCCAAAAGCAACTCGCAGGTTGCAAACCGAAATTAAATTCTAAATTCGGGCTAACTTAGCAATCATGTTGCAAACACCGTGTTATCAAACAAGCATGTTATCAAGAAAGCATATTAATTCCAATTTTATCTTGATTTAAATCATAAAATACGGTTTATCGAAACCGTTTTCTTGAACCGGTTAATTTCTAAATTAAATCGGTTCACGCTCTGGTTTATCAAAAACGAACCGGTCTGAAATTTTAATTAATTATTGCTGAAAAGTTCTGGATTTTTCTGGGTCAGTTCTAACCCGAATCCAATCTGATTTGACTAAACCAAAATTGACCCGAGGGCCAATTTTGGGTTCGGCCAAACCCTAGCCACCAGGGCTGGTCGCGCCTTGACCGACCAGCCCGTGAGGGCTGGCCGAGGCGGGCCGCCTGATCGGACCTGGTCGGGCCGAGGCCCTCCCCTGGCCGAAGCCGAGAGGCACGGCCAGATCCGCCACAGCCAGATCTTGTCGGCCTTCTCGTTCCGGTCGATTGGCCCGTGGTTCGGCCGGGGTTAGCCTCTCGGCTAGCCTCGGCCTTCCACGGGTCTCGATCCCGATCAAATTAATTTTTTTCAGCAACATTAAAAAAATTTCAGCAATTAATTCATCAACCAAAATCATAGAATTTGCAATTTTTAAATTTACAATACCGAAATAAATTGCAAATTCAAATCTAGCCTATCATGCTTGAATACAAAATCATACGTAACTAAACCTCTAATATCACTGAAGAAATTATTTGAGGGTTCCAATCAAATAATTTCATGCCCATACAAAAAATTAACCTCAAATATCCGAATTAATAAGGATCTTGCATGATCATGAATTGATCATGAGATCTAGGCTAGAATAAAAACTTTGAATATTACCTTTGATTAAAATCTCTTTGTTACTAAATTGGATTTAGTAACCTCTAAAGATCGTCCACACAGGAAGAGCAATCCGGGGATACTCACAACGATTCTTACTAGAAGATCGAAGCAAGCGAAATGGACGGAGAGAGGAGGAGGGAGGGTAGTCGGTCGGCTTAGAAAGAGAGAGAGGAGAGCGGCTAGGGTTTTTGGAAAATAATTCCCTTAATTTTCAGATCTGAAAATTTCCCTTTTATAACCCTCTTTAGGCAATAATTAATTAAAGGCCTTAATGGGCTTAAAGCCCAAAGCTTTTAATTAATTATGTGGAGAAGCCCATTCTCGCTTAGCCCATTCTGGCTAGGCCCAGTTTAGCTAAATTAAATAAATCTAATTAATTGGTCGAGCTAAACCGTTCTTGATTTCTGGTTTAGTCCTAAACTGAAATCAGTCTAATCCGGTTTAATCCAAAACCGGATTTTGTCTCTCTCATGATTCCTCCATATGATTCCATCCGTTTTACTCAACCTTTAGTGTGTGACTCTCTAGGCTCACGACACGTCGGCGGACTGGTAAAATTACCATTTTACCCTTTCCATCATGAGTGGCCTCTAGCAAGACATCATGATTACCCAACGCTTGTGATTATCGAGATTTCGATTTAACCTTGTCGTACATGAATCTATCCTTTTATCCTCTTGATATCTTTGCCAACCACGAGGCATAGATAAGTCATCCTCATTACATTATCCTGTTTCTTGATTCTGAGTTAAGCGAATTATAACTGATACAACGTATCGACTGCATGGTCATGCTATTGTATTTCAGTTGTACTCATCAAGTGGCCTAAACTGATATCTGCTCACACGTCTTTATGAGGGATAAATCCTTTAACGATCTATTGAGTCAACTCATGTAACTCGTGATCGAGCAAATCACTGTCGTTAATGTAACCCTTTTACATGAGACGTTAGACTGAGTCAAACTCGTCACTCATTACATAGTGACCTCAATAGTTCTTCTGTCAGAGGATGTGATTTCATGTGCCGACATATGAGTATGTTCATGACTGTGTCTATGTAACATAGTCATGATCGGCTCGTCCTATATCACCCCTGTCTGGTGATACTATGACCTAACTCTGGCCCCCTTCTGGCCATGATCAGTAGAGCGTGATCATTTAGAGTTAGCTTCATACCGATCGCTTCTTTTGAAGCTATTCTGATCGGGGACTGCTCAAGTAAGATATTATCTGATATGTAGATCTACTATTATGTGTTGACACATCAATGATACAAATCAAATCATACTTAAGATATTACTACAACACTTAGTAATACGAATGCCGAATTTATTTCAACTAATAATCTTTATTACATGATTAGATTGAAAATACATTATGCTAGGGCACAAAAACCCAACAGGACCAATGGCTAATCTTTTGAGTATTAGCCAGCTATGTGATCTTGACCTAATTGTTAATTTCACTCGTAACAAATGCTCTGTGATCACATCAAATAAGGTCGAGCTAATGCAAGGAAGTCGATCAAAAGATAACTGTTACCTGTGGAAATCGGCACCAAAAAATGTCGGTACATCATGCATGTTCACCAAAGCAGATGAAGCCCAACTATGGCACCAACGCCTGGGTCATCTAAACCTTAAAAGCATGAAGAAAGTCATAGCTGAAGAGGCTATCTCTGGTGTTCCTCATCTAAAGATAATCGAAGGATGTATGTGTGGAGAATGTCAAATCGGGAAGCAAGTGAAGATGTCCCACAAGAGGCTGCAACATTGTACGACATTCAGAGTACTTGAACTTTTCATATAGACCTAATGGGGCCTATGAAAACTGGGAGCCAGGGCGGCAAGAGATATGTACTTGTCTATGTTAATGACTACTCTAGGTACACATGGGTCGAATTTATTCGTGAAAAGTCTGACACATTTTCTATTTTCAAAGGCATATGAAACATAATTCGTCGAGAACAAAAATAGAACATAGGCAAAATCGTCAGACTACGTAGTGACCATGGTACAGAATTCGAGAACAGCCGCTTCTCTGATTTTTGTGATGAGGAGGGAATCGCACATGAGTTCTCGGATCCTATAACCCCTCAACAAAATGGAGTAGTGAAAAGGAAGAATAGAATAGTACAGGAGATGGCTAGAGTTATGATTCTCGCCAAAAATCTTCCTACACACTTTTGGGCTGAAGAGATAAATACCGCTTGCCATATTCTCAACCGTGTCAGTATTCGACCAGGTACGAATACTACCTCTTATGAAATATCGAGGGGGAGAAAGCCCAACCTCAAGTATTTTCGTGTTTTTGGCTCCACCTGTTACATCTTAGCTGACAGGGACCCTCGTCGAATATTTGATCTGAAAAGTGATAAACAGATCTTTCTAGGATACTCCAGAAATAGTAGAGCATATTGAGTCTTCAAAAATCGCACTAGAACGGTTATGGAATCCATTAATGTGGTCATAAATGACACTGACCATATTTTTGAAAACATCGGCGGTGAAGAAGCAGTCGTGCCACATGTCTCGCAAGATGTCGGGACATAGGATGTCAAGGCAGATATGCCTGATAAAGGGACAGAAGAAGTCGTAGACACAGGAAGCGACATTGCGCCTAATAATGTTCCAACGACTGTTGAAGAGCTCAGAAATCCCTCCAGAAAGGTTCAGAAGGACCATCATGTGCACGAAGTTATAGGGAATCTTGAAGATGGAGTTTGAACCAGACAAAAGGCTCCTTTTAGTTATCGTCAAATGATCAGAAATGTCTGCTTCGTCTCAAAGGTGGAACCAAAGAATGTTCAAGAGGCAATCAATGAGGAGTATTGGGTTAATGTCATGCAAGAAGAGCTTGGATAGTTCAAAAGGAATGAAGTCTGGGAACTGGTGCCAAAAACAGAAAGCATCAATGTGATAGGAACGAAATGGATCTTCAAGAAAAAGACAGACAAATTTGAAAATATCTCTCGGAATACAGGAAGATTGGTGGCTCAAGGGTATACTCAAGTAGAGGCCATTCGACTGCTGATGGGAATTGCATGTCATCTCAAGCTCAAGCTATATCAAATGGACGTGAAGAGTGCGTTCTTAAATGGGGACTTCAATAAGGAAGTCTATGTGGCTTAACCCAAGAGATTTGTCGACCCACATGCACCGGATCATGACTACAAGCTCAAGAAAGCTCTCTATGGCCTGAAACAAGCTCCTCGAGCCTGGTATGAAAAACTATAACTTTTTCTAATGTAGAATTGTTATGCAGAGGAGGAGTGGATCGGAAAATGTTCGTTAAAAAGGAAGGCAAAGACATCATGATTGCTCAAATTTATGTTGATGACATAGTCTTCGGAGGGATGTCTACCAAGATGGTGGAACACTTTGTGAGTCACATGCAGTCATAATTCGAGATGAGCATGGTTGGAGAACTTAGCTATTTCCTGGGGTTCCAAATCAAGCAAATGAAGAATGGGATCTTCATCTCTCAGAGCAAGTACGCTGTGAATTTGGTAAAGAAGTTTGGTCTGGAAAAAGTATCTCACAAACGGACCCCCATTGCCACAACCACAAAGATGTCTAAAGATGAAAATGGAAAATTAGTAGACCACGGCCTATACAGAAGCATCATAGGAAGTCTGTTATATCTCACAGCAAGTCATCCTGACATAACATACGCCGTCGGAGTATGTGCCAGACATCAGGCAAACCAAAAGGTGAGTCATCTTTCTCAAGCCAAGAGAATCTTGAGGTATGTTGCTGGAACGGTGAATTTGGGGTTATTATACTCGTTTGATACAACGACTAACCTTGTTGGATACTGTGATGCTGATTGGGCTTGAAATACCACCGATCGAAGAAGTACTTCGGGTGGATGTTTTTACTTGGGAAATAACCTGATCTCGTGGTTCAGCAAGAAACAAAACTGTGTGGCCTTATCTACAGCTGAATCAGAATATATAGCCGCTGGAAGTAGTTGCACTCAACTACTTTGAATGAAGCAAATTCTGTCCGAGTATAATGTCCAGCAAGATGTCATGACATTGTTTTGTGACAATGTCAGTGCTATAAACATATCTAAGAATCCTGTCCAGCATAGCAAGACTAAGCATATAGATATTCGTCATAACTTTATAGGAGACCTTGTTGAAGAAAAGGTAATTCAGCTGGAGTACATTCCCACTAAAAGGCAATTGGTTGATATTTTTACTAAGGCCATTGACACTGCTCGATTTGAAAGTCTAAGGTCATCATTAGGACTTTGTATGATCGAGATGTCATCTACGACTTAAAGCCAGGGAAAGACTGGTGTGGATCATGGGAGTCAACATCCACACCACATGATGGGCCGAAAGATGTTCAGAGCCCATTCAAGAAGGAAAATGGGAAGTGCTGACCTCACAAATATATCGTTTATTTTATTCCCTATTTTTTGGCCCCACTCATTCAAAAGGATTTTCCTAACTGTTGTGTATTGTCTTCTCTAACCTTTCACTTTCCAAAAGATTTGCAACCCTCCCCTTTTGTGCTCTCTCTCTCTCTCTCTCTCTCCCTCCCCTTGCACTATTAGGACATTGGTGGGCACTCGAGGTGGAAGGGTTGCGGCCAACTTCGCCAAGAAAAAGGCACTACGCCTGAAATCTATGTCTTCCTCACGATCAAGCTCAGGGAAGAAGAAGGGCGAGAAGAAGAAAGAAAAGGCCCGAGAGAATGTCCCAAAAACGACCAAAACAGGGATCACCATAGCCGAGGCCTCTGAGGCACCCATTGCCGAAGCAAGTGCTGGTAAAGAAAAAGCAGTCCCACCAGAAGCTCTGACCTTCTCCATGCCAGATCCTAAAACCCCTGGTTCTCAAAATCCTAATTCTCATGTAGTGGAAATCACTCATATTCCAACCACAAGAGTAGAGGGTTTGGGTAGCTTTGGAAACACTGAGGAGGGTGTAAAGGAGATTCCCTTGCAAACGATCTTTCCAACTGAAGAAGTTCTGTCTGCTGTTGATGAAAACCCTCAAGAAGGTGATGCGTCTATACTTTCAAAAGAAGGAGATGAAGACCTAGATCAATATCTGAACAGTGCAGAATGCATGCAAGAGGAACTGTCGGGTGTGCCTCTAAAGACTATTGAGGAGGCTGAGGGCGCTATGGGTGATGAAGTTGTTCTAGAGAATCCAAAGGTTGTGTCTGAGAAAAATCAGGGTGATGGGACTGATGATGTCCCAACTCGTGTTGCTGAGAATGTATGTGAGAATGTGCAGGAAGATGTTCATGAAGTGAATGACGAAGACTCTGGTCCGAATAATTATGTAGCAGAAGTACTTGTTGATCTAAGGCAAGAGGTTGAATACAGTGAGAAAACCGTTTCTCACGAGAAGGAAGTTTCTAATACATCTGTGTCCATTGGTCATGAGTTTGTTGAAGAAGAAGAAGAGGTTGAGGTCTCTAAAGAAGAAAATATTGTTGTATTCAAGTCAAAGTCCAAGAGGAAGAAGACTGCTGAGCATGTTGAACTGGTAAAAAGGATGTATGGGATGAGGAAAAAGGTTATAGTTGAAAAGAAATCTGCTAGAAAGAGTGGAAAGAAGGGAAAAGCTGACAAGGCTGCAAGTCCTACCAAAACAAAGACGCAAAAGATGTCGAAGCAGCTTGTGGATGAACCCACCTCGGACAAAGAAGAAGTGGATGTTGTAGAAAGGGCTCCTGTTGAGCCTAAGTATATTGGAGGACAGAAGCTCCCGAAAAATGTTCCGCCAACCAAGATAGATTACATCTCATTCCATCATGCGGAGTCAGCGTTGAAATGGAAGTTTGTTGTAATGAGGAAAGTTGTTCCAGAAAGGGAACTGTCACCGAGTGCCTTGAAGATGGAGGAGATCATATAGCTAATTACAGATGCAGGGTTCCTACATAGCGTCTCAAATATTGGTACGTAGTACCCCCTACTTGTTCAAGAATTCATAATTAATATATCTCCTACTTTCGACATACCCTCCAGTTTAGAGTATAGAAAAGTGTATGTTCGAGGAAAATCCTGCATCTTCACAGAAGAGGTTGTTAACAACTATTTGGGAAGAGACACTCTGGATGTCTCAGATGATGTCCCATCATTGAACAAAGTTGTCTAGGAGATATCTGGTGTAAGGACCGCTCCCGGTCAATTTGGGTCAATTTTGTGAAAAATGGATAAAAATTTACAATTTCGCGATTTGACCAAATTTTGACTCGAGAGTCACCGAGGACTACTATTTGAGCCATTTTAAGATGAAATTGTAATATTATGGATATTAGGTTCATATGGAAGCAAAAATTTAGCGAAACATCATGGTTCTGATGGTTTCGAAAAACGTGTCCGTTTCGGACGATTTCGGGTCCGAAATGACAAAAGTGGCTTGTGGGACCCCCCTACTTTACACTTGGCATGTTTCTAGAGGGGGGGAGACTTTTGAGTGATTAAAAAATTAATTGTTTTAATTTAGATTTAAAAGAAAATGGGAAATGGGTATATTTAATTAGTTTAATGTTTAAATAATTTGATTTAAGTGATAAAAGAGGAGGAGGGAAGCCATACTCGGCAGAAACCAAGAGAAGGAGAGAGAGAGAGGAGGGCTGGCCGAGAGAGAGAGGAAGAAGGAAGAAGAGGAGAAGAGCTTGGGCGATTTCCCGACGATCCGGCCGCGTGATCGACCATTTTCTTGCATATTCGGGTTCCTCACGTCATTGGCTACGGTGAGCAACTCATTTTTTTTTCCATCGTGATGAGTTTGAGTTGTGGGTTGATGAGAAATGAGTGAAATGATGATGGAGTGGAGTTGTAGGGGTGTTTTGGAGCATTTTGGGACGTTTTTGGAATTTTCCGGCGGCCGGAGGGTTCGCCGGAGCTCCGGCCGGTCACCGGAGCTCCGGCCAGTGTGGAGGCGCGCCGGAGGTGGTCCGGCAGTGGCCAGCCCCTGCCTTGGCTGGCTGTGGCAGCCTATGGCGACCGCGGGCCGTTTGGGCCTCTCGGGCCGTGAGTGGCCCGGGTGGTCCCACGAGCCCGGAATTCGGGTTTGTGAGTTTCGGGGGGTCTTGGGTAACCCTCGAATCAATAGTTGACACCCTTGGTGATTTTTAGATTTAAATTACGAAAATCGGAAAAGGTGTGTCGAAACTTTAAATTGCGCGATTAAATCGCTCGGGTGTCGGAATTCGATTCCGTTAATTGCATTGGTCTTAGAATATTAAATGAGGAGATTAGAAACAAGTTTCGTAATTTTCGGAGTCCCGAGGGTCAAAAACTCGTTTCCGGGCAGATTGGGTGTTTCGGGGAAAATGGGTCATTCCGGACCCATTTTGGCTACTTTGATTAATTTGAAGTGTGTCCAAGTGTTAGGCACTTGTTGGAGTACACTTGTAAATTTATTGCATTCGTTTCGGAGTCTGTTTGAGTTTTTAATTATTGAATATAATTATTAGTTGATATTGACGCTCGCGGGAAAGGCAAGGCGTGAATAGCTCGAGCGGGAGGCTAGGAGCGTACGTAGAGCTTTCCTAAGGTAGGGGGACATAGCTACCTAGACTATATGGCTTGATGCCTTTGTTTGATTATATATGTGTGTATATATACATGTGAGCATGATTTGGCACTATGGTAGTGGCATGAATATGCTTGGTGTGATTATATGCGAATAGTGAGATTTGCATGATAATGTTGGGTGAATTAGTTTAGTATAACTCTGAACTGATTGTATGCACGGGATTGTGCCAGGTATTATATTATTTGCTTTTCAGACGATGATTTATTCCGTCTTGCACCTAGTATGTTTTCTGCATGAGTATGGTGTGATACTTGTGTTACAGGTGGTGTGTAAGGTAAACCGAGTTGAGGGTGGATTCCCTTGATCGAGATCGATTACCTTTATTTGTGGTAAGGGTCAACCGAGCTGAGGGTGGACTCCCTTAGTTGTGATCGGTTACCTTTATTTAGGTGTAAGGTAAACCGAGTTGAGGGTGGATTCCCTTGATCGAGATCGGTTACCTTTATCTTTGTGGTAAGGGTCAACCGAGCTGAGGGTGGACTCCCTTAGTTGTGATCGGTTACCTTTATTTAGGTGTAAGGTAAACCGAGTTGAGGGTGGATTCCCTTGATCGAGATCGGTTACCTTTATCTTTGTGGGAAAGGTCAACCGAGCTGAGGGTGGACTCCCTTAGTTGTGATCGGTTGCCTTTATTTAGGTGTAAGGTGAATCGAGTTGAGGGTGGACTCCCTTGATCGAGATCGGTTACCTTTACCTAAGGGAGGGTGAACCGAGGCAAGGGTGGATTCCCTGGGCTGAAATCGGTTACCCTAGGGTGTAGTTAATTATGTTATACAACTACTTTTGCATTGTTATCATCTTGTGTATGTGCGATGTTTGAGTCTTGGAGGTAGCGTGTTCACCCTTACAACTTGTGCAGGTTATGGATGCGTTTAGATCTTTTGACTGGGAGCTTGGGGGCGTGTCGTGTCGACGTGTCTTTGCCAGTGGGGTTTGGTCAGCTGTTGTAGACTCTGTTGAGTCGTAACCTGTTTTGTTACTGCTTTTCATTATCCGGTTTATTTCTTTATTTTGTAAAACACTCGGTGAGGTGGCGTTATGCTTCACCATTATGGTATTTATTTATGAGTTACTTGCTTCATTTTCAAAGGATGTTTTGATGGAATTGTTTTAGAATTGGTTTACTTACTTGTGCAATCACCTTTAAGTTAGGGACGCCTAAACTAAAGGTGTTGACTTTGTGCGAGTATAGTTATGATACACTCGAGGACGCTCGAGGTGTTTCATAACTATTTTGTATATGTATCTTCGTATATGTATTATCGATACTTGTATTTTTATCGCGTGACGACTAAGATTCGGAGAACCGGATCTTGGGGCGTTACATCTGGGGGTACAAAGAGAATCTGGCCAACCATGGGCAAGCTATCCTCCTCAGTTCTCACTGCAAAATACTCGGTATTCTTGCGCATCGGCATCGCAAATTGGGCGCCTTCCACACACGGCTCTAGCATTACTACTGAACTTGCTAAGCTGATATACTTGATAAGTACGCGTTCCACTTTCGATTTTGGAAAATTTCTAATTGACCATTTGATGAAACATGCAAAATCCTTTGCGGTCAAAATGCCAATCGGCTTTCCCTCGCTTATCACTGGGATCATCCTGAGCCAACGCTCCAAGCTGCTTCGAGGCTCTAACGTGGCCGGAAAGAAGCCTGCTACTCTCTCGTTCAGCCTGAAGCTCTTTGAAGGATCTAATGTCCCGGACATTGGACATCCTTCTGGTGGAATGTCAAAGAAAGCATCTGGATCCTCTGATGTCTATAAAGATGTTGTGACAGAGCTGCGCAAAGAGATAAAGTTCTTTGAGACCATGATTGACACTATGTACTCCGCCAGCATTTAAATCGGTTACTATTTTCTAAACCTAACACTTAAACAAAATTTTTTTTTTTGGAATGACTGTATCAAACTTATTTACCTCGGGGGGATGTCCCAGTAGAATAGATGTAAGGCTGTTGTTGAAGCCTTGGTGTTGGGCCTGTAGACAGTTGTCCACAGGCACCCGATAACGCGCAAGTGCACGCGGTTGTTACAAGTAATAATTCCTGGTAAGCACAGGGTCGAATCCACAAGGACCAATAAAGGTTAATTCAATTCAACTAATGCTATTAACTGTAATTTAAAATATGCAATTTATAAAAATGTTTGATAATTTATAAAATAGAAACGCTTGGTAGAGACTATTCAGGAGAGAAAACCATGGATGCCAGGCCACTGAATTATAATCATGTCACAATTTCGGAATGAATTCTCATGCACACACTTGAATCCTATGCAAACAATTATGCTGACACCACCTCTCGGTATTGGTGTCAGCCAGACTCGAGAAGTTCATCATCCCTCCACGAATCTGCATTAGCACAACAATAATGGAATCGCGGTTCCGAAGAGTTGAACCCCAATAAATTAAAGCATGTCTATCACCCACCGGCCTTCTCAGACACGACAACGTGACTCAAACAAGCAATCAATATTCGTCAATACCAATCACAAGCATTAAGTACTTTAATTCACCCAAAAGCATGCATAAACAATTCAATCCATAATTATAAAATCATAACAATTCAATTCAAGACCTAGATCCATGATCAAGGGTATTTAGCCTATGATCAAGGGTATTTAGCCCATGATCATGGTGCTAGAACCAAAATCCATAAAATAAATACAGAAATCGAGTTTGAGAAGTAAGAACGATGAACCCTAAAACCCAAAAGGTTGAAGAACATGAATCGTTGAATCCCTCTCGATTGTTGTTGTGTAGATTGCTTGATCTTAGCACTTGAATCGCTCTTGAATCAGATTCGAGGTCCTCTCGAAATCCCCAATCCTCTTCTTAGTTGATATGGTGTTCTACTCTCTGCTCTCCCAAACCCTGGTGGCTAGCTCAGTTCAATTGTCGCGTGAAAACTCAAAATTTCGGCCCCCAAACTCAGAATTCATGTTTCGCTTTTATATTTTTTTCTGCATCTGGGAGTTGTAACGATCGTTACACCATCGTTACAGCTCCGTTGCATTAGCGTTACCACTTTCTGTCTTCAAATTCCCTTCGAATTGATATATTATGGGCCCAAATCGGAGTTCGGATGAGAACTCTGCACCATCCGAAAGTATAAGACAATTTTTCGCCCTCTTTCAGAACTTTAATGAAAAAACTTCCTTCACAAGAAGTTTAGCTCGTTTCGTCCTCTTCAATTTAGATATAACATTTGCTTGATTTGGATTTCAGATGTGGAAGTTATAGCACTTTCAAGTCAGTTGGTCTGCACTCCCGATATCTGTTTTAGTGCTGCCTTTTGGTGCTGTTTTGAGCTTCTTTCCATGAAATTTAGAGAAAACTTCCTTCTAGAGAGTTGTAGATCACCGAGTTATCTTCGATTTGATCAAATTTTGGGTCACCTCAGATTAAATATGAGAAAGTTGTGCTCTCTGAAAGATTCTGCTGCGATTTTGGCTCGGTTTTGACCCTTTTCCATGTATTATGCACATTCACACCAAACATACCCGAAGGCGTAAAGGTGGCATAAAGATCAATAATTTAACACATCGAGAGTGAAATAACACCTAGAATGTGGGTAAGATATCATAAACTTACATTTGATGTGACCGCATCACTTGGTACTAATGGGTTGGTTGAACTTTCTCGCTTCATGTTATATTTTGCCATGTGAGCATATTTGGTTTGATTGCATATGCCTTCTTGGCATATTTTTGAGGCAATCAGGGGGAGTATGAGCTAGTTGAAACTAGTTTCACGTGGAGAATGACAAGAAGACTGTTTTTTTTCTTGACATCTTATGGTACATTATGTCTAACCGTTGTCTCAGACATCATTCATTTTGAGCTACTGTCTAGAGGATTGAAGACTCTCTCTCCAGGACACGTGAATGAAGGAGTTCTCTCCCCAAAAATAGCCAAAGGGGGAGATTGTCGTTCGTACGGATGTTGGCTATTTTATATGATGAAAGCATGTCCATCCATATGTCGCGACCTAAGACGCCGATACTCAAATCAGAAGATGTCTATCCAGAAGTTTAGGACATCACGATCTAACATCTCGCCAGAAGACTTTCTGGAGTTTCATTAATTAGAAGATCTTCGAATATCAGAAGCATTCTTTCCGTATCAGTTGTGCAGCAGCAAAAGGAAACTTGGAAGAGACGTAATCGGCAGGGCGCGTACGAGATCTTTTAGGAAACCCTAATTAGATTCTCGTTCATCTTCTACAAATAGATGATCGTTCCATTCGGTAGGAGGTGGTGCTATGTAGTTATTTCTTAGTCGATAATATACAAAGTTCCTAAGCGTACTAGACGAGCGTGTTAGGGAGCTATATGTTGTAGCTAAGAATATAGCTTGTACGTTCCAAACAAAGAATCGCATAAATATTGTTTGGATGTTTTAACGAACCCGCGCCAGTGAAGCTGTGTGCAAACCTTTGAAGACGGAGACAAAGGAGGAGACGGAACTGTGGGATCAGTTCAAAGAGTGGACTCGAGCCGGAGGCTCGGAGACAAGGGGAGACCTTGTGTTAATTTCACACTAGTAATAATAACATAGGGCTTAGATTTGTATGATAATCGTAAAGGTTTGTATGTGTGATTGATTACATATAGTGGAACTTGTTCACTAACATAATGCCCCCAGACGTAGGTGATGTTGCACCGAACTGGGTAACCAACTCCTGTGTCGTTTACTTTATGTTCATTATTTTTATTATTGACTTTGCACCAGCAAAATGTCTCACAGTTAGTCTCGACATTGTGCTAGATATCTTGCATCTAACCAGAATTTTAGATATCTTTCCATCAGTGGGAGAATTACTTTCATTAAATCATCTCTGGCTAGTCTACCATTATTTTACATGTGTCTGTACAAGGCTCCAAATGCAGTGATCAAGAAAATGGAAATGAACCAAGAGAAGTTGTTCAAGGTGACAACACGCGCAGGATCTGCCCCTGTTTTTGTCTCCTCATTAGATTTTGGGACGATAATTGGGCTGGTCATTTTAGGTTGTCTAGCAGATTTCCAAGATTGTTTCTTTTAGCAACTGACCCCAAAATCTCCGTCCTTAACTATTTGTCGGACAATGGCTGGAATTTGTCCTTCACAAGGGAGCTCTCAAGAAGAAATTTTGCAACTTTTCAAGATCTCAAGGAGCTAATCCAGAACCTCATTCTTGATATTGCTAAAGCTGATCTTTTAGTATGGTCGCATTCAGATAAAGGGTATTCGGTCAAAAGTGAAATTCTGAATCCTAGCCGAGTCAAGAAGTCGAACCCAAAGTCGTAACTTGTGGATCGAATACTTGCCTAAAATGTAAACCGTAAGTAAAACAGTAAACATGTAATAACGACACCAGAGATGATTACCCAGTTCGGTGACTCCGTACCTACGTCTGGGGGCACTTTGCCAGTGAAAAGGTTTTCACTATCAGGTAGTCAATAGTACAACTTCAAGTACCAACTAGCTATCACACAAGCTATTGTCCTAAGCTACTATAGATCTCACCGTGAATCACCTCGACCAAGGGCCTCTCCCCCTGTCTTTTAGATCCTCTCAATTCCACCCTTCGAGCAAGCCTATGCTCGGTGTCGTTGTCTTCTTGACGGAGTTGTGAATCTTCAATCACAAACAAAAACCCTAACCGATCCAAACACTTCGTCTTTGCGACTTGATGTTTGACTGGAGCAAAGATCCGTTCTATCGAATATTCATCAGCCTCTCAACACGCCGATGGTGCGCGGTTAAGAGCTCTGAGAAATCTTGCAAGTGTTAGAACAAGAACGGATGATCTGCTAATGGGAAGCCAAGGGCTTTTTATAGCAGCTCACATTCCTAATCCTTCTCGGATCAGGAACAGGAAAGTCAGGCAAGTTGTTGCCGCCTTCCACGACAGCTGGAAGTCGTCTTGCCTGTTTCTGACTTCCTGAATAAATCAGGCAAGTAGAGTTGCCGCCTATTGTTGACTTGTAACTGCCAGCTGGAAGTCGCCTGACTTGTCGACGTTACTCTCTTGCGCTCCAAGTCTTCGTGGCGCCTTTCTTCTTTTGCTCCAATCTTTGTCGAAATAGGAAAGCTTAAGATCTTTCCTAATCTGGATCGCAACAAGTCGCTCCACATGTCATGTAACATGTTGCACGACTTCTTACTTTTCGCTAAAAAATTATGCCAATAATTAAACGTAGCAACAATCTCCCCCTTTGGCAATTTTTTAGGCAAACACCTTTTTAAGCCCATCGTCATCTTGTGGCAGTTACGCACAACAAGTGATTTATCTTGTGGCAGTTACGCACAACAAGTGATTTATCTTGTGGCAGTTACGCACAGCAAGTGATGTGACTTCTTTACTCCAAGCAGGCACATCGTCGTCACCTTGAGGCAGTTACGCACACAACAAGTTATGTGACTTCTGATGCAACTTCTTGTGTGTCATTCTGGTGTATCTTCTGGAGCGGCGACTTCTGGCGAAACTTCAGGTGTAGCTTCTGGCGCGACATCTATGCATAGCTTCTGGCGTAACTTCTGTCGTATCAATTTTATCTCCCCCTGTTAGTCTAAAAATATTGCCAAAGGCAATCATACAATGAAATTCGACTAAACAGCAGGGTAAAAAGCCAGCTCACACCACGAGCAAAATAAACAGCTCAAACATGAGCAAATATCCAGCTCAAACATGAGCAAATATCCAAAAATAAAAAGTCATAGTGTGCGGAAAATTAACTCGGACAGACCCCGAGGATTTAAAAGTGTGTGTGAAACATTTTTATCATAGCAAATTCATAGAAATACTTAAAACGACGTGGAGTCGTTAACATCATCTTCAGCAGCAACAGCAGAGCGGAGGTCATTGAGAAGAGCTTCACAGGCGACTTTGCGGGTTGACAGCATCGCAATTGACTTCTCCAGATCATCGATCATCTCCACCAATTCTTCCTCCATCCTAGTGCCAATTGGTCCTGAGGGTCGAGAGCTTGAACCAACTCCTGATGCCTTGGCCATGGGGAGTCCGAGGTCCTTCAATTGCTTCCCTTCGAAGTTCTTGAGGTTGATAGCAAGGGGCAGTGGCTTCTTACCCGGAATATCCGATTCTCGAACAATGTGAGAACATTTTTGGAGACGGAGACCGGTGATCAATGAAAGAAACCCGATAAGAAGTTTGATAGCACATGATTTGGCGTGCTTGACTAGATGTTCAATAACATAAGCGCCAAAATCAAGAGAACACTGTGTACCTATTTGGTATATAAGTTTAGCCAACTCGGTTTTGATGCTTGACCCATGCGTAGAAGGTGCCCAATTTGCCAGGCCAATGCGGTAGAGAATTGAGTATTTTGCTGTAAGCTCAGTAGCCGCAATGGTGTCTTTGACAGGCCAGACCTTCTTCCGTCCTCCACTGATCTCGACCGCTACTTTGTTCAAGTGCGGGACTTCTGGAGTGACTTCTGGGTTTTCTCTGCCAAGATAGGTATTGATAGTTGTAGCAGATATCTCGAAACATTCTCCACGAACGAACACCTTTCTGTATTCAGCGTCTTCTGGATCGTCAAACTCGCTTGATAGGTTGACAATAAACTCTTTGACCAATGCTGGGTAGAATGGCCCAATATTTATGACTGTATTGGTCAGGCCTGCTCTTCGGAGAAGTTCCACGATCGAGTTTATCCCCTGCGCCTCTGTGGAAAGTTCTCTTTCTGGAGAGATCTTGCGCTGGTATATATACTGCCACTTAACCGCATTGCCTATAAAGTGGAACGAGACATTGTCCGTAGGAGGTTTAGGCACATTCTTGGGAAGTTTCTGCCCTCCCATTGCCTTTTTAACCCGTGGTAGCACAATCTGGGTGTCTTCTTCTTCAGATTCTTCTTCTTCTGGAGCAGACGTTGCTACAGAAGTTAGTGACTTCCTTCTAGACTTCTTTGGCTGTTTAGAAGCAGATGCTCCTCCTTTTTCTGTTGTTTGCCTCTTTGGGGTCAACCTCCTCGATAGTTGAGGTTCTTCTTCTTCATCAATCAACCTTCTTGTTGGTAGCTTCCTTCTCACAATCCTTTTGGGCACAGTTTCTTCTTCTTCCATGACTTCTGCTACATCTCCTTCTTCTATACTGATAGTGTTCTCTTCATTATGAGCAACTTCTTGGATGACTTCAGTTTCTTCATTTATCCCAGGTTCACTGTCCTGGACTACAGGTAGGCTGTCGGCTTTTTGCAAGACTTCTGTTGGTGGGGATTTTTCTGGCGTAGGTGCAGATTTTTGGGGGCTAGACTTATCTCCACAGACGGCCTCATGGTCCTCAGGGGGGAGAGTTCCTTGAGCCTCTTCAGACACCTCTTTGTCTATGATGTTTTCTACAGAAAGGGTAGTAGAAGTACCTTGTGGTGGTGTCTGCGAAGTGTGAGAGCCTTCCTCTTCTAGGTTGGCAGCTTTGTCCTTCTCTTCAGTGGAGGTAATCGCCTCCATTGGTCCATCCTTAGGTTTCGCCGATCCTTCCCCAGGCAGATTTCTTCCTCGAATCTTCACTCCATATTTGTTAGTCGTCGATTTGGAGGCCGACAACTTCTTGGAAATCACTTTTTTTCTCATTTTTGCTCGAAGCATTTTGGAGGCAGATGGTATTCGTCCGCTTTGGGTACCAACCATTTGGCAGAAAGCTTGATAGGATTTTCTCTTGAAAGGAGAAAACAAAATCTTTCTGTTGCAGAATTTTTGATTTGTGGTGCCCTAGCAGTTTCAAAAGGTGGAGGAGGTGCAGAGCCTTTTCTGCGTGGGAGTTGAACAGAACGATTGCTGATTGGTTGATTATCAGAGTGTAATCATTCTTTTAAAATTCAAATAATTTCATCTGGGCTTTTGATAATGAGATTTGGGCCCGGCTTGATTTTGTGGACCCTGGTTGGTCCTGATAGAGAGAGAGAGTAAAATCAACTAAAAGCTCTCCTTCTTCTTGCTTGACTTCTGGTTACTCCAGACAGCAAAGTCCAAGGGATGACCTCAGACTTTCAAACCTGTTAGCATCTAATGCTTTTGTAAAGATGTCTACGACTTGTTTCTCAGCGGGTAGGTACTCAAGCTTTATTTTCTTGTCTTCTACAAGCTCTCGAATAAAGTGGTGCCTGATGTCGATATGCTTTGTTTTGCTGTGTTGGACTGGATTCTTCGAGATGTTGATTGCACTGATGTTGTCACAAAACAAAGTCATGACTTCTTGCTTGACTCCATATTCTGCCAACATTTGTTTCATCCAAAGAAGCTGAGTACAGCTACTTCCGGCTGCAATATATTCGGACTCAGCAGTAGACAAAGCAACACAATTTTGCTTTTTCCTGAACCACGATACAAGATTGTTCCCCAGGTAGAAACAACCTCCAGAGGTACTTCTTCGATCTGGTGTGCTTCCCGCCCAGTCAGCATCACAATATCCAACCAGAGTAGGAAAGGTATCAAAAGAATATAGCAAACCCAATTCAGAGGTTCCCGAGATGTACCTTATGATCCTCTTTGCATGAGCCAGGTGACTGACTTTTGGACTGGCTTGATATCGACCAAAGACTCCCACAGAGTAGGCGATGTCGGTTCGACTTGCTGTCAGATATAGGAGACTTCCTATTATGCTTCGATAGAGGCTTTGATCAACTGATTCTCCCATCTCGTCCTTTGTGCATTTGTCATGTGTGGCAGTAGGAGTTCTCTTGTGTGAGGCCTTTTCTAACCCGAACTTCTTGACAATGTTCTTTGCGTATTTGCTTTGGGAGATAAATATTCCATCTGACATCTGCTTGATTTGGAAGCCTAGGAAGTATGTGAGCTCACCGACCATACTCATCTCAAATTCTGACTGCATATGTCGGACGAAAAGTTCCACCATCTTGTCTGACTTCCCTCCAAATACAATGTCGTCGACATATATTTGAGCAATCATGATGTCCTTTCCTTCCTTCTTCACAAAGAGAGTTTTGTCAACTCCCCCTCGAATATAGCCATTATGTACAAGGAATTGGGTAAGACGTTCATACCATGCTCGTGGAGCTTGTTTGAGTCCGTAGAGGGCTTTCTTTAGCTTGTAGACATGGTGTGGAGAGTCATGGTCTTCAAATCCATTTGGTTGAGTCACATAGACTTCTTCGTTGAGATTTCCATTAAGGAAGGCACTCTTTACATCCATTTGATAGAGTTTGAAACGCAGATGACATGTGATGCCGAGAAGAAGTCGTATGGCTTCCAGTTTGGCTACCGGAGCAAAAGTTTCTTCAAAGTCGACTCCTTCGACTTGTGAGTATCCTTGAGCCACCAGTCTCGCTTTGTTTCGAGTGATGTTTCCTTGCTCGTCAGACTTGTTTTTGAATATCCACTTTGTCCCGATGACATTGACATTGTCGGGCTTGGGTACTAGTTCCCACTCTTCATTCCTTGCAAATTGAACCAATTCTTCTTGCATGGCGCAGACCCAGTACTCATCATTGATGGCCTCTTGTATATTCTTTGGCTCAATTTTGGAAATAAAGCAAACGTTACCTATCATCTCGTTGTAGTCAAGAGATGCCTTTTGTCGAGTCCGCACTCCCTCATTAATGTCTCCAATCACATCCTGGGGTGAATGATCCTTCTGAATTCTTCTTGAGGGAGCTCTTTGCCTTATAGGAGATGCCTTTTTATCCGGGATGATTGGGCTTTCGTCTTCGGACTCTTTGTAGCGCTCATTGCCTTTGACTTCTGGTCTGACTTCTCCTCTGACTTCTAGTCTGACTTCTCGTCTGACTTCTGGTCTGACGTCTCCTGAGAGATTTAGGACTTCTTTGTCCTCGTCACTGGGTTGCTCGTTACTGTCATCGATCACGACATTGATGGATTCCATGATAGTCCGGGTGCGTTTGTTGAATACACGAAAAGCCCGACTATTTCTGGAGTATCCGAGGAAGATGCCTTCGTCGCTCAGAGGATCAAGTTTGCGTCGAGGTTCCCTATCTGCAAGTATGTAGCAGATCGATCCAAAGACATGGAAATATTTGACATTCGGCTTTCTCCCCCTCCATATTTCATAAAGAGTGAGCGACGTTCCAGGGCGGAGGGTCACTCTATTATGAATATGGCATGCCATATTCAAAGCTTCAGCCCAGAAGTGCTGCGGGATGTCTTTGGCTAACATCATGACTCTTGCCATTTCTTGAAGAGTGCGTTTTTCCTTTCAACGATCCCGTTTTGCTGAGGAGTGATGGGAGCAGAAAATTCGTGTGCAATTCCTTCAGCATCACAAAAGTTTGCGAAGCTGATGTTCTCAAACTCCTTTCCATGATCGCTTCGAAGTCGAACGACTTTTCCAATGACCTCTCCCTTTTCTCGTTGAACTCTCCGACATAGGGCTTCAGAGACTGAGAAGGTGTCTGACTTTTCTCGAATAAAGTCTACACAAGTGTACCTCGAGAAGTCATCTACACAGACAAATATGTACTTCTTCCCTCCTAGACTTTCCACTTGCATAGGTCCCATAAGATCAACATGAAGAAGTTCTAGGACACGAGAAGTAGTAAGATGTTGTACCTTCTTGTGTGACGTCTTGACTTGTCTTCATTAAGAGTAAGGATGAGAGCATTCTGTTTTTCAATTACCTGGGAGTCTTCAAGCCACTTGACATACCATTCGTTGTAAGCATTGTTGAGGGTCTCATCGGATAGCTCATCATCAGAGTCATACTTCTTTGAGCTTTCAGCAGGTTGATCTATTGTGGAGGAAGTGAAAGCAAAGTAGTTACTTGTATGCTCAAGGTCACTGTCTTCCTTATCTTCATCGTCAGTTAGAGAGGCATTGAATCCCTTCTTTTGTTTCTTCAAGAAGTTGGGACATTCCTTCTGCATGTGTCCATACCCCTCACATCCAAAGCACTGAACTCCTTTACCTGATCGTTCTCCTCGTCTACCATCGATAGCTGTGTTTTCGAGCTTCTGAAACTTGTGCTGCGGCTTGTCTCTGACTTCTCGGGTGACGTTTCTCCCTGTCATCTGGCCAAATCTTTTCATGACTTTGTTGTAGTATTTGGCCAGCATGGCGATAGTTTCCTCAATGTCACTATCCGAATCAGAGTGCGTCAAGTTCTTCTGCTTTTGAGTAGAACTCTTGAAAGCCACACCTTTGTGTTTCTTCTCGATAAGAGGTAGGGAGAGCTCGAAAGTCATTAGAGATCCCATGAGTTCATCAAACTTCAGTGTCTTCAAGTCATAGACTTCTTCTATGGCGGTTATCTTCATCTTGAATCTGGGACTTAGTGCTCTCAGCGTTTTTCTGACCAAATCTTCATCGGTCATAGGTTTGCCAAGTGAATATGATTCATTGGCCAGATCCTTGATGCACACATTAAACTCCGCAATCGTTTCGTCTTCATTCATGGTCAGGGCCTCAAAGTTAGTTATGAGGTACTGTAACTTCTGCTCTTTGACTTTGGAAGTACCCTTGTAAGCAACAGTAAGCATGTCCCAGGCAATTTTGGCACTTGTACATGTGTTGATGAGTCGAAACACATTCTTGTCTACTCCATTAAAAATAGCATTGAGTGCACGAGAATTACCTAGGGCGGCTTCATCTTCTTCCGCGCTCCATTCCTTTTCTGGTTTGATGCTAGTTTGATTTCCATGAGCATCAGCATAGTAAGGTTCCTCCCATCCATTGATGATAGACTTCCAGGTTTTGCTGTCGAGGGACTTTAAAAAGGCACACATCCGAGCTTTCCAGTACCCATAGTTTGTTCCGTCAAGAACTGGTGGTCGATTTACTGAACCTCCTTCCTTTGAGTCCATATTGGCTATTCAGAAATTTTGCAGGAAAATCACCTAAAAGCAAAGGTGCCTCCTCTGATACCAATTGAAATTCTGAATCCTAGCCGAGTCAAGAAGTCAAACCCAAAGTCGTAACTTGTGGATCGACTACTTGCCTAAAATGTAAACCGTAAGTAAAATAGTAAACAGATAATAACGACACCAGAGATGATTACCCAGTTCGTTGACTCCGCACCTACGTCTGGGGGCACTTTGCCAGTGGAAAGGTTTTCACTATCCGGTAGTCAATAGTACAACTTCAAGCACCAACTAGCTATCACACAAGCTATTGTCCTAAGCTACTATAGATCTCACCGTGAATCACCTCGACCAAGGGCCTCTCCCCCTGTCTTTTAGATCCTCTCAATTCCACCCTTCGAGCAAGCCTATGCTCGGTGTCGTTGTCTTCTTGACGGAGTTGTGAATCTTCAATCACAAACAAAAACCCTAACCGATCCAAACACTTCGTCTTCGCGACTTGATGTTTGACCAGAGCAAAGATCCGTTCTATCGAATATTCATCAGCCTCTCAACACGCCGATGGTGCGCGGTTAAGAGCTCTGAGAAATCTTGCAAGTGTTAGAACAAGAACGGATGATCTGCTAATGGGAAGCCAAGGGCTTTTTATAGCAGCTCACATTCCTAATCCTTCTCGGATCAGGAACAGGAAAGTCAGGCAAGTTGTTGCCGCCTTCCACGACAGCTGGAAGTCGTCTTGCCTGTTTCTGACTTCCTGAATAAATCAGGCAAGTAGAGTTGCCGCCTATTGCTGACGTGTAACTGCCAGCTGGAAGTCGCCTGACATGTCGACGTTACTCTCTTGCGCTCCAAGTCTTCGTGGCGCCTTTCTTCTTTTGCTCCAAGCTTCGTCGAAATAGGAAAGTTTCAGATCTTTCCTAATCTGGATCGCAACAAGTCGCTCCACATGTCATGTAACATGTTGCACGACTTCTTGCTTTTGCGCTAAAAAATTATGCCAATAATTAAACGTAGCAACAAAAAGTATGTATGAATTGATCCAAGCTTCCGATCCTCAGTCACCGGCATGGCCGAAGATAATCTGGCAAACGAAAATTCCCCCAAAGTTCAAAGCCTCTGTTGGCCTGCTGCCCACAAGACTATTCTTATCTAGCCGAGGAGTCTCTATCCCTATTAATATCTGTCCACTTTGTGTTGATGCGCTTGAAAGCACTACAAGAGTTTTGTCACAAGGACGGCGCACTCAACGCGCAGGCGGGAGGCCAAAAAATGCAGGTATAAGCTAAGGACGGCGCACGGTGCGCAGTCGTTAGCGCGCTGTCGATAAGCCGCAGTTAGACGCTAACGAATGCACACACTGTACGCAGTTGTTAGTTTATAACTGCACACATATGGACAAGCGCAGTCTTTAGCTTCTTGCGCACTCATGTTGTGCGCAGTTATAAGCTAACGACTGCGCACTCATGTTGTGCGCAGTTACAAGCTAACAACTGCGCACATTTAGAGTGCGCAGTCACAAGCTTATTATTGTGCACACTTATAAGTGCGCATGCTGTATGGTAGAGAGATTTTAAAAAAAAATTGGCAGGAAATTGGCATCCCGATATCGGAGCCGGAGGCGGAAGCGAGCGAAGCCGGAGGCGGAGGCGGGCGGAGCCGGAGGCGGGCGGAGTCGGAGGCGGAAGCGGGCGGAGCCGGAGGCGGAAGCAGGCGGAGGCGAGGTGGGCGGAGGCGAGGCGGGCGGAGGAGGCGTAGACGCGAGCGGAGCCGGAGCCAGAGGCGTAGGCGCGAGTGGAGCCGGAGCCGGAGGCGGAGGCGGAGGCGGGCGGAGGCGAGGCTGGCGGAGGCGTAGGCGCGAGCGGAGCCGGAGCCGGAGCCGGAGGCGGAGGCGGGCGGAGGCGAGGCTTGCGGAGGTGTAGGCGTAAGCTGAGCTGGAGCCGGAGGCGGAGGCTAGCGGAGTCGGGCGGAGGCGTAGGGGCGGAGTCGGAGGCGAGAGAGAATTTGAGAGTGTGAGTAATATTAATTAGGTTATTAGGTTTTGTAGAATAAGAGATAAATGGCACTGAAATCGGGGTTATAATGGCTTATGACTGCGCACTTGCCTATATGCGCAGTCTTAAACAATTGAATGGTTGACTTCAATGGTTGACTTTATATTCGGTCGCCTCATCGACTAGGATCCCGTGGTTCGATTTGTGTAAAAATTGTTGTGTATATGTAATTCATGATTCTCTAAATATCCTACGGTGTCGATTTGTATAATTCACTTTTGATACGTTCGGTCATTGTAGATTGTTAAATCGTACAATGTGAACCCTTAATTCCATTATACATAAACTTGTACATTGAAGACGATTCAATGTTGGCAAAAAAAAAAATTTAATCCAACCGTACGGATGAGACCGAATATATGATTCTCTTCTACTCATAAAATATTGAATTATTTTATTGACAAATCAACATCGATAAAGTACCCGATGAGTCGCGGACACGTGTGTATATACCAAGATCATCAATTTTTGCTACATTTTTAGTCGATATTGAACAATTTTACCGTGCGCAGTGAACATCGATAAATTTTATTGCCAAATCAAGACCTACCATTAAAAAATAATTAATCGAGAGCATCGGAAATTGAGGTCAAACATTGATTTGACCTAAATAGTCAACGGTCAACAACTTAAGGACGGCGCACAGTTACATGTGCGCAGTCCTTAACACTTACAAACATTTATAAATATAACGGCTATACATCCGACCGTTGCCAACGGTCGGTCAATTTTAGTCAAATTGTACAAACTGCGCACACACATGTGTGTGCGCAGTCCTTAACACTTACAAACATTTCTAAATATAACGGCTATACATCCGACCGTTGCCAACGGTCGGTCAATTTTAGTCAAATTGTACAAACTGCGCACACACATGTGTGTGCGCAGTCCTTAGCTTGTAACTGCGCACTTTCTGGTGCGCAGTCCTGGCCTTGCCTTATGCCTGCGCACATACACGGTGCGCAGTCCTGGCCTTGGGTTAGGACTGGGCACATTTTCTATGTGCGCAGTTGTCAAGACAAAATGGTGTAGTGAAGTTCGAACCACCTTCTTCTTCTTCTTCTTCTTCTTCTTCTTGGCGAAGATCGAGATATTTGGGCTCTCTCTGCAGTCTAATTTTATGGAATATTTATGTCATCTTCAACAACAAGGCTCATGCTCCACAAGTCATCATCGTCAAAATCCAATCAATGGCTAATGTGCTCAATGATATGCAGTAAGGCACTGTTTCGTAGCTGTTTGCTGTCTCATTTTTATTTGTTATTACTGCCCAAATCTTCTTGTACGTGGAAGCTTGTGGCTCAAGATAACTTCTTTCATTTCAGTTTGTTGTATTTGTGTAAATTGTTACCTATGTAATTCTTGCTTTTGCTCTCTCCTTCGCAGCTTTTGCAAGTTACTCTCAATGAATTTTCAAATAGTTGAGAAGAAAAAAGAACAACAAAAATGGAGAGCCAAAGGTATTAAATATTGTTAGTGCTGTCAGCACAATATTGACTACGTTCTGCATGTTCATGGCCCTTCGCTCCCAGCTGCCTTTGAAGGTTGTATGAAATGTATAACATTATATGACTCGATGACCTTTTTAAAAGTGTGTAAAACACCTTTTAGAAGGTTGTTATATGAGGAACAATATGATAAATAAAGAAATATATTAACAACTTTAAACCCTAATATTATAGTATGAAAATAATATAAAATATGTATAATACAATATAATAATGATGATATATGGGGCACATAAGTTCAACTAGATCTAGAGACAATGGGCGGGATTTAAAACCTCCGCGCTGTTTGTTAATTTGGAAGAAACACTACTTAAAATTCAGCTTTTCTCAGCAAGATATTGACATATCTCGCTGGATTAGTTTCACCAATTCGGCGAGACTTATATCTCGCCGGATTGGCGAAACTAACCCGACGAGATATTGAGCATCTCGCCGGTTTAGTAAAATCATAGCTGGCGAAATGTTCAATGTCTCGCCGGTTTGGTGAAACAAACTCGGCGAGATATAGTCAATATCGCAAAGTTGGCTTCACCAGTCAACGGACGAATTATGATCACAACGGTCATATCCTTTCCTGACGAGATATTGATAAGACATATCCAATAAGCAACGTACCCTTATTGACATGCACAACGTGATTATTAATTGTTTAACACTTTTACTGACGAAATAAACAATAGAATTTCAACACGGCAGCAAAACATTTAATGCGTAAATAAATTGCAAACCATTCTTTGTATATGCAGTCGCCTTCTTATTATTCTTTCAATGTACGTAATTCGGAGAGGTATATACACTACTGGAAATATGGTTTTTTCCGGCGAGATATTGATATGTCTCGTGGGCTTGGTAAACACCAGCCCGACAAGATATTGAATATCTTACTAACCTAGTATAACCTAGTCGACGAGACTTTAAATATCTCGTCGGGTTGGTTAGGATGGTCAATGGTCAACATTTTAGTACATATTTTTTCCGACGAGATATTGAATATCTCGCTGACCTGGTATAACCTTGCCGGCAAGTTGTATATCTCGTCGGCTAAGTTAAGATGGCCAATGGTCAACGTTTTAATACATATATTTTCCCGGCGAGATATTGATCAAAGTCTCGTCGGCTAGGTTTTTACAATTTCAAATTTCTAAAATTATAAAATTTAATAATAAAAATATTTTTAAATATAAACTCTTTCCCGGCGAAACTTTGACCAATATCTCGCCGGCTAGATGAGATATATTTACAAATTAAAAATTTTTATAATTAAATTCCTAATATGTATTTGAATACATTTTTTCGGCAAGATATTGATCAAAGTCTCGCCGGCTAGGTTTTTATAATTTCGTATTTCTAGAATTATAAAATTTAATAATAAAAAATATTTATAAAAAAAGAAAACACTTTCTCGGCGAGACTTTCCAATATCTCGCCGGTTATATCTCGCCGGTTAGGTGAGATATATTTACTAATTTAAAAGTTAGATAATTAAATTCATGTTACAAACGGTCAACCGCAACCTTCAATCATAAAACAATCTCGTTTATAACATAAATTTATTTTCTAATCTTAAACCCCAGATCTCAACCCCTAACCACAAATTCCAAAACCCCAAATTCTAACCCTAACTCCTAACACCTAAACTCTAAATTCCTAAACCTTAAACCCCAAATTTCTAACCTAACCCTTAATTATGAAATTAAGATTTAATTCTAAATTTATATTGCAAGCAATCCCTAAACCCCAATTGTATAATTTAATTATAAATTTATATCTAGAATTATAAAATTTAGTGATAAAAATATTTTTAAATATAAACTCTTTCCCAGCGAGACGTTGGCCAATATCTTGCCGGTTACGTGAGATACTTTTATAAAATTTTGACTTTTATGGTTGACTAAATACTCCGTCGACTTATCAGTTATGATCTTGTGGTTCGATTTGGCTAAAATTTAATTTACATAGGTAAACCATCATAATCTACATATCCAACGGTTTCGAGTTTTATAATTCAATTTTCTTACATTCGGGATATGAACATCGTATGTTTAGGCTAGGTAAACCCTTACTTCCCATAACTTTAAACCTCCACGTTCAAGACGATTCAATATTGTCAAAATATTTTTTTAATCCAACTTTACGGATGGAACCGAAGATATATTTCTCTATGTCGGGTAAAATTTCGAACAATTTTATTTTCAAATCGACCTTGATCTAAAATTTTAAATTTTCATTTTTAAAATGTAAACTGTTTCCCGGCGAGATATTGTCAAAGTCTCGCCGGGAAAGATATAGATTAAAGTCAAAATTTTCACTTTTATGGTTGACTAAATACTCCGTCGACTTATCGGCTATGATCCTGTGTTTCGATTTGGCTAAAATTTAGTTTACATAGGTAAATTATCTTAATCTACATATCCAACGTTTTCGATTTTTATAGTTCAATTTTCTTATATTCGGGATGTGAAAAACGTATGTTTAAGGTATGTAAACCCTTTCTTCCCATAACCCTAAACCTCTACGTTCAAGACGATTGAATATTGTCAAAATATTTTTCTTAATCCAACCTTACGGATGGAGCCGAAGATATATTTCTCTATGTCGGGTAAAATTTCGAGCAATTTTATTTTCAAATCGACCTCGACCTAAAATTTTAAATTTTCATTTTTAAAATGTAAGCTCTTTCCCAACGAGAACTGCACGTCTAATTTTGTTCCACCTAGTCTCGCCGGCTAGGTGGAACATGTCTAATTTAAATGCACGTGACCTCCTATCTAAAAATATAAAAATATTTTTAAATATAAATTATTTCCCGCGAGATATTGCCAATATCCCGCCGGCTAGGTGGCACATGTTTAATTTATATGCACGTGACCTCCTACCCGGCGAGATATTGGCAATATCTTGCCGAGAAAGAGTGTCTATAAATCCAACAATTAGACGAGTTTTCCTCACTTTCTCTCTCGCGATTTCAACTACACCAATTGTATACCTATGACACATATTTAAAATATTTATGTGGCCTAAAAAAAGATTTAATAACACAAAATAATGATGTCACATATTTTATATTGAGCAACATGAGTCATCTAAATAGTCACTTATAAATTTAAAAGTGACATGGTTATGAACATGTCACCTACTTGTCACTCTTAGGCGACATAATTGTAATTATATCGTGCATAAATGAAGCTTTTGGTAACATATTCTTACAGCTTTGTTTATTTGTGCTCAAGTGCGACATATTTGAAGTTTTGCCGTCTATCCGTACTTCTAAATCAATCATTTAAATATGTGTGTTACCCAATTCACTTAGTTTTAAGAGACAAAATACATATGTGTAACCTAAAACATATTCATAATTAATCATATCACACATATAATAGATTGGATGTGAGGGTGACACCGAGAATTTAAATATATTTTCATTACTAAAAGTTAATAATTTTTTTAATTTATTAATTTTGTAAGAAAGAATATGTGACACAATTATTATTGTAAATCAATTTAAGTGTGTTTTGATGACATATTTTAAATACATCAAGTCATCAACGTCTTAAAACCGCATGTTAATTTAATTCCTTCAATATTGCATCTACATCATGATTATATATATAATACAATAACTTATAGTAAGTATTTTTATTATTCATAATCATACTAATTTTATTTTTGAAAAAAAATTATATTATATTATTAGATATAAATAATGTTAATTCCCGAACAATCAACACTATTTTTATGTCAATCATAATTAACAATAGTCAGTATTGAAAATTGTAATATTTTTATATAAAATTATAATTATTAATAGTTATCTTGAATTGATTATAAGAATGCAGTGTCTACCTAATAATTTATTTTTTATATCCATATGAGATTTGTTTTTCTTATTTTTGTTAATCTATGAGATTTGTACTTTGATTAAAACTCTGAACAATTATTATTCAGAAAAAAAAATTCTAATAATCCAAAATTTTCAGCGTGAATAATGTTATATAGTAGAGTAGGGTTTGTAAGTGTATGAGCTCTCTATAAATCATTGTGATACATGAAATACAATGACAAGGGGAAAAATCAGGATTTTGGCATATCACTAAGAGTCGCAGCAGCCTTGCATATCACTTCGTACCTTGTAGTTTTTATTTTACCATCTGATTGCTGCATGGTATTGTGAAAAGTTGATTTACTATCTCATTACAGCTCCTATTTGCGTGGGCAATTTTTTTATTTGTCCCTTGTTGTCCAGATCAATCAAGCTAACGCTTATAACAAGCTTGAGTATTGATTTTCATTTTATATTGTTGTGTTTGTGTTGATAAAGGATTTGGTAATGTCTCAACATATGTCAGTAAACAACCCTAAACCCACTAATGATCAATAGCCAAGCGACAATCCAATGGATAAAGATTAGAATTTAGAATTGGTTAAAACCAATCCAAGTCCATAATTAAGGAAAACAATTCATCTAACTAAAATTTTAAGATTCCATGAAATATAACAAATATGTGTTGCCTATTAGATTCACCAATAAATTTTGTATATATGCACTAAGAAGATGTTTTAAATTTTGTCAAAAATATGCGACGCAGTTAAAGTTATATGTCAATTGTATAAGCCAATTAAAATTTCATATGTAGACTATATCTTAAATGACATAATTTTCCAAAACATCACATATTTGGTGGCATGATATAAATTGTCCCTTATAAAATTATAGATGACATAAAAACATGATGTGACATGCAAGACACTTATGTTGCCTATAATGAAAGTGACATTATCACCACTTAAGTGGCCTATATTTTAAATGACATTATTTCCAAATGTTTCGTTTAAATTATGGGTGACACGATATAATTTATGATACCTATAATATTATAAATGATATAACAACAATGACATGTCACTTAATAGAATAAGCTACAAGGTTTAAGAGACATCTTATACGCGACGTATGATTTGTGGCATAAGCATTAGGTGACTTAATTTGATATTTAGGTGATATTTGTGTAGCGTCATCTATAGTGATATTTTTAGTGGTGTTCTTCCCTCTCTCTCACGATTCCAGACGTCTCCGCCTCCCTGTCTCCTTCCGCCGCCTCCCCGTCTCCTTCTGCCGCCTCACCGTCTCATTTGACGCCTCCCAGTCTCCATCTCCGGTTGGATTTGTCACAAATCAGTTCCTCATCCTCGTCTCTATCTCCGAATCTTTTTTAGCTCCGGTCCTCGCCTTCTCGCCGGAACACCTCGACTCACCGATAAGTGCTCGTAATTTTTGAGTTTAGGAACGTTTTATTTCAGGAATTAAGGTTGGATTCACTTATTTTGGGATTTAAGATTTGATTCACTAATTTAGGATTTGGTATGTTGGATTTAAGGTTTGGTATGTTGAATTTAGGGTTTGATTCACTGATTTTAAGTTAAATGGGGTTTAGGTTCTGAATTGATTTTAGGTTATATGCAATGCTGAATTGCTTGATGCTTGAATTGTTTTGATACATATGTAGGTTATATGAATTGCTTGATTCTTGAATTTTTTTGATAAATATGTAGGTAATTGCTACACATGTAGGAATTGAGTAATTACTTAATTGATCACGTGTTAGTATTATTATTATTGAATAGTTTGTACATAAATTGAAATTTTTTGAAATAATTTGGATTTGTGACATTTTTGAAATGATTGTGAATTTGACATGATTTTGGATTGAAAATAGGTTAAATGGGTACTCTCAACTGCTAATCATCGTTATCCATCACTAGCACTAGCTATGATCCTTGGAGTATGAGGAAAATGGTTTAAAATGTGACATTTTATATTAGTATTGTATCAAAAAGGTTGGTTGGTCTGAAACAAATGTGAGTGACTTCAGACATTTCCTTGCTGAGAATAGCAAGTTGGTCACAGAGACTTGCAATAATTAAGAAGTGCCTCGTACAATACTCTCATTTTTGTAGCTATGAAAGCTTTGAGTAAAGCTTTAAAATTGTCACAGGACAAGGAAGATGGGGTTTTGGTTTTGTTTGTAAAATGCAAAATAGGTAGAAGTCAATATCAAGTTATGAATCATAGTATTTGTATGATTGGTGACAGAGATATAGAGACAGGTTTTTTTTCCTGAATAATGCCCTATTTTTTATTTAATAGGAAAAGACATTTTTGAGTATCAAGATAGGGTGGTGGAAAGACCAAAGCCTTTTAAGCAAGTGCAAGTTCAGTAAGTATTTAGCTCTAATAGTTGAACTTTGTAAATTCTAAAGGGCATTTGGTCTACTGGTATGATTCTCGCTTTTTTTGGTGTGAGATGTCCTGAGTTCGATTATCAGAAAATGCTCCACAATTAAATTTTTCTTTAAATATTTGTTTACATTTTAAATTATATTCCAAATATTAGAGATAATTTGATTATATGTAGTATGTCGTTAATATTTCAATTATGGGTCTTGGAATTATACAATTCCAATCAGAATTATATAATTTTAAAACCCGTATTTTTTTAAAAACACACATTTAATCAAGTTGGCGAGACTTTGGTCAATATCTCATCGGGTTGGTCATTTAACCTAACTGGCGAGATATTGACTAAAGTCTCGCCGGGTAGGCTGGAGATCCTAGCCGGGTATGTTTTTCAGCCTACCCGGAGAGATATTGAAAGTCACGCCGGGTAGGTTCTCACCTAGCCGACGAGATTTTGGGGTTCACCAATCCGGCAAAATATTGATGCAATATTTCGCCGGGTATGACTATTCCCGACAAAACTTGCCCGGCGAGAACCAAACCGGCGAGATTGGATCTCCTGCCCGACGGGAGCAAAGTCTCAACGGCTTGGAGCTCATTTGCAGTAGTAATATATATACAAATTTACAAAACATTTCTAAGCAATGGTAATAGTATGGTTTTATTGGGTTTAAGAAACTTGGTACACCTAACAGTACCATCGAGGGGTATCCATATACTATATTAGATATAAATCTACTCTAAAACAGTAATTAATTTAGTTGCCTCACTTGCCTTATGAACAAACCAACCCTATTACACACTTATTACTTTGTGGGTTCGAACTTTCGAGGACTTTATGGATAGATGTCTCAAGTGTGCATGCATGTGTGTATATATATATATATATAAACATTCAGCTACAAATCTAATATACTAGCAAACCCATCCAAACAAGGGATCCAGCCATTCAGTGTTAGCGAGATTAAAACAGCACGCGACATGTGACATGCGCGCACTGTGCACTTAAGTGCACAGTGCGCGACATTACACTCTCACGGTGGGACATTACACTGCCACGTGTCGCGCGCTCTTTTAATTGCGCCAAAAACAACATCCATGATGTGTTTGTTCGATTCAGACAGGTTAGGCGTTTGTAGCGGAGTGTGCCCATATATATGTGTATATATGACTGAATTAAATGAAGTATCCTTAAGCATTTCTTGCATATTTATATTGGTGAAGTGTTCATTTCTGTACCCTTTAAAAGCGATCATTATCAATATTAATTTGAGTTCGGCGAGCACGTACTAATGGTAATATTATAGTCAGATTTTTTAGCACAATAGTTGCATGGGCATTTGCATCATCCTTAGTCTTTGACTTAAGGCTAAGTATGGTGCCCATGACATTATCGCATACATTTTTCTCGATATGCATGACATCAAGAGCATGCCTAACCCGAATTGACTTCCAGTACGAGAGTTGCCAGAAAATAGTTTCATGCGTTCAGCAACATAGAGCCTTGTCTTGTTTCGGCGCTAACAACGGATGCAAAATTTGTATTGAAAATTCATGAAGTCTTGTCTGTCTAAGGACTTCCTCCGATGAAGGGACCTATAGGGGTGGTTGTTCTTCCGTTGCCTCGTTAAACTCACAAATCTTGAATCGGTATGGATGATGGGCGTGTAACCATCTACGGTGTCCAAAGTATGACTTTCTACGACGACTGTATGTAGCTTCGAGGTCGTCAAGGAAAATGGGGCATGCCTTGTACCCCTTTACCTGAGTTCCGCCTAACATTTTCAGCTTTGGATAGTCGCTGATTGTGTACATCACGGCTGCACGCATTCGAATTTGCTTGCAACTATTCCGATCATACGTTGGGACACCCGTGCCTCACAATACTTTCAGATCGTCTATTAATGGATACATGAACACATTCAAACACTTACCCGGTGATTTTGGCCCGGAAACCAGTATCGATAGAATATTGTACTCTTTCCTCATACACATGGACGGGGGAAGTTGAGGGAAATCATCACCACTGGCCAAATACTGTGAGGCGTAAAAGCGGGCACAGAGTCGTTGACCGTCAACGGTTGGATGTTGACCACAACGGTCATAACCTTTCCCGGCGAGATATTGCGCCATATCTTGTCGGGAAAGGTTATGATCGTTGTGGTCAACATCCGGCCGTTGACAGGTGTAATCAGCCCGACAAGATTTTGAAAATCTCGCTAGTTTGGTGAAACAAACCCGACAATAATTATCTCGCCGGTTAGGGTTTTACCTTTCCCGATGAGATATTGCGCAATAGTTTGTCGGGAAACGATATGACCGTTGTGGTCATAATTCTCCCATTGACTGGTGAAACCAACTTGACGATATTTTGAATATCTTGCCGACTTTAGTTTTACCAAACTAGCAAAATATTTAAAATATCGCCGGGTTGATTTCACCAAACTGAAAAGATATATTAATATCTCGCCAGAATCAAACCACTATACCATTTGGGCAGTACGACATCGCACGTAAAATGCATGTGCTGCCCTTAATTGCCTTTAGGGCAGCACACATCTAAAGTGTGCTGCCATAAACACGATTAAGGCAGCCAACATTACATAAGCTGCCATAAGCGCGGTTATGGCAGCACACTTTGTAGGTGTGCTTCCCTAATATGTGCATACATGCGCTGCTCTAGAAGTCAACAAGTTGACTTATTGGTCAATGCCATTTGACCTTATATTTCAGACTTCAAACAAACCCCGATTTCGATTTTAGGATGATATTATGAAAGCTTATTACATGAGTATCATATCCATACGGTTGCATAAAAATGTCAACATGTTGACTTTTTAGTCAATGCCCTTTGACCTCACATTTTGGAACTCAAATAAACTTCAATTTCGGTTTCAAGATGTTGTTATTGTTAGGTTTGTGCCCTAGTCCAAAATAATTCCTCAATCTATATTGTAACGGACATCATTATTCTACATAATAAAAGGCATAATATTACTAATGTGTTGTAGTAATATATCTAATGTGATTTGATCTATGTCATAATGTGTGTAACCACTTATAGTTGAACTATAGATGAGAAAGAATTGCATTCGATAATGTCCCTGATCAGCTAAGCTTCTTCTGAAGCGATCAGTATAAGACTAACTCATTGTGATCATGCTCTACTGATCATGGCAAAGTGCGTGCCGGAGTTATATCATAGATACCATCAGGTCGATGATATCGGACAACCCGATTGTGAGTATGCTGCATAGATCCAGTCATGAGATACTCACATATCGTAGCTTGTCATTATATCCTAAGACCAAGGAGTCTTTGTGTACACTATGTAACGAATACCTAAGTTTGACCTAGTCTAACGTTATCTATAAAAGGGTAACTATAACGGCTTCGATTGGCTTTGATATTGATTGCACTAGTGAACTCAAAAGGCGTCTGAGGGATTTATCACTCATACTTCGGTGTGAGAAAGATATCCGTTTAGGCCACTTGATGAGTATGACTAAAGAAAGAGCACGGCCGTGCAGGTGATACCTTAGTATCAGTTTTCAGTCATCTCAGATATCAAGAAACAGTGATTGATAAATTAGGATGACCATTCTATGCCTATTGATCAATCTGGATATCGGTTTGATAAAAGGACAGTGACATGTACGATAACAGGTTAAGTCGAATAATCGATAATCACGAACATTGGATAATCATAATGTCTTGCTAGAGGCCACTTATGATGGAAAGGGTAAAATAGTAATTTTACCAGTCTGCCAATTATTCGTGAGCCTAGAGGGTCACACATTAAGCACGATACATGACAACAATTATGGATGAAAACTGAGAACGATTAAGTAGTTTTCTGGCCTAAGGTTTTAACCAGACGGTTGAAGAAATCAATTCGAGAAAATTGAGCCGTTTTGTCTAAACCGAAATTAGAACTCAAGTTAATGGGTTTAATTTGGATTTTAGTTAAACGGGCTTAAAGCCCATTTAGGGATTTAAGTTATGAATGGGAACAAATGCAAATAAGAGATTATGAATGATAGATATGCAATTTTAATTTGAAATTCAATTTTAATTTTCAAATTAAAATCACATAATATCTTCCATTATCTTCTCTAATTTTCAGCAACTAATCCAATCACTCTCTCACCCTCATTGCCGAATTCTCTCTCCCTCTCATCCTCAATTGTTGTCAAGCTTCTCTCAAAATTCATAGCAAAAATTTGAGTGAAAACCTTCTTCGGTTGTGGTGCTTGTTTGGACCTAATATAGAAACACTAAACTTGTGTTTTCATCGATTAGAAGAGGTAACTTTCAGATTTAATATATATATATATATAACATGTGGAATTTACATTAAGATCAATGCTTGCATCGATCACCACGGTTACATAACGTCCGCTGCATGATATTTATCGATTGGAACCCGTGGTGATATCTTTCAGTTATGAAATCTTATTGCATGAAGATCATATCCGTATGGTTGGATCAAAAATTACAGTATGATCGAAGTATCACATTAGGGTTAAAATAACTCTTTCGTAAAACCCAAACAATCGATCCATATTCTCGTCCGAGAAAATTATATATTGTAGTTACGACGGTTTTAGAGATTGGCTGATTTTTAAAGGAACTAAAGAACATGTTACAAAGAATGTCGAAGCATCCTCTACAACATCTTGTGTGACATTGTTGACGGCGTCTCGGCAAACATCCTGATCGACAGAAATCAGGAAAGTGCAGTTTCTGCAGAAAAGTTCGAAGACGATTAGGAAATTCCAGAACGACTCCTATTCTAGAAAGAAGAAAGACGGTGATTAAGAGGAAACCCATTAGGCTTAGTACTCATCCTCGATTGCTATAGGCTACCCCCTTAGCAATCGTGTGGTTCTTTATTTGTTTCCTAGCAATAATTTGCAAAGCTCTTAGACGTGAAGGTTTGCGGGCTGAGAGATTGAAGATTGAGCTAAGGATATTGTGCATCACATAACTATTGAGAGTTAGGTGATTAAGGGTTTCCTGATCGCGTGAGTGAAGACTGCACGCAACCACCAAGTTCAATGGAGACTTGAACCGACAGAGCAAGGCGATTGCTCGAAGAGTGGAATCAAGACGGAGTCTTGGATTCAGGGGGAGACCCTGAGATAGATTGCACTGTAAAACGTAGCATAAAGTATAGATCTAGGGTTGATCACAGGTACTTGTATGTTCTGACGAATTACTGATAAGTGAAATCTTTCCACTAGGCTGAGAGCCCCTAGACGTAGGTGACGTTGCACCGAACTGGGTAAACAATCTGCTGTGTCATTGTTTATAGCTTTATATTTTCTGTCCTAAGTTATCTACACAAGAAGTCATACACAGTGTTATAGCTTCATACGTAACATTGTGTGTGACATCTTGCACGACTAGCTGATCAAAATTTCAATTGGTATCAGAGGGGGCACCTATAGCTTTAGGTGAGTTCCTAAACAAATATTTTGATCAAGATGGACAATACCAGAGAAGGAGGATCCATCAATCGACCACCTGTTCTAGATGGAAGCAACTACGGTTATTGGAAGGCTCGAATGTGTGCCTTCATGAAGTCACTTGACAACAAAACATGGAAGGCTGTGATTAATGGATGGGATACTCCACAACTCAGTGACAATGATGGTAACCCTATTGGTCCAAAACCAGAAAGAGACTGGACTGATGATGAAGACGAAGAATCACTGGGAAACTCTCGAGCTCTGAATGCTATCTTCAACGGTGTTGACAAAAACGTATTCGCACTAATCAATACATGCACAATTGCAAAATCTGCATGGGACATCCTGGCTGTTGCATATAAAGGAACAACCAAGGTTCGAGAACAAAAACTGCAATACCTGACCACCAACTTCGAAGCCCTTATCATGAAAGAGGACGAATCAATTGCAGAGTTCAATGTTCGTATTCGTGATCTAGCCAATGCATCCTATTCTCTGGGAGAACCAATGTCTGATGAAAATTTGGTTAGAAAAACCCTGCGTGCTCTTAGCCCTAGATTTAAGATGAAGATCACTGCATTTGAGGAAGTTCATGACCTCAAGATCTTAAAATTCGATGAGCTGATGGGGACCCTGATGACCTATGAGTTATCTCTGCCCAATATCGACAAGAGGAATAAAGGAGTCGCCTTTAAAAGCTCAACACACAAGCAACCAGAACCTGAGGATTCTGACTCCGAAGAAGACATCGATGCTACAATGGCCATTCTCACAAAAAATTACAACAAAGTCATGAGAAGATTCAGTCGAATGGGTGGACGGAATGTCACACTAAATGCCAGAAACAAAGCTCCACAAAAAGCTCAAACAGGAGGAAGTCTTGACAGACCAAACAGGAGTGGAGAAGAAAACAACAAGAACAAAGGACTTCAATGTCATGAATGTGAAGGATTTGGGCATCTTCGCAGAGAATGTCCAAATTTCCTCAAACAACAAAAACGAGGTTACTATGCCACCCTATCAGATGATGACAATGAAGAGAGTGGCTCTGAAGAGGTAAGCAACTTTGTTGCATTCACTACTACTACTCATGTTGGTAACATTGATAATTCTGCCAATATCAATGATGATCACCACCATCCAACTCCGAATGAGAATTGGACTAAAGAGCAACTAGTCGAGGCTTACAAAAGCTTACATACCAGATGGATCAAGGAAACTTTGATCCTTGATCAACAAGGAGAACGGATCATCAGTCTTACCAACGACAAGTCTAGATTCCTAGAGACAATCGTGGAGCTAAAACGCGAAATCACCAGACTTAATGGAGAAATCAGTCTTATGACTAAATCAGTAAAGATGATGAATCCTAGCACATAATGCCTTGACAAAATCCTATCAGTAGGAAAGCAGTCCAAGGATATGACGGGACAAGGGTACACACACGATATCCCCTCAACAGCAGTAACGAAGTTTGTCCCACAACAAGCCATGGTTGACAAGAAACCACTGGATGCCCCAACACATCCTACAGGAAGACCTACAACAAATGTCATGACATCGTCTACAACATGTTCTTGTCAAGCAACTATCAAAAGACATCCTCCACGCTGGAAGCAATACTACAGAAGACCAACTTATCAATATCAGTGGATATGTCATTACTGTGGTCAACGAGGTCACATCAGACCATTTTGTTTTCAACTCTGTGAGAGGAAGCAAGCTCAGCTACCATAGAGACAACGGAGACATCAAAGGCATCTCTCAACTCCTCAGAAAACATCCTGCCTTGAATGGACACCTAAGAATCTAGTCTATCGAGCTAATGTTGCATATACATCCTTGAGTGCTTCAACAAACAAGGACTGGTATCTCGATAGTGGATGTTCTCGACACATGACAGGTACTCCAGAGTTTCTCTCCAATCTCAAATTATATACAAACTACTATGTTACTTTTGGAGATGGGATTCGAGCTCGAATCATTGGAAAAAGAGTATTCAAGCATCCAGGAGCTACATGCCTAACTGAAGCATTACTTGTAGACGGACTTAAGGCAAACCTGATTAGCATCAGCCAGATCTGTGATCTGGGTTCAGAAGTGAAATTCACTAAAGAAGCTTGTATAGTGAAAGACTTTGATGAAGTCACTATTCTACAAGGAGTTCGCTCAACGGATAATTGTTACATCTGGTCGCCCGAATCACATATCGAAGCACCAAAGTGTCTTGTCTCCAAAGCAGAAGAAACCAAACTGTGGCACAGAAAGCTTGGACATCTAAATCTTAGAAGTATGCAAAAGGCAATCTCCGAACAGGCCATTACTGGAATTCCAAACCTGAATATCGTGGAAGGAAAAATCTGCGGAGAATGTCAAATTGGAAAGCAAATCAAGATGCCACACAAGAAGCTGCAGCATATCACCACCTCTCGAGTGCTTGAACTAATACATTTTGACCTCATGGGGCCAATGCAAGTAGAAAGTCTTGGAGGAAAACGCTATGTCTTTGTGTGTGTAGATGATTACTCACGATACACATGGGTTGACTTCCCTCGTGACAAATCAGATACCTTCTCGATCTTCAAGAATTTATGCATCCAGGTCCAACGAGAAAAGGGGGAGACAATTGACAAAATAGTTCGCCTTCGTAGTGATCATGGTCGAGAGTTCGAGAACAGCAAATTTGCAGAATTTTGTAACTCAGAAGGGATAGCTCATGAATTCTCAGCACCAATAACTCCCCAACAGAATGGCATTGTTGAGCGCAAAAACAGGACTCTACAGGAGATGGCTAGAGTTATGATGCTGGCCAAGGACATACCAACTCACTTTTGGGCAGAAACACTTAACACTGCTTGCCATATCCACAATCGAGTCACTCTCCGACCAGGTATGTCAGTAACTCATTATGAAATATGGAGGGAGAGAAAGCCCAATGTTAAGTACTTCCTTATCTTTGGATCCACTTGTTATATTCTGGCTGATAGAGAGCCTCGTCGAAAGCTTGATCCAAAGAGTGATGAAGGCATCTTCCTTGGTTACTCAAGGAATAGTCGTGCGTACCGGGTCTTCAACAAACGAACCAAGACCATGATGGAATCAATCAATGTTGTTGTTGATGATGACTGTGAAGATGCCTCAGAAGATGCGACAGACGAAGACGGAGTCTATTTAAACACTGGTAGAAAGAATGCCATTACGGATGTCAGAGAAGATGCTAGTAGCAAATCAGAAAACAACGATGCTAGTCCAAATGTCAATAATGATGAGACAGTTCCTGAAACCAACAAGAGTCCCTCATGAAAAATCCAGGCTAACCATCCTATCTCTGGAGTAATTGGAGATCTAAATGAAGGCATACGGACTCAGTCAAAAACTCCTGAAGACTACAATGAGGTGATAGGACACATATGCTTCGTTTCAAAGACTGAACGCAAAAATATCAATGAAGCCATCAATGATGAGTATTGGGTCAATGCCATGCAAGAGGAACTGATTCAATTTGAGAAGAACCAGGTGTGGGAACTGGTGCCCAAGCCAAGTAAAGGAAATTTCATTGGCACAAAATGGATTTTCAAAAACAAGTCCGATGAGCTTGGCAACATCACTCACAAAAAGGCCATGTTAGTTGCTCAAGGGTATACTCAAATTGAGGGAGTCGACTTCGATGAGACCTTTGCCCCTGTAGCAAGACTTGAAGCAATCCGTCTCCTACTAGGGATATCATGCCATCTACAGATTAAGCTTTACCAGATGGATGTCAAAAGTGCATTCCTAAATGGAGATCTCAACGAAGAAGTGTATGTGTCACAACCCAAAAGATTTGTTGATCCTCACTCCCCTTATCATGTGTATAAACTCAAGAAGGCTCTCTATGGATTGAAACAAACACCAAGGGCCTGGTATGAAAGGCTCACAAAATTTCTGATTCAAAGCGGCTACACTAGAGGGGGAGTCGACAAGACTCTATTTGTGAAGAATGAGGACGGGGATTTGATGATAGCTCAAATATATATCGATGACATTGTCTTTGGAGGGATGTTAAGAAAGATGGTAGAACGATTTATTCAACAAATGCAATCAGAATTCGAGATGAGCATGGTAGGAGAACTTACCTATTTCCTAGGCTTCCAAATCAAACAGCTAAAAGATAGCATCTTCATCTCTCAGAGCAATTATGCGAAGAATATTGTCAAGAAATTTGGGCTAGAGAAAGCTTCACATAAACGGACACCTGCAGCCACACATATCAAGCTAACTAAAGATGATCCAAGAGAAGCCGTCGACCAACACCTATACAGAAGCATTATCGGTAGTCTTCTCTACCTTACTGCGAGTCGACCAGATATTGCCTACTCTGTAAGAGTATGTGCACGATATCAAGCTAATCCTAAGGTTAGTCATCTATCCCAAGCTAAAATAATTATAAGATATATCTCTGGGACTACAGACTTGGGTTTATTATACTCATTCGACACATCTTCTACCCTGGTGGGGTATTGTGATGCTGATTGGGCTGGAAACATAACAGATAGGAAGAGCACATCTCGAGGATGCTTCTTTCTTGGCAATAACCTCATATCTTGGTTTAGTAAAAAGCAAAACTGTGTTGCCTTGTCCACTGCTGAATCTGAGTATATCGCTGCCGGGAATAGCTGCACACAATTGTTATGGATGAAGCAAATGTTAGTCGAATACAATGTCAGACAAGAAGCCATGACTTTATATTGTGATAATGTCAGTGCCATCAACAAATCCAAAAATCATGTCCAACACAGCAAGACCAAGCACATTGACATTAGACACCACTTCATTCGCAAGCTGGTCGAAGATAAGAAGATCATCCTAGAGCATATCCATACAGAGAAGCAACTTGCTGATATTTTCACAAAGGCATTAGATGCGAGCAGATTTGAGTACCTTAGGTCGTCACTCGGTTAGTGCACCATCAACGAGCAGTAGAAGTTGCAGAAACGGTTGAGAGGAGTTAGTTGGTGCCTCTTCATGAACCGGTCCAAAATCCCAACACATGCCATTGGGCCAAGCATACCAAAAGCCCATATAAAGAAAAGAAAGGTCACAAGATACGCTCGGTCTCCAACAGATTTGATTTGAACCAACCTGTTTTCAAAATCAAAACCTAGTCTGCCTCCTCTCGTTTTCGCTCCCATCTCCCTCACCTCTCACACTCTGCGACGAAAAGCCTCACTACCTACACAGACACGGTGAAGACACGGAGCACTCTAGCACCAAAGAAGGCAACCGGTAGTCAACGATCTGAACCCAAGAAGGCAGAAGCAAAAAGCTCCAAGAACCCAAGAAGGCAGCAATCCAAAAACCAACAAGCATGGAGTCCGAATCAAAGGACCAAAAACGCAGAAGAAAGCCGAGGAATCTCCCAAAGAAACCCCTGCGGAGGAAGCTCCAATGCCAATTTTCTCTCGGATTCCCAAACGGTCTCGAACCGGATATTCTACATTCTCCATGACAGAACTAACAGGGCCAGAAAGGGAGACTGAACTTGGCCAAGGAAGTCGAGAAGCTTCCATGCAGATTGTTCCTGTTCCAGTACCATCACATGTCTCAGGTATTGACTCCTCCATTATTTCAAACACCGATACCTCTAGAAATAGTGACTTGTTGGAGTCGCTACTGGAAAACCAAGAACCACCTCAAGAAGGTGTGGTGGAGGAACTGATAAATCCTAGAGTAGAAAAGGAAGACTTGACCCCGGTCAGTCATAGGTTGGAGCGTATTGCTGAAGGAGAAGGAGAGGATGAAGGTGCAACAGATGTCATTCCTGAAGCCACGAAGGAGGCTGTGGTAGAAGAAGAAGTCGCTGACTCGGAAGAAGCCGAGGAAGGAGTTGAGAAAGACGAAACCAGAGACGGGGATACCGATATGGAAGAAGCTAAAAAGGAAAAAAGTGTCGCCGCCAATAACACAGAAGAAGTGCCTCTGGATGCCAGAGAAGATGTGACCGAAGATGCTACTGAGACAGCACACACAGTGTTGTCATCCCTGAAAAAGAAGGTACTAGAAGAGAATGAAAGTCTAGCGGTAATGGTTGGTAAACTCAAAGAAACCAAAAAGAGGAAGGAGGTAGAAGATGCTGGAGGCCCCAGCAATAAGAAGAAGAAGATGTCCGTCAAGAAAAAAGGGAAGAAAGTTGTCTCCAAAAGGAGATTGGTGGATGAAGAAACGGATGACGATGTAGAGGAGGTTTCTGCAAGGAAAGTAAAGACGGGAAAGAGCCTAAAGATGGTCAAAGACACCTCGAGTGTTCCTTACGACAATGTGTCGTTTCAGTCGGCAGACGGTACGAAAAGATAGGAATTCGTGTTCCAGAGAACGGCGTATCCCGAGGAGACCCTGTCATCGAAGCTACTGGGACTTGAAGCCATTGTCCAACTTCTGGAACAGGCAGAGCTCATGAAAACCGTCACGGACATTGGTAACCACTATCCCCTCTTGGTCTAGGAATTCATTGCTAATTCGCCTACTGGGTTTGGCACTCCGGATGATCCGGATTGTGAGAAGGTATATGTCAGAGGCCTTCGTTTCAACATTTCCTCTAACATCATTAATGCCTTCCTGGGGAGAAAGCGTGTTCGTTCTGTGCCTCCACCTGACCTGAACAAGGTCCTCAAGGAGATTACCGGAGACAAAAGCAGAATGTGGCCTATCAAGGACACTGTTGCAGCCTCAGACCTCACATCCAAGTACTTCATTCTCTTCCGTATCGGAGTAGCAAACTGGGCTCCCTCCACACACGCATCCTCCATCAAACCAGAACTGGCGATACTCATCTTCCAAATAGGTACTGGGTCTACACTTGATTTTGGGCAGTTTGTTATTGATCATCTTATTAGACATACAAGATCATTAGCTGTGAAGATACCTATTGCCTTTCCCTCCCTTATCTCTAAGCTGCTTGTACATCAACACCCCGGAGTGTTGAAGACAACGGATAAGGTTGGCAAACGCGGAGGACTGATTGTGGTGAGCCACAAGCTGTTTGAGGGCAAGCATGCTCCTGATCTTGTCAGGCCAGAAGCCAAGGCAACGACCAGTCGAGCCACAAGTGTTGCCCCTCCAACTAAGACCACCAGCAGGGATGCAATCATGCTTGAAAGAGAGATAATTGTTCTGGACAAAGACATGGTCAGCCTCAAGACAGCTCTGAAGCATCTCTCCCAGCGAAGATCACACTGTGCCAACCTGCTGAAGTCCATGTCCCCTCCAGGCTCCAAAGATGATGACACCACCTCTCTACCAAATGCTCCAGAAGAATCTACTCAAGATGCCTCCACTGACGCTACTGAAGAAGAGACTGCTAGTTCCAGCAGCAGCTCTGTTTGATTTTAAGAACTCTCTGATTACCGAACAACTGAACAACTTTATTTTGTAATTTTCGTTGAACACTGTTTCACACTTACTCTCGACTGCTGATCGGGAGTATGTGTGAGTTAAGTTTGGGTTTGTTTCTTATTACCCTGTTTTGTTAGAAATATTTGTTTCAAAGTTTGGCTCTTTTTGAGCCAGCAAGGGGGAGTAAGATACGAGAAAGATAGAACTGACGATGCGAAGACACGATGATACGCACGGTGATACACACTATGCGCAAAAGACGCTACGAGACTCGCAAAAGACGCTATGAGACGCGAAACGCAAAACAAAGACTTGATGACTGCCGATCGTGTGCATCGACGACAAATGTGACGCAGCATGCGACGAAGAATGTTGTCCTTAAAAATAGCCAAAGGGGGAGATTGTAGTTACGAAGGTTTTAGAGATTGGCTGATTTTTAAAGGAACTAAAGAACATGTTAAAAAGAATGTCGAAGCATCCTCTACGACATCTTGTGTGACTTTGTTGATGGCGTCTCGACAAACATCCTGATCGACAGAAATCAGGAAAGTGCAGTTTCTGCAGAAAAGTTCGAAGACGATTAGGAAATTCCAGAACGACTCCGATTCTGGAAAGAAGCAAGACGGTGATTAAGAGGAAACCCATTAGGGTTAGTACTCATCCTCGATTTCTATAAAAGCTTAGACTACCCCCTTAGCAATCGTGTGGTTCTTTATTTGTTTCCTAGCTATAATTTGCAAAGCTCTTAGACGTGAAGGTTTACGGGCTGAGAGATTGCAAATTGAGCTAAGGATGTTGTGCATCACATAACTACTGAAAGTTAGGTGATTGAGTGTTTGTTGATCGCGTGAGTGAAGACTGCACGCAACCACCAAGTTCAACGGAGACTTGAACCGACAGAGGAAGGCGATTGCTCGAAGAGTGGAATCAAGACAGAGTCTTGGATTCAGGGGGAGACCCTGAGATTGATTGCACTGTAAAACGTAGCATAAAGTATAGATCTAGGGTTAATCACAGGTACTTGTATGTTCTGACGAATTACTGATAAGTGAAATCTTTCCACTAGCCTGAGAGCCCCTAGACGTAGGTGACGTTGCACCGAACTGGGTAAACAATCTGCTGTGTCATTGTTTATAGCTTTATATTTTCTCTCCTGAGTTATCTGCACAAGAAGTCATACACAGTGTTATAACTTCATACGTAACATTGTGTGTGACATTTTGCACGACTAGCTGATCAAAATTTCATATATTTTTGACATAATCAGAATCGTTCAATTTGATATATATTGTGTGAAAATATAGTACCCAAAAATTAAGGATAATCGAACCATATATTAACACTTGATCGCTCTCGATGCAATTGAATCGGAGAAAGTCAAACCCTCTCTTCTCTTATCTGCCCAACAAACCCTCTCTTCTCTTCCGGTCTTACTTCCCAGTGCCTCCGACTGCTCTCACCTCCAGCGTTCTCCAGCGTCTTCCGTCCGGCCTCTATCGACACCGAAAAAGCCACATGCAGCCTCCCCTCCGACCACGCAGATCTGGATGATTCCTCCACCAAACCAGAGCGCGAGGTCGCCGAGAACATGTCCATCAACGCCTCCTCCTCCGGCCTTAGCTTCCACTGCCGGCAAGTTGACTGCTACTCGCTCCACCATAGTGCCTCCGTTCACGGCTCTTGCTACGCCTCCGTCCACCATTTCGTCCACCGCTCCGTCCAAGCTCTCCGCTCTCCTCTCCGGCAAAGCTCTCTGCCGCCTCTCTCCGCCTTTGCTCACCTTTTATGCTTTAAGGTATGGGTTTTAATCCTAAATTCGATCTGTTGCTACGTTTAATTGTTGGCATAATTTTTTAGCGCAAAAGTAAGAAGTCGTGCAACATGTTACATGACATGTGGAGCGACTTGTTACAATCCAGATTAGGAAAAATCTGAAAGCCTTCCTATTTCGACGAAGCTTGGAGTAAAAGAAGAAAGACGCCACGAAGAGTTAGAGAGCAAGAGAGTGACGTCGACAAGTCAGGCGATTTCCAGCTGGCAGTAACACGTCAGCAATAGGCGGCAACTCTACTTGCCTGATTTATTCAGGAAGTCAGAACAGGCAAGACGACTTCCAGCTGTCATGGAAGGCGGCAACGACTTGCCTGATTTAGTCAGGAAGTCTGAAACTTCCTGTTCCTGGTACGAGAAGGATTAGGAATGTGAGCTGCTATAAAAAGCCTTGAGCTTCCCATTAGCAGATCATCCGTTCTTGTTCTAACTTGCAAGATTTCTTAGAGCTCTTAACCGTGCGCCATTGGCGTGTTGAAAGGCTGATTAAGATTCGCTAGAACGGACTTTGCTCCGATCAAGCATTAAGTCGCGAAGACTAAGTGTTTGGATCGGTTAGGGTTTTTGTTTGTGATTGAAGATTCTCAACTCCGTCAAAGAAGAAAACGACACTGAGCATAGGCTTGCTCGTAGGGTGGAATTGAGAGGATCTCAAAGATAGGGGGAGAGGCCCTTGGTTGAGGTTGTTCACGGTGAGATCTATAGTAGCTTAGGACAATAGGTTGTGTGATAGCTAGTTGGTGCTTGAAGTTGTACTATTGACTACCTAATAGTGAAAACCTTTCCACTGGCAAAGTGCCCCCAGACGTAGGTGCGGAGTCACCGAACTGGGTAATCATCTCTAGTGTTGTTAATATCTGTTTATTGTTTAAGCTTACGGTTTACTTTTTAGGCAAGTAGTCGATACACAAGTTACGACTTTGTGTTTGACTTCTTGACTCGGCTACGATTCAGAATTTCAATTGGTATCAGAGGAGGCACCTTTTCTTTTAGGTGATTTTCCTACAAAATTTCTGAAAAGCCAATATGGACTTAAAGGAAGGAGGTTCACTAAATCGAGCACCAGTGCTTGACGGAACAAACTATGGGTACTGGAAAGCACGGATGTGTGCCTTCTTGAAGTCCCTCGACAGCAAAACCTGGAATTCTGTCATCAATGGATGGGATGAACCTTACTATGCTGATGCTCATGGAAATCAATCTAGCATCAAACCAGAAAAAGAGTGGAGCGCGGAAGAAGATGAAGCCGCCCTGGGTAATTCTCGTGCACTCAATGCTATTTTTAATGGAGTAGACAAGAATGTGTTTCGACTCATCAACACGTGCACAAGTGCCAAAACTGCATGGAACACTCTTGTTGTTGCTTACGAGGGTACTTCCAAAGTCAAAGAGCATAAGTTACAGTACCTCACGACAAACTTTGAGGCCCTTACCATGAATGAAGACGAAACTATTGCGAAGTTTAATGTGTGCATCAAGGATCTGGCCAATGAATCATATTCACTTGGAAAGCCTATGACCGACGAAGATTTGGTCAGAAAAACGCTGAGAGCACTAAGTCCCAGATTCAAGATGAAGATTACCGCCATAGAAGAAGTCCATGACTTGAAGACACTGAAGTTTGATGAACTCATGGGATCTTTAATGACCTTCGAGCTCTCCTTACCTCTTATCGAAAAGAAACAAAAGAAGTGATTCAATGCCTCTCTAACTGACGATGAAGATGAGGAAAACAGTGACGTTGAGCATAAAAGTAACTATGTTGCTTTTACTTCTTCCACAATAGAGCAACCTTCCGAGAATTCAAAGAAGTATGACTCTGATGAGACTCTTAACAATGCATACAACAAATGGTATGTCAAGTGGCTTGAAGACTCTCATGTAATCGAAAAACAAAATGCTCTCATTCTTTCTCTTAATGAAGACAAGTCACGACTTCTCGAAACCACTGTTGATCTTAAAAAGGAAGTTGCTCGGTTAAAAGGAGAGTTAGAACAGGTCACCAAGTCTGTAAAGATGATGAATCCAAGCAGTGACACCCTAGACCAAATTCTCTCGATCGGAAAACCAGCCAGAAATATGGAAGGTCTTTGATATTCAAAAGAAGCCTCATCATCGCACACCGTCTTCGTCCCTCAGAAGGTTGTCCCCCAGAAGTCGCGTCAGAAGTCTCCTAACTTCACGGCTCACCAAGCAACCAAACAGTCTCTTACCTTGGCCGCTTCAAAGACGCAGAACAAAAGACATAACTGGGTATGTCACCACTGTGGACGAAGAGGACATATTCGACCTTTCTGCTATCAGCTATATGGGAGGAGCTTTGTCAAAAAAAGGACCACCATCAAGAAAGCACAACCACGTAAGGAATGGTGAGTTAAGGAGGTAAACTATCGAGTCAATATCGCGTACACCGCTCTAAAGGCTTCAACCAGTAACGATTGGTACTTTGATAGTGGATCCTCTCGACATATGACGGGTAATAGCTCTTTCTTGGTCACTTTAATACCTTGCACAAATAGCTTCGTCACTTTTGGAGATGGAGTAAAAGCTAGAGTACTCGGGAAAGGAAAACTCAACCTTCCCAACTCACCATGTCTGAAAGAGGCTCTACTGGTAGATGGTCTTACAGCCAATCTCATCAGCATAAGTCAAATATGCGATTTAAATCTGGATGTCAACTTCACTCGTGACAAGTGCTCGGTCAAAGACGAACAGCGGAAGGAAGTCATGACAGGCCACAGGTCCCTTGATAACTGTTATCTATAGTCTCCATCAGTCACTACCTTGCCAACCAAGTGCCTTTTATCCAAAGCTCAAGAGACAAAGCTATGGCATCAAAAACTTGGTTACATCAATTTGAGAAGCATGCAAAAGATTCTCTCTGAAAAGGCGATCATTGGAGTTCCCAACCTCAAGATCATTGAAGGAAAAATCTGTGGAGAATGCTAGATTGGGAATCAAGTCAAGACGTCACACAAGAAGTACAACATCTTACTACTTCTCGTGTTCTAGAACTTCTTCATGTTGACCTTATGGGACCTATGCAAGTAGAAAGTCTAGGAGGGAAGAAGTACATATTTGTCTGTGTAGACGACTTCTCAAGGTACACCTGGGTAGACTTTATCAGAGAGAAGTCAGACACCTTCTCAGTCTTTGAAGCCCTATGTCGAAGAGTTCAACGAGAAAAAGGAGAAGTCATTGGAAAAGTCGTCAGACTTCGAAGCGATCATGGAAAGGAGTTTGAAAACATCAGCTTCACAAATTTTTGTGATGCTGAAGGAATTGCACACGAATATTCTGCTCCCATCATTCCTTAGCAAAACGGGATCGTTGAAAGAAAAAAACGCACTCTTCAAGAAATGGCAAGAGTCATGATGTTAGCCAAAGACATCCCGCAGCACTTCTGGGCTGAAGCTTTGAATACGGCATGCCATATTCATAATAGAGTGACCCTCCGCCCTGGAACTTCGCTCACTCTTTATGAAATATGGAGGGGGAGGAAGCCGAATGTCAAATATTTCCATGTCTTTGGATCGATCTGCTACATACTTGCAGATAGGGAACCTCGACGCAAACTTGATCCTAAGAGCGACGAAGGCATCTTCCTCGGATACTCCAGAAATAGTCGGGCTTTTCGTATATTCAACAAACGCACCCGGACTATCATGGAATCCATTAATGTCGTGATCGATGACAATAACGAGCAACCCAGAGACGAGGACGAAGAAGTCCTAAATCTCTCAGGAGAAGTCAGACCAAAAGTCAGGGGAGAAGTCAGACCAGAAGTCAGTGGCGATGAGCGCAACAAAGAATCTGAAGACGAAAGCCCAATCATCCCGGACAAAGAGGCATCTCCTATAAGACAAAGAGCTTCGTCAAGAAGAATTCAGAAGAATCATCCACCACAGGATGTGATAGGAGACATCAATGAAGGAGTACAGACTCGACAAAAGGCATCTCTTGACTACAAAGAGATGATAGGTAACATTTGTTTTATTTCCAAAATTGAGCCAAAGAATATACAGGAAGCCATCAATGATGAGTACTGGGTATGTGCCATGCAAGAAGTATTCGTTCAATTTGCAAGGAATGAAGTCTGGGAATTAGTACCTAAGCCTGACTGAAAGAGATCACCACGGGTTCCAATCGATAAATATCATGCGGCGGACGTTATGTAACCGTGGTGATCGAAATAAGCTTTGATCTTAATGCAAATTCAACATGTTATATATATAAATATAAATGTGAAAGTTACCTTTTCTAATCGATGAAAACACAAGTATAGTGTTTCTCTATGAAGTCCACACAAGCACCACAACCGAAGAGGTTTTCACTCAATATTTTTGCTATGAATTTTGAGAGAAGCTTGACAACAATGGAGGAAGAAGAGGTTTTCATCCATAATTAATTGTCATGTATCGTGCTTAATGCGTGTGACCCTCTAGGCTCACGAGCAATTGGTAGACTGGTAAAATTACTATTTTACCCTTTCCATCATAAGTGGCCTCTAGCAAGACATTATGATTATCCAATATTCGTGATTATCGATTATTCGACTTAACCTGTTATCATACATGTCACTGTGCTTTTATCAAACCGATATCCAGTTCGATCAATAGGCATAGAATGGTCATCCTAATTTATCAATCCTTGTTTCTTGATATCTGAGATGACTGAAAACTGATACTAAGGTATCACCTGCACGGTCGTGCTCTTTCTTCAGTCATACTCATCAAGTGGCCTAAACGGATATCTTTCTCATACCGAAGTATGAGTGATAAATCCCTCAGACGTCTTTCGAGTTCACTAGTGTAATCAATATCAAAGCCAATCGAAGCCGTTATAGTTACCCTTTTACAGATAACGTTAGTCTAGGTCAAACTTAGGTATTCGTTACATAGTGTACACAAAGACTCCTTGGTCTTAGGATATAATGACAAGCTACGATATGTGAGTATCTCATGACTGGATCTATGCATTATACTCACAATCGGGTTGTCCAATATCATCGACATGATGATATCTATGATATAACTCCGGCACATACTTTGCCATGATCAGTAGAGCGTGATCACAAGGAGTTGGTCTCATACTGATCGCTTCTTAAAGAAGCTTAGCTGATCAGGGACTCAACAAATGTAATTCTTTCTGATCTATAGTTCTACTATTAGTGGTTACACACATAATGACATAGATCAAATTACATTCGATATATTACTACAACACATTAGTAATATATGCCGATTTATTTATTCGGAAAGATGATAAAACATTACATCTGTAGATCACTTATATATTGGACTGGGGCATAACTCTAACACTGACAATGTCAATGTCATCGGGACAAAGTGGATATTCAAAAACAAGTCTGACGAGCAAGGAAACATCACTCGAAACAATGCAAGACTGGTGGCTCAAGGATACACATAAGTAGAAGGAGTCGACTTCGAAGAAACTTTTGCTCCAGTAGCCAGACTTGAAGCCATACGACTTCTTCTCGGCATAGCATGCCACTTACGGTTCAAACTCTATCAAATGGATGTAAAGAGTGCCTTCCTTAATGGAAATCTGAACGAAGAAGTCTATGTAGCCCAACCAAAGGGATTCGAAGACCATGACTCTCCGCACCATGTCTACAAGCTAAAGAAAGCTCTCTACGGACTAAAACAAGCTCCACGAGCATGGTATGAATGTCTTACCCAATTCCTTGTACAAAATGGCTATATTCGAGGGGGAGCAGACAAAACTCTCTTTGTAAAGAAGGAAGGAAGGGACATCATGATTGCTCAAATATATGTCGACGACATTGTATTTGGAGGGAAGTCAGACAAGATGGTGGAACGTTTTGTCCAACATATGCAGTCTGAATTTGAGATGAGTATGGTCGGTGAGCTCACATACTTCCTAGGCTTCCAGATCAAGCAGATGTCAGATGGAGTATTTATCTCCCAAAGCAAATACGCAAAGAACATTGTCAAGAAGTTCGGGTTAGAAAAGGCCTCACACAAGAAAACTCCTATTGCGACACATGACAAATGCACAAAGGACGAGATGGGAGAATCAGTTGATCAAAGCCTTTATCGAATCATAATAGGAAGTCTTCTCTATCTAACAGCAAGTCGACCCGACATCGCTTACTCCGTGGGAGTTTGTGCTCGATATCAAGCCAATCCAAAAGTCAGTCACTTAGCTCATGCCAAGAGGATTAAAAGGTACATCTCATGAACCTCTGAATTGGGTTTGCTATATTCCTTTGATACCTCTCCTACTCTTGTTGGATATTGTGATGCTGACTGGGCGGGAAGCACACCAGATCGAAGAAGTACCTCTGGAGGTTGTTTCTACCTGGGGAACAATCTTGTATCTTGGTTCAGCAAAAAGCAAAATTGTATTGGTTTATCTAATGCTGAGTCCGAATATATTGCAGCCGGAAGTAGCTGTACTCAACTTCTTTGGATGAAACAAATGTTGGCAGAGTATGGAGTCAAGCAAGAAGTCATGACTTTGTTCTGTGACAACATCAGTGCTATCAATATCTCAAAAAAACCCAGTGCAACATAGCAAGACAAAGCATATTGACATCAGGCACCACTTTATTCGAGAGCTTGTAGAAGACAAGAAGATAAAGCTCGAGTATTTACCCACTGAGAAACAAGTCGCTGACATCTTTACCAAAGCATTAGATGCTAACAGGTTTGACAGTCTGAGGTCATCCCTTGGACTTTGCTGTCTGGAATAACCAGAAGTCAAGAAAGAAGAGGGAGAGCTTTTGAGTGAATTTTTACTCTCTCTCTATCTGGATCAACCAGGGTCCACAAAATCTAGCCGGGCCCAAACCTCATTATCAGAAGCCTAGTTTGAATTATTTGTTTAAAAATTCAAAAAGGGGAATGATTGAAAAAACTGACGACAATCCAATCAGCTCTCATCCCCCTTCAACTTCCGCAGAAAAAGCCTGCACAATCCTCTCCATCTTCCCAAAACTGCTAGGGCACCTCGAAAAGGCTAAAACAAATCTGCAACTGTAAGATTTTGCTCTTCTCTTCCAAACCAAAACCGATCGAGCAAATGGTTGGAATTAGAAGCGGACGCATACCATCTGCTTCCAAATTACGAGCAAAGATGAGGGTAAAGATGATCGCTCGAAAGTTATCAACCTCAAAATCCTTGACAAACAAACATGGAGTAAGGATTCGAGGAGGAAAAATCTCAGGGGAAAGTTCGGCAGCACCTCAAGTAGTAACGATCTCACCTCCAACTATCACACCAGTAGAAACGACTCCCGTCGTTGAGAAGGACGACACTTTAGCCGAATCTGCGAACATAGAAGAGGAAGCCTCTCTCTCTACTCCGACCCCAACACAAGGACCAATCCAGCCCCTCTAAGTCGACACCAACACCAGATAAATTTCCTCTAAACGAGGACTTGCAGAAAGAAGGAAGTTCCCATGTCGCCCCGGACAGTAATTCAGGGCTTAATGAAGATCCGAAAACTATTCCAGAAGTCACTCGACCTATAGAGGAACTTGTTAACATCGAAGAAATAGTCGCCACTGAGACTATGGAAAAGGAAGCCATGGAAAAAGAAGTTGTGCCCAAAAGGCTTGAGAGAAGGAAGCTACCAACAAGAAGGTTGGTCGATGAAGAAGAAGAACCTCAAATACCGAGGAGATTGACCCCAAAGAGGAAAACCACAGAGAAAGGAGGAGCATCTGCTTCTAAACAGCCGAAGAAGTCTAGAAGGAAGTCACTAACTTCTGTAGCAACATCTGCTCCAGAAGAAGAGGAATCTGAAGAAGAAGAAGACACCCAGATTGTACTACCACGGGTCAAAAAGGCAATGGGAGGGTAGAAACTCCCCAAGAATGTGCCTAAAGCTCCTACAGATAATGTCTCCTTCCACTCTGTAGACAATGCGGTTAAGTGGCAGTATGTATACCGGCGCAAGATCTATCCAGATAGAGAACTTTCCACAGAAGAGCAGGGGATAAACTCAATCGTGGAACTTCTCCGCAGAGCAGGTCTGACCAATACGGTCATAAATATTGGGCCATTCTACCCAGCATTGGTCAAAGAGTTTATTGTCAACCTATCACGCGAGTTTGATGATCCAGAAGACGCTCAATACAAAAAGGTGTTCGTTCAGGGAGAATGCTTCGAAATATCTGTCTCACCTATCAATGCCTATCTTGGCAGAGAAGACCCAGAAGTCACTCCAGAAGTCCCGCACTTGAACAAAGTAGCGGTCGAAATCACTGGAGGATTGAAGAAGGTCTGGCCCGTCAAAGACACCATTGCGGCTACTGAGCTAACTGCTAAATACTCAATACTCTACCGCATTGGACTGGCAAATTGGGCACCTTCTACACGTGGGTCGAGCATCAAAACCGAATTGGCTAAACTCATATACCAAATAGGTACGCAATCTTCTCTTGATTTTGGCTCATATGTTATTAAACATCTAGTCAAGCTTGCCAAATCATGCGCTGTCAAGCTTCCTATCGGGTTTCCTTCAATGATCACCGGTCTCCTTCTCCAACAATGTTCTCACATTGTTCGAGAAACGGATGTTTCGGGTAAGAAGCCACTGCCCCTTGCTATCAGCCTCAAGAACTTCGAAGGCAAGCATTTGAAGGACCTCGCACCTCCTATGACCAAAGCATCAGGAGCTGGTTCAAGCTCCCGACCCTCATGACCACTTGACACTAGGATGGAGGAAGAATTGGTGGAGATGATCAATGATCTGGAGAAGTCAATTGCGATGCTATCAACCCGCAAAGTCGCCTGTGAAGCTCTGCTCGATGACCTCCGCTCGATGACCTCCGCTCTGCTCCTGCTGCTGAAGATGATGTTGATGACTCCAACTCATTTTAAGTCTTTCTCTAAATTTACTATGCTAAAAACTTGTTCCAAACACACTATTAAATCCTCGGGGTATGTCCGAGTTACTTTTCTGCACACTATGACACTGGTTTTATTTGCTCATGGTTGAGCTTGATATTTGCTCATGTTTGAGCTGTTTATTTTGCTCATGGTGTGAGCTGGTTTTTACCCTGCTGTTTAGTCGAATTTCATTGTATGATTGCCTTTGGCAATATTGTTAGACAAACAGGGGGAGATAGATAGGCTACGCCAGAAGTTACGCCAGGAGTTACACCAGAAGTCGCGCCAGAAGTCGATATAGAAGTCGCCGCTCCAGAAGCAGCTCTAGAAGTTAAACCAGAAGCCGCACAAGAAGTCACATCAGATGTCACATACTTGCTGTGTGCGTAACTGCCTCAAGGTGACGATGTGCCTGAAATGTATTTTAAGTCACATCACTTGCTGTGGGTAACTGCCACAAGATAACTTACTTGTTGTGCGTGACTGCCACAAGGTGACGATGTGCTTAAAAAGGTGTTTGTCTAAAAAATTGCCAAAGGGGGAGATTATTGCTACGTTTAATTGTTGGCATAATTATTTAGTGCAAAAGTAAGAAGTCGTGCAACATGTTACATGACATGTGGAGCGACTTGTTACAATCCAGATTAGGAAAAATCTGAAAGCCTTCCTATCTCGACGAAGCTTGGAGTGAAAGAAGAAAGACGCCACGAAGACTTAGAGCGCAAAAGAGTGACGTCGACAAGTCAGGCGACTTCCAGCTGGCAGTAACACGTCAGCAATAGGCGGCAACTCTACTTGCCTGATTTATTCAGGAAGTCAGAACAGGCAAGACGACTTCCAACTGTCATGGAAGGCGGCAACGACTTGCCTGATTTAGTCAAGAAGTCTGAAACTTCCTGTTCCTGGTCCGAGAAGGATTAGGAATGTGAGCTGCTATAAAAAGCCTTGAGCTTCCCATTAGCAGATCATCCGTTCTTGTTCTAACTTGCAAGATTTCTCAGAGCTCTTAACCGTGCACCATTGGCGTGTTGAGAGGCTGATTAAGATTCGCTAGAACGGACTTTGCTCCGATCAAGCATTAAGTCGCGAAGACTAAGTGTTTGGATCGGTTAGGGTTTTTGTTTGTGATTGAAGATTCACAACTCCGTCAAAGAAGACAACGACACCGAGCATAGGCTTGCTCGTAGGGTGGAATTGAGAGGATCTCAAAGACAGGGGGAGAGGCCCTTGGTCGAGGTTGTTCACGGTGAGATCTATAGTAGCTTAGGACAATAGCTTGTGTGATAGCTAGTTGGTGCTTGAAGTTGTACTATTGACTACCTAATAGTGAAAACCTTTCCACTGGCAAAGTGCCCCCAGACGTAGGTGCGGAGTCACCGAACTGGGTAATCATCTCTGGTGTCGTTAATATCTGTTTATTGTTTAAGCTTACGGTTTACGTTTTAGGCAAGTAGTCGATACACAAGTTACGACTTTGTGTTCGACTTCTTGACTTGGCTACGATTCAGAATTTCACGATCTATGAACCCTAAATCTGATCTCCATTTCTTCTTCACTAATTTGTTTGGATTTGTTGATATACATGAATTCGATTTGCCATCCTGATGCGATATTTTTCATGGAAACGATGACAATGAACTTAAATGACAAATTATGATTTTTGTTCAGATTGTTGTAAATTTGCTGTCCATCTCCCATTGTTGGGAGTGATCGTTAATTCGTTTGGTTATTTCCAGGATGTGGTTGAAAGAATTTCTGTTTTGATACAAAAACATCACTGAGATTTGAATATTAATTTAATGTTTCCTTGGTGGTTTAATGAGGAGATGACCCTCAAAATGTCATTATTGTTTGTATGGCGCAAACCAAATTGCTATTATTTACTCAATTAATAGTCTTCTAACATTGTCAGCAGAACACTATTGGAGAAGGATATGAAAGGAGCTTGAAGATTGATTTGTTCGATTTTGCAGTGAATGAGAGAAATCCCTAAAGGTAAGAAAAAATTATGCTTTTCATAGTTGATTAGCAAGAAGTAGCCATATTTATTCCAAACTAGAACACAATTATTTGTTTTTTGTTACCCATGTGATGATTTCAGCAATGACATCAAATTACTGTGTTTGAATTAAACCTAGTTTGGTAAGTAATGCTATTTGAATCTTCAGAGAATCTACTTGTTGATTGCAAGTTTGTAATGCATGGTTCAGGATTAGCTTCTTTATACTTATATTTTGAATGCAATCATGATATTCAAATGAGCTTGATTCATATTGCTAAATTTTCCCTCACACATATGACATGACATCCCAGATAAGCCCATAGCAGTAGGTATATGTGCTAAATCACATTGATCTTCCTACCTGATAAGAACTTGATGAAAATACGTTGTGTTACAACTTAATCTAGTATAGTATAGCATTGAACTTCATGAAGTACTATTATGGTGTACAAATGTGGACAGTTCATTTATGTTTATGACAAGGATGACAATTGTAGCTTGTGTATATACAGGCAATCCAGATGCTAAAGTCCGGGGACATAGTAATTGTGATGGATTTGAGACTATTGAGGAGTCCATCATCAAACAGAGTAGTGGGGGAAGTACTAAAATAGATTCTTCCTCTATAGTCTTTTGAGTTATATTTCAACTTTTGTTAATGTAGAAAATTTATTAGGAGGTTGAGTTTCTTTGGGTTGAATTGATTTTTGTAATTAATTGTATTAATAGTAATTTGTATCAAGATTCAATCAATTCGTAATGTTCGTATTTGGTATTTTATTGGGTATTTGGTGTGGTTTTGAAGAATTACATATTTTGGAATTAATTTCAAAATTTGTTTTTTTTAATTTATGTATGAAACTTATGGCAACACATAGGTGTCCTGCCATAAAATGGGCAGCCCACTTGTCACGTCTGCTGTCATAAAAGACGCAGCGCGATGGAAAGAGTGCTGCTGTAAATTAGGGCAGCACACATAATGCGCTGCCCTAACTTAAGTCTGCGCATTACTGGCAGCACCATTAGGGCAGCACCGTCTGTGCTGCTAAAGGTTAGGACAGCGCATTTTGAAGCCTTTAGCAGCACGTTCAGTGTGCTGCTTTGGTGGGGAAAACTTGGTAGTGAACATATTTTCAGTAGTGAATTAACTTTTTAACTTGAGGTCTCAGGTCAATTCTATTTTAATAAGATAACAAAGTTTGATATATTAATGTCTACAAGGAACTTTAAGCATCTGTTCTTTTAGATTATAAATTCATTTGGTCGTGTCACACAAAATAACGGGAAGGAAAAAGAATAATCAAACTAACTTTATTTGGTTCTTAGTTCATTCTGTTAAATTCCACGTAACTATTGTAGTATTTACCTCTCATTCTGTTAAATTCCACGTAACTATTGTAGTATTTACCTTTTTTTTTGAAAGGGTATGCGACTGTTGAGCATGACACCATTTGGCCGAAACTTGGAAGATAAGTACAATTTATTTAATCGCAAACTCAAGTTTGTGATGTGGTTGGTGGATTTGTACAAACCACATATGTTCTTAAACATATATGTTCTTTAAGGGCATTTAAGTTTATTTCTGTGTTTATAAGTACAAAAATTAATTAAAGACATATATTTTCACTTATACAATTTGACAATACATAATTTATTTGAAATTCAGATTTGATAAAACCAACGCAGAGAAGTTGCAAATGAAAGCTAGAGAAATGGGCATGGAGATTGCAGATGCATTTAATGTTAGAGTTGTGCTTTAATCCAGTGTAAGAGTGATTTACATATGTAATGTTTTATCATTTTTCAAAATAAATAAATTATCATTATATTACTAATGTGTTGTAATAATATATTAAATATGATTTGATTTGTATCACTATATGTGTCATCACTAATAGAAGAATTGCAGATCTTAACGAATCATATTTAATGTGTCCCTAGTCAGTTAAGCTTTATTAGAAGCGACAAGTATGAGGTTAACTCTATATGAACACGCTTTACTAAGCATGACAATGGTAAGGCCGGAGTTAGATCATTGATATCATTCGGAGAATGATATTGGACGACCGGATAGTGAGTACGTAGTATAGATGCCGTCATGAGCATACTCACATATTGTAGTTTGTCATCGTATCCTTACACCAAGGAGTCCTTGTAATACTATGTAATCAATATCTAAGTTTGACGGTACCTAACGTTATCTGTAAAAGGTTATCTATAAGGGTTCTGATTGGCTTAGTTATTGATTACATAAGTGAACACGAAAGACGGCTAAGAGATTTATCCCTCATACTCTGGTATGGGAATGATATCTGTATGAGCCACTTTATGAGTATGACTGAATGAAGTGCATGGCCATGCGGATGACACTCAATATCAGGTTTCAATCATCTAAGATATCGAGAAACAGTGGTTGATTATATAAGGATGAGGATTCTATGTCTTTTGATCAATCAAGATATCTAGTGATAAAAAGATAGTGACATAGACGATAAGAGGTTAAATGGAATCATCTATAATCATGGACATTGGGTAATCATAATGTCTTACTGGAGACCACTCATAATAGAAAGGGCAAAATAGTAAATTTGCGTCGATATGCCAATGGGTCATAAGCCTATAAAGTCACACACCTTAACAAGTTATATATAGAAAAAGGACATTGAAAGTCAGTATACGAGAGGTGAAAGAATTGGGAAAATTTACTTTTCGGTTTAGTTAAACTAGAGCGGATTAGACAATTTCCGGCCTAGGTTCTAAACTAGATGGTTGAGAAAATTGGTCTGAGATGATTTGGGTTGTTCTAGCTAAACCATTTAATTAGATCTTAAGACCCACTTGTTTTATAATTTTAGTTAATTAATAAAACAAATGGATAAGGGAGTTATTTTTAGTCTTCATAAAACTAATTTTACTCCACTCTCCATCATCCTCCCTCTTTTCTTGGCCGAACCCATCTATCTATCATGTTGGTTTTGCTTCTTCTTCTCTTTCATTTTCTAGTAAAAGTATTGGAGAATTGATCATAGATCAAGTCTTGCTTGTGTGGACTAAACTAGAGAACACAAAGTATTTTGTGTTTATCTAATCAAGATAATTTCAGATTTTTCCATTTTGCCGAACTTTTTCTGCATGATGATCTTTATGTTCTTGAAATGCATAATTAAATTCGTAATTCGCTGCATGAGTTTAATTTTTTGGAATCCATGGATTTCCTTCATTTAACTTCAATCCTATGTCCATCGATTGGGACAACTATTTTATCTTCACTCACATTCCCGGCCTTCTTAGATATATAATAAGTTAATTTTTATAATTCTATGAGCATTTATATATATTGTACTATTCCTTGCCGATAATCATTACTGTATGTGCCGATATAATTCGGTGCAACATTATCATATACATTCTATAAAGTATGTCATCGTTTAAAGTTTTTGATTTAACTACAGAGTGAATAATTAGAATGAAGAATATGCTTAAGTTAGGATTCGAAAACAATGAAAATCTGATGGTAACACATGAACGAGAACATCTTGTATATACAACAAAAGATGTGAAGATGTTTGAATAGAATCTCAATATCTTCACCGTCACAAACAAGTTAGCTCAAATCGTTATTCACTTTCGAGAACTTGTCAAGGTCATGAAAGACATGAACCTATTAACCGCACTTAAACTATAGCAATTAAGGTAGATCAAGTTCCGCTCAATCTCTTAAAATAAATAAAAATTTCCAACTTTCGGAAAGTAAACAGAGTCCATTATATTATTTCACCAATATAAGTACTGGCATGTCCATCATCAATATCTATAAAAATCATATTCATGTTTATCATCTCTACACTAAATCAAAAGAAAAATGACAACTTTACCACAACATAAAGCACAAACCACCAATTTAAAACTTGAAAGCACAATCTTACTCGAAATCCATCATCAAATAACCTCTTCCTCTAGCCCTTCTTTGAGCTCTCCTTTATCTCTCTACCTTGCTCTCTACTACTATATTCTGAAATTGACAATTTAGAGCTTCTCAATTCGAAATACCCCTAGCCCTTACATACCCATATTAAATTGGGGTAAAATGGACATTCTACACGAAAATCTACATAAATCAACTTTGTTCGCCTGAAGTCACGATTCCAGCCAAACACACAAGGTCGTTGGTTGTTGGGGAGTCGTGGCTTGCTCCAAGTATCTCGGACCTTATGACAGGCTGCATGGGAAAGTCACGACAGGGAAGTCGTGGCTGGAGAAGTCGTGGGTAGGAAGCAACCTAAAAAATATCTAAGTGTCCCAACAATAAGCATGTTGTGACTTCGTGTCGTTGGATGCTCTGCTCCAACTTTGGGCTTTCTATCTTCTTGCCATGTACCCCACGACTCAAACTCACGGCAATATTGTCATGACTCTGTTAGGAATTTCACACGTGAGTCCAGATTTCACATCGGTAGAGTATGGGGTAATGTTTAACGTTGAATGCAATTAATAGATCTTATTGCTTGTTTGATTTTTTTTATAATCTTAGGAACACATCTCGATCTCTCAAAAAGATATATGCCAAACTTGGACTTTTATCAATAAACGCATTCGGTCGCGGAGGGAGGTAATAATGAGTGAGACTTCTTTGGATAGTGGAGCAATGACAGCTGCTAGGTCGGGTGAACATGAGCGGGTTATGGGTCAGGTAAGGCATTAGATGGCCAATCATGCTCCCGTCTGAATCGGTTGATTGACCGACGAGGGTCATGATATCTGTTTCTTTCTCATTCTCATATATGTTTTCGTAATATGTATCTTAGCTCGTGCTTCATTGCATTTCCACTATAAAAGGAACACAATCCCGCAAAGGGTTGTTCATGGAACTACCATCGAGATTCTTTGTACCAAGGAGAGTTGATATACTCATTAGACTCAAGACCCACTAGGCTAGTCTTTTTGGCCAGAGGTAGGATTTAATGTGTATGTGGGCTTTCCTTGTGTTGAGCTCCTCCATGGTAAGGCCCGGTTCTCCCCAACAAGTGGTATCAAAGTCAGGTTTACACATATCTCATCGGGACTGTAGACTAGTGGATCTCATGGTGGATCGAGCCAGGTAGGCCAATAGGATTCAGAGAACCATGATTGATCATGCCAGGATTGCCAGGTGGGCCAGCGGATGATAGTGCAAGGCGATTTCGGCTTAAGGGGAGCAACCTGATGTGATCAAGCTCAATGTGGAGGGAGAGATTATTAGGAATTCCACATGTGAGTTCAGCTCCTACATCGGTAGAGTATTTGGTATAAGGAGAGTTTATATATGTAGGAAATGTGCCCTAACCCAATTGATATATGTACAAACGTTTTTCCTTCTGTTGGTAGCAGTAAAATCTGCATTTTATTATCATTGTGTTGTAGTAATAAGTCAAGCATAATTTCATCTAAGGTCATCGAGTGTGTCATCACTAATTCTAGATACCTTAGATACACACGGAATTATACTTGACATGTCCCTAGTCAAATGCTTATAAAGCGACCACTATGAGGATGACTCTTGAACACGCTCTATTAATCATATGTATAGGTTTACCGAGTCAGACCATAACTATCACTTGGGAAGTGATATGGGACGACCCGATCTGAGTATGGGAAAAATGTAAAGGGCACCTTTCACAGGTGAGGGTGAAATGGCAAGTGACTTGTTAGGACTAATACATTCTGATGTATGTGGACCCTTAAGTACACTGGCCAAAAGAGGATTCCACTACTTCATCACGTTTACTGATGATTTCAGTAGATATGTTATGTCTATTTGATGAGAAATTAGTTTGAAGCTTTTGACAAGTTCAGAGAGTTTAAGAATAAAGTAAATAATCAACTTGGGAAGAGTATTCTATGATCAGATCGAGGTGGTGAATACTTAACTCAAGAATTTATCGATCATCTAGGTGTTTGTGGGATCATCTCAAAATGGACTCTGCTTGAAACACCACAATTAAATGGTGTGTCTGAACGGAGAAATCGAACCGTATTGGATACGGTTCGATCCATGATGAGTAAAACAGATCTCCCAATTCTGTTTTGGGGTTATGCTCTACAAACAGTCGCATTCATATTGAATAGGGCTCCAACGAAAGCAGTGGAAAGTGGACCATATCAGATATCGCATGGGAAACAACCTAATTTGTCCTTCCTGAAGATTTGGGGATTCGAGGCTTATGTTAAGCATCTGATTGCAGACAAATTCAAGCCCAAATCTGAAAAATGCATTTTCGTAGGGTATCCCAAGGAACTAGGGGATATTACTTCTAAAAACCTAGCGAGAACATAGTATTTGTTGCTCGATGAGGTGTCTTTTTAGAAAAGAAGTTTGTTTCCAAAAGGAATAGTGGGAGTGATGTGCATCTTGAAGAAATTCAAGAGGTTACAACACAACCTAAAGAAATTCAGGCATCCCACACAGACTCTTTAGAAGTAATAGAGCATGTATTGAATCAAGAGATAACACCAGTTCCTGAAAAATTTTCACATGGACCAATGAGGTCTGAAAGGACACGTCATGAACCCGTCAGATATGGATTCTTGGTATCTGAGAACAATGACGTGATTGTCGTAGATAAGGATGATCCTACAACCTTTCAAGAGGCCATGAATGGTCCTGACTCTGAGAAATGGCTAGTGATCATAAAAGAGGAAATGCAATCTATGTATTACAATCAAGTTTGGAACTTGGTTGACAACACTGATTGTGTAAAAACTATTGGTTGCAAGTGGGTCCTTAAGGTGAAAACTAACATGGATGGCAAATGTCAAACCTATATAGAGACACTGGTTGCAAAAGGTTTCAGACAAACTCATGGTATAGACTATTACAAAACCTTCTCCCTAGTTGCGATAGTTATATCGACCCGAATTCTTCTTGCTATAGCCGCATACTATAACTATGAAATATGACAGATGGATGTTAAAATTGCGTTTCTTAATGGAAAGCTAACTAAGGATGTGTATGACACATCCTTAGGGTTTTGTCGATCCGAAGAATGTTGGGAAGAATTGCAAGCTACAAAGATCCATTTATGAATTGAAGCAAGCTTCTTGGAGTTGGAATCTTTGCTTTGATGAAGGCAGAAAAGAAGTTTGGCGTTGATCTGATGCGGTAGCATCAAATGTAAGTTTATGATATCTGTTATCCATATTCTAGGTATTATTTCACCCTCGATGTGTTAAGTTATTTATCTTTATTCCACTTTTACGCCTTTGGGTATGTTTGGAATGAATGTGCAGAATACATTTGAAAAGGGTCAAAACCGAGCCAAAATCCCAACATAATCTTTCAGAGAGCAGAACTTCCTCATATTTAATCCGAGGTGATCCAAAATTGGATAAAATCGAAGATAACTCGGCGATCTACAACTCTCTAGAAGGAAGTTTTCTCTAAATTTCATTGGGAAGAAACTCAAAACAGCACTGAAAGGCATCACTAAAACATAAATCGGGATTGCAGACAAACTGACTTGAAAATGCTATATCTTCCACATACGAAATCCAAATCGAGCAAACGTTATATGTACCTTGAAGAGGACAAAAGGAGATACAATTCTTGTGAAGGAAGTTTTTTCATTAGAGGTCTGGAAGAGGGCGAAAATTGTCTGATACTTTCGGGTGGTGTAGAATTCTCATCCGAACTCCAATTTGGGCCCATAATATATCAATTCGAAGGAAATTCTAAGATTGAGACTTGTAACGATGATGCAACGGAGATGTAACGATGATGTAACGATCGTTACACCTCCCAGATGCAGAAAAAAAATATATAAGCCAAACACGAATTCTAAAGGTGGGGGCCGAGAGTTTGGGAGAGTAGAGAGTAGAACACCATATCAACCAAGGAGAGGATTGGGGACTTCGAGAGGAGCTCGAATCTGATTCAAGGGTGATTCAAGTGCTAAGATCAAGCAAGCTACACATCAACAATCGAGAGAGATTCAACGATTCATGTTCTTCAACCTTTTGAGTTTTAGGGTTCTTCGTTCTTATTCCTTAAACTCGAATTGTTTATTTATCTTTATGGATCTTGGTTCTAGCACCATGATCATGGGATAAATACCCTTGATCATGGATGCTAGGTCGTAACTTTTTATTATGATGAATTTATGAGTATGAACTAAATTATTTTATGCATACGTGATTGACTCTAAGTGCTTAAGACTTATAATATTTTTTGACGAATAAATACTATTTGCGAGAGTCGCGTTGTCTTGTCTGAGAGGGCCGGTGGGTGATGGGAAAACTTAGATTCAAAGGGGTTCAAATCTTCGGAACCCCTACCTCATTATTGTTGTACTTATTGCAGACTCATGGTTGTTATCTACCTGAGAGGGATGATGAACACTTTGTGTCTAGGCTAATACCAAACCGAGAGGAGGTGTTAATATGATTATTGCTTAGGGTTCACATTACTTGCATAATTTATCAGAACTTGTTCATTTATTTCATTGTAATTTAAATAAATAGCCTTGCATCCATGGTTTTCTCTACTGAATAGTCTCTCCCAAGCGTTTTTACTTTACATATCTCAAAAACCGATTTATAAATCGAGTACTTTAAGTTAACTTGATAGTATAAATTAAATTGAATTAACCCTTATTGGTCCTTGTGGATTCGACCCTGTGCTTACCAGGATTTATTACTTGTAACGACCGCGTGCACTTGCGCGTTATCGGGTGCTTGTGGACAACTGTCTACGGGACCAACAAGTTTTTGGCGCCGTTGCCGCGGACTAACGGTTAATTTATTTTAACTTTTGCTATTAATTTTTTTAATTATTTTCTTAATCCCTTGCTCATTGTGTGTTTTGTACAATCATGCCCTAACTTTCTTTCTCCCGTTGCATAGTGATTTAGATTTGTGAATATTAATTTAAGGAGGCAAGAAAGAGAGCAAATTCAATGGACCAAAATTGGAGAGGATGTGAGTATCATCAAGAGAGAACATGCCAACCTGATTTCGAGTGGGCTCCTCAAGAGCAATCCACCTCGTATGGACGTCGTGATGGAAATAAAGGGGAGCAGGAGTATTATGCTCTAAACAGGACTATCAAGGCCAAGGTAGTGGATATTATTCCTAACGGGATGAGCCTCTCTACCAGTACTTAAACCAAAGACGACCACCACATGACTACCAATCATATCATGATCCTCCACCATCTTACCAAGAGAGGTCACCTCAAAATTATCCAGACTACGACCCTTACCAAAACCTCACATCATCCTACCTAAATTATCACTTCTCCCACGCTTATGATGGAAACCAAGTGAATCGATAAGATGATTCTCAAGATCATTCTCCTCAAGAGAAGAGTATAGAAATAATGCATGAGATGATGCAATTGCTACAAGCTCAAAATGAAATACTTGAAAAGTATGTTTAAATGAATAAGTTCTATAAGGAGGCAATTGAGGCAAATAAGGAGAAAATGAGATAGTTTATGAGACAAAAATAGCCAAAGGGCCAAAGTTGTCTAAGGAGACCGAAAAATTTCTAGAGGCCAAAAATCTATATGGGCCTCTAGGGTGGTTTGATGACAAGCCTCTCCAAGAGATCAAGATAAACAAGTCAAAAGTGGCCGAAGTGCCAACATTAGCTTACGAGGAGATCAAGATGGAAGTCGACTCTCCTTAAGAGGTCGAAAATGAAAAAGAAGAGGAGCTTATGGTGGAGCCATGCCGAGAAGTGAATAAAAGAGTCAACCACGAAATATATATATATATATATATATATATATGGGTGTATCGGTAAGGGAGCCCGTGGTTGATACAAAAACATGGGCTCCACCTCCTTTTGATTATATTGAAAACTCTTGCTTAAATAACAATTTTAGATATGCTTGCATCGATAATGAGATATCTTTAATTATTTCTAATGAAATTTCTCTTTGTGATGAAAGGTACGTTATCGAAAAGCTCGGGGAGAAAATGCAAGAGTTGAGCGGAATGGGCCCCATTCTAGTGCTTCCGGATAGAGACGAGCGCCCATGTGACAGAAAGAAGGAGAGGGAGGAGCTACCAGAGATTTACACTCGAGGTGATATCTCTCCTTACTTCTCATATGCATATTATTCACGTTTGATGCATAATTTTTCTGAAAAGATTAAGGACAAGTGCATTGATGCACTCGTATTTATTGATGCCTCTAGGCACAAATTTTATCCCTTGCCCTATACATATGAAAATTTTGAAATCCAAATGTGTTTATTGATGTACTCTTTTGCTATCATAGGAAAGAGAGTGTTTGATTGAGTTTATATTGTTTTTGATAGGGGAAAGGGGTGACTCTTGAGCCCCTAAATTTCATGCAAGCACGTTGCATATTTTATTCTTATTTTTAGCACGGGGAACCGTGCACATCTTTAGTGTGAGGTGTAGCGTTGCGTTGCATATTAATTTTAGGGCTCATTTGTTTGAGCTTGCCGATTGGCCGCCTGAAAGGCTTAAGTAGTTTATATGTCATTCAATTGCCCTTGAGATTTATTGTGCTGAAATTTCACAAATATACCCTTTGGATTGTGCTTGTTTGGTGGAAGTGTTTAATTACTTAGTATTGAGATAAGGTTCACTAGTGGAAGTCAAGCATCATACTTTCAATTATTTTTCAAGGGGTCACAAAATCATATGCTAGAGATAATTTTTTTTTAAACTTGGCACACACACACGTGAATCCGAAAAGGGTGTATCTGAGTTGGTGGTGCCGGAAAAAAAGAGAACGGAGTTTAGAAAAGTTAAGAGCAAGGGAAGTGAGCGTGAGAAAAGCAGAGAGCGAGTGCATATCTCAATCCCTAAACTCGGAAATGTCCGGGGTAAAAGACGAGACTTCAGGATGAGCAAATTTAATGTATGGATGGAAAATCTTGAGTGAACTATATACACATCATCTCCAACTAAAGTGTAAGAGGAACGCAAATAACGCAAAGCAAAGAAGAGTCTCTACAATCATGGTGAATGCCCAAACCTTGAAAAGGGGAGGGAAAATAAAGAAAAGTTGAGTGAAAAGCAATAAGGAAGCTCACTCCAAAAATAGCGGTCTCGTGGCATCAATTCAGATATGCTACCATGAGTTCACATCGCTTTTTACACGAGCATCACAAAAACCTAATGTGTGACAGTTTACCCTTTGCTTAAATTTTTGAAAGTGTGAGAAAAAGATCATAACTGACATACCTGATACTCATATTAATTGGTTAGGCACTTTGTGTGTGTTTGATTGGTGGAAGGGTAGGTTTTTGATTTGTCAGCAGTTAATAATTTGAGCTCAACTGTGAACTGATTGTTTGGCTATGAATAAAAGAGTTTGAAGACGGCCATGAGGGTAAGCATTTCATGGGATTGTGGGTTGGACCTTAGAACCCTCGGGATATGTCAAACTCCCTCTATCGGGGTGAACCTCGGGGTTTAAAATGACAACTGTTGTATAATTGATTTCTCGAGGGCAAGAAAATGCTTAGTGTGGGGTGTTGATGCGGTAGCATCAAATGTAAGTTTATGATATCTATTACCCATATTCTAGGTCTTATTTCACCCTCGATGTGTTAAATTATTGATCTTTATGCCACTTTTACGCCTTCGGGTATGTTTGGTGTAAGTGTGCAGAATACATGTGAAAAGGGTCAAAACCGAGCCAAAATCGCAGCAGAATCTTTCAGAGAGCAGAACTTCCTCATGTTTCATCTGAGGTGACCCAAAATTAGATAAAATCGAAGATAACTCGGCGATCTACAACTTTCTATAAGGAAGTTTTCTCTAAATTTCATGGGAAGAAGCTCAAAACAGCACTGAAAGTCATCACTAAAACATATATCGGGATTGCAGACCAGCTGACTTGAAAATGCTATAACTGCCACATACAAAATCCAAATCGAGCAAACGTTATATGTACATTGAAGAGGACAAAAAGAGCTACAATTCTCCTGAAGGAAGTTTTTTCATTAAAGGTCTGGAAGAGGGCGAAAATTGTCTGATACTTTCGGGTGGTGTAGAGTTCTCATCCGAACTCCGATTTGGGCCCATAATATATCAATTCGAAGGAAATTCTAAGAAAGAGACTTGTAACGATGATGCAACGGAGATGTAACGATCATTACACCTATTGTAACGGTCGTTACACCTCCCAAATGCAGAACCAAAAATATATAAGCCAAACACGAATTCAGAAGGTGGGGGGCCGAAAATTTAAGTTTTCACGCGACAATTGATTACCGCGGTTTGGGAGAGCAGAGAGTAGAACACCATATCAACCAAGGAGAAGATTGGAGATTTCAAGAGGAGCTCGAATCCGATTCAAGGGTGATTCAAGTGCTAAGATAAAGCAAGATACACATCAACAATCCAGAGGGATTCAACGATTCATGTTTTTCAACCTTTTGAGTTTTAGGGTTCTTCGTTCTTATTCCTTAAACTCGAATTGTTTATTTATCTTTATGGATTTTGGTTCTAGCACCATGATCATGGGCTAAATACCCATGATCATGTGTTGCTACGTTTAGTGTTGGCATAATACTTTAGCGCAAATGTAAGAAATCAGTGCAACATGTTACAAGACATTTGGAGCGACTCATTACGCTCCAGATTAGGAAAGGTCTGAAGCTTTCATATTTAGAGTCGCTTGGAACGCAAGAAGAATGACGTCACAACAACTGAAAGACTTGGAGCGCAAGAGAATGACGTCAACAAGCCCAGGCGACTTCCAGCTGTCATTAACACGTCAACAAAGGCGACAACTGCTTGCCTAATTTGTTTAGGAAGTCTGAGACTTCCTATTCCTAATCCGAGCCAGATTAGGAATGTGGGGCTGCTATAAAAAGCTTGTGCTTCCCCATTAGCAGCCTGTCCGTTCTTGTTCTTTATTTGCTAAATTTCTCAGAGCTCTTAACCGTGCACCATTGGCGTGTTGAGAGGCTGATTAGTTTGCTAGAACGGCTTTGCTTTGATTAAACATCAATTCGCGAAGATTGAGTGTTTGATCGATTATGATTCTTGTGTTCGTGATTGAAGATTCACAAATCTGTCAAAGAAGACTACGACACCGAGCATAGGTGCTTGCTCGAAGGGTGGAATTGAGAGGATCTCAAAGACAGGGGGGAGGACCCTGGTCGAGGTTGTTCACGGTGAGATCTATAATAGCTTAGGACAATAGCTTGTGTGATAGCTAGTTGTTGGTGGAAGTTGTACTATTGACTACCATATAGTGAAAACCTTTCCACTGGCAAAGTGCCCCCAGATGTAGGTGACGTTGCACCGAACTGGGTAATCATCTATGGTGTCGTTATTATTGCTTGTTTATTGTTTAAACTATGATTTGTGTTTTAGGCAAGTTGTCGACACAAAAGTTACGACTTTGTGTTCGACTTCTTGACTCGTCTACGAATTAGAATTTCATTTGGTATCAGAGGGAGCACCTTATCTCTTAGGTGATTTTCCTGCAAAGATTCTGAGTAGCTAATATGGACTCAAAGGAAGGAGGATCTGTCAATCGACCACCAGTGCTCGACGGAACTAACTATGGATACTGGAAAGCACGGATGTGTGCCTTTTTGAAGTCTCTCGACAGCAAAACCTGGAAGGCTGTCATCAATGGGTGGGAGGAACCTCACTATGCTGATGCTCAAGGAAATCAAACTAGCATTAAACCAGAAAAAGAGTGGAGCGCGGAAGAAGATGAAGTCGCCCTAGGTAATTCTCGTGCACTCAATGCCATATTTAATGGAGTAGACAAGAATGTTTTTCGACTTATCAACACTTGCACAAGTGCCAAAATTGCTTGGGACACTCTTGTTGTTGCTTATGAGGGTACATCCAAAGTCAGAGAGCAAAAGTTACAGTACCTCACGACCAACTTTGAAGCCCTTACCATGAATGAAGACGAAACTATAGTTGAGTTTAATGTTCGTATCAAGGATCTGGCCAGTGAATCATATACACTTGGCAAGCCTATGACCGATGAAGATTTAGTCAGAAAAACGCTGAGAGCCCCAAGTCCCAGATTCAAGATGAAGATCACGGCCATAGAAGAAGTTCATGACTTGAAGACGCTGAATTTTGATGAGCTCATGGGATCCCTTATGACCTTCGAGCTCTCCTACCGTTTATCGAGAAGAAGTATAAAGGTGTAGCATTCAAAAGTTCTACCCAAAAGCAGAAAAAATTGGCTTACTCTGATTCGGATAGTGAAATTGATGAGACTATCGGTATGCTGGCCAAAAACTACAATAAAGTCATCAAGAGATTTAACCAGATGACAGGAAACAATGTCACCCGAGAAGTCAGAGACAAGCCTCAACACAAGTTCCAGAAGTTCGAGAGCACTAATAACGATGGTAGACGTGGTGAGCGATCAGGAAAAGAAAAAGGAGTTCGGTGCTTTGAATGTGAGGGGTATGGGCACATGCAGAAAGAATTTCCTAACTTCTTAAAGAAACAGAAGAAGGGATTCAATGCCTCTCTAACTGACGACGAAGAAGAAGAAGACAGTGACTCTGAGCATACAAGTAACTATGTTGCTTTTACTGTCTCCACAATAGATCAACCATCCGAGATTTCAAAGATGTATGACTCTGATGATGAGCTATCCGATGAGAATCTCAACAACGCATACAACGAATGGTATGTCAAGTGGTTTGAAGACTCTCAGGTAATCGAAAAAGAGAATGCTCTCATTCTCTCTCTTAATGAAGACAAGTCACGACTTCTCAAAACTACTATTGATCTCAAAAAGGAAGTGGCTCGGTTAAAAAGCGAGTTAGACAAAGTCACCAAGTCTGTAAAGATGATGAATCCAAGCACTGATACTCTAGATCAAATTCTCTCGATCAGAAAACTAGCTAAAAATATGGAAGGCCTTGGATATTGGAAAGAAGCTTCATCATCGCACACCGTCTTTGTTCCTCAGAAGGTTGTCACCCACATGCCCCGTCAGATGTCTCCGACCTTCACACCTGATCAAGCGACCATAAAGCCTCATACCCTGGTCGCTCCTTGGGCAAAGAACAAGAGACATAACTGGGTGTGTCACTACTGTGGACAAAGAGGTCACATTCGACCTTTCTGCTATCCTATATATGGAAGGAGCTTCGTCAAACAAAGGACCACCATCAAGAAAGCCCAACCACGTAAGGAATGGCGAGTCAAGGAGGTAAACTATCAAGCAAATATCGCTTACACCTCTCTAAAAGCTTCAACTAGCAATGATTGGTACTTTGATAGTGGATCCTCTCGACATATGAATGGTAATAGCTCGTTCTTGGTCACCTTAATACCTTGCACAAATAGCTTTGTCACTTTTGGTGATGGGGTAAAAGCTAGAGTTCTTCGAAAGGGAAAGCTCAAACTTCCTAACTCACCTTGCTTAAAATAGGCTCTACTGGTAGAAGGTCTTACAGCCAAGCTCATCAGCATCAGTCAAATATGTGATCTGGATCTAGATGTCAACTTCACTCGTGACAAGTGCACTGTCTCTTGATAACTGTTATCTATGGTCTCCAACAGTCACAACCTTGACAACCAAGTGCTTTTTATCCAAAGCTGAAGAGACGAAGCTATGGCATCAAAAACTTGGTCAAATCAATTTGAGGAGCATGCAGAAGATTCTCTCTGAAAAGGCGATCATTGGAGTTCCCAACCTCAAGATTGTTGAAGGAAAAATTTGTGGAGAATGCCAGATTTGCAAACAAGTTATGACGTCACACAAGAAGGTACAACATCTTACTACTTCTCGTGTTCTAGAACTTCTACATGTTGACCTTATGGGGGCTATGCAAGTGGAAAGTCTAGGAGGTAAGAAGTACATATTTGTCTGTGTCGACGACTTCTCAAGGTACACCTGGGTTGCCTTTATTAAAGAAAAGTCAGACACTTTCTCAGTCTTTGAAGCCCTATGTCGGAGAGTTCAACGAGAAAAAGGAGAAGCCATTAGCAAAGTCTTCCGACTCAGAAGTGATCATGGAAAGGAGTTTGAAAACATCAGCTTCGCAAACTTCTGTGATGCTGAAGGAATAGCTCATGAATTCTCTGCCCCCATCACTCCTCAGCAGAACGGGATCGTGGAAAGGAAAATTCGTACTCTTCAAGAAATGGCCAGAGTCATGATGCTAGCCAAAGACATCCCGCAGAACTTCTAGGCTGAGGCTCTGAATACGGCTTGTCATATTCATAATAGAGTGACCCTCCGCCCAGGAACATCGCTCACTCTTTATGAAATATGGAGGGAGAGGAAGTCTAATGTCAAATATTTTCATGTCTTTGGATCGATATGCTACATACTTGCAGATAGGGAACCTCGACGCAAACTTGATCCTAAAAGCGATGAAGGCATCTTTCTTGGCTATTCCAGAAACAGTCGGGTCTTTCGTGTATTCAACAAACGCACCCGGTCTATCATAGAATCCATCAATGTCGTGATTGATGACAGTTATGAGCAACCCAGTGACGATGAGGAAGAAGTTCTAAATCTCTCAAGTGAAGTCAGGCCAGAAGTCAGAACCGAAGATCGCAACGAAGAATCTGAAGCCGAAAGCCAAATCATCTCTGACAAAGAGGCATCCCCCATCATAGAACAAAGAGCTCTGTCAAGAAGAATTCAGAAGAATCACCCATCCCAGGATGTGATAGGAGACATCAATGAAGGAGTGCAGACTCGATAGAAGGCACCTATAAACTACAAAGAGATGATAGGTAACATTTGCTTTGTTTCAAAAGTTGAACCAAAGCATATACGAGAAGCCATCAATGATGAGTACTGAGCCTGCGCCATGCAAGAAGAATTGGTTCAATTTGCAAGGAATGAAGTCTGTGAACTAGTACCCAAGCCAGACAATGTCAATATTATTGGAACAAAGTGGATATTCAAAAACAAGTCTGACGAGTAAGGAAATATCACTCGAAACAAAGCAAGACTGGTGGCGCAGGGGTACACACAAGTAGAAGGAGTTGACTTCGAAGAAACTTTTGCTCCAGTAGCCAGACTGGAAACCATCCGACTTCTTCTCGGCATAGCATGCCATCTACGTTTCAAGCTCTATCAGATGGATGTAAAGAGTGTCTTCCTTAATGGATATCTCAACGAAGAAGTCTATGTTTCTCAACCAAAGGGATTTGAAGATCATGACTCTCTTCATCATGTCTACAAACTGAAGAAAGCTATCTACGGCCTCAAACAAGCACCACGAGCATGGTATGAACGTCTTACTCAATTCCTAGTACAGAACGGCTATATTCGAGGGGGAGTAGACAAAACTCTCTTTGTGAAAAAGGAAGGAAGTGACATCATGATTGCCCAAATATATGTCGATAATATCGTATTTGGAGGGATGTCAGACAAGATGGTGGAACGTTTCGTACAACATATGCAGTCTGAATTTGAGATGAGTATGGTTGGAGAGCTAACATACTTCCTAGACTTCCAGATCAAACAGATAAAAGATGGAATATTTATCTCCCAAAGCAAATATGCAAAGAATATTGTGAAGAAATTCGGGTTGGAAAAGGCTTCGCACAAAAGAACCCCCATTGCCACTCATGTCAAATGCATAAAGGACGATCTTGGAGAACCAGTTTATTAAAGTCTCTAACGAAGCATTATTTGAAGCCTTCTCTATCTCACAGCAAGTCGACCCGACATTGCTTTCTCAGTGGGAGTCTGTGCTCGGTATCAAGCCAATCCAAAAGATAATCACTTAACTCATGCCAGGAGGATAATAAGGTACATCTCATGAAACTCTGAATTGGGTTTGCTATACTCTTTTGATACCTCTCCTACTCTTGTTGGATACTGTGATGCTGATTGGGCGGGAAGCACACCAGATCGAAGAAGTACCTCTGTAGGTTGTTTCTATCTTGGGAACAATCTTGTGTCTTGGTTCAGCAAAAAGCAAAATTGTATTGCTCTGTCTACAGCCGAGTCCGAGTATATTGCAGCTGGAAGTTCTTTGGATGAAACAGATGTTGGCAGAGTATGGGGTCAAACAAGAAGTCATGACTTTGTTCTGTGACAACATTAGTGCAATTAATATCTCGAAGAATCCAATTCAACACAGCAAAACCAAGCATATTGATATCAGGCATCATTTTATTTGTGAGCTTGTAGAAGGCAAGAAGATAAAACTCGAATACCTACCTACTGAGAAACAAATCGCTGACATCTTCACAAAGGCGTTAGATGCTAACAGGTTTGAAAGTCTAAGGTCATCCCTTGGACTTTGCTGCCTTGAGTGACCAGAAGTCAAGAAAAAAAAGTGAGCTTTTAGTTGATTTTACTCTCTCTCTATTAAGACCAGCAAGGGTCCACAAAATAAAAGGGGGCAAACGGAATGATTACAATCTGACAACCAACCAATCAAGCTTCAATCCTTTCGGCTTCCGCACAGAACTCTGCACGTTTTCTCAAAACCATCTCAAAACAGTTAGGGTTTCCTTTGTTGCTCTCAAAAATCAAATCTCCTCATCTCGCTCAAGCTTTGTCCCGCTTCAAATTTTCTCTCTACATTCCACCGATTTACTCTTACCAATGGTCGGAACCAGAAGTGGACGTGCTCCCTCTGCCTCAAAGCAAAAGCAAGCCAAGATGAGGGTGAAGATGATCGCCAGGAATTTATCGGCTTCGAAATCTTCAACAAACAAATATGGAGTGAAGATTCGTGGAGGAAATTCCTCAGGGGAGGGTTCGGCAAGACCTCATGGAGCAACAACCTCTTCTCCAACTATCACACCAATAGAGGCAACCCTTACTATCGAGAAGGACAACATCTGACCTAAGACTGCTGGCGTTGAAGAGGAGGCCTCTCATTCCACTCAGACGCCTCTACAAGGTAACCCTATTGTCCCTCCTATAGTGGATCCAGTAGATAAGAACCAGTCTGAAGAAACTCTAGGGACCTCTGTTCCTGAGATCCCTGGTACTAGTTGTGAAAATCGATCTAACCCTCCAAAATCAATGCATGCACCAGAGAAGTCCCCAATAGACGAAGCCATGCAGAAAGTCGATAGTCCTCTTGTCGCTCCGGACAGTGGTTCGGGGCTGAATGGAGATACATAAGTCATACCAGAAGTCCCCCAACCTTAAGTCGATCCTAAGAACACATAAGAACTAGATATAGCCAAGACAACTGTGGAAGAAGAAGCTACACGAGAAGACAGAACGCCTCTGAAAAAGTCTGTGCCCGAAGGGCTTAAGAAGAGAAAACAACCAAAGAGAACGCTAATTGATGAAAAGGAAGAACCTCCAGTGCAGAGAAGACAGACTACGAAAAGAAAAGCTACAGAGAAAGGAGGAGCGCCCGCTCCTAAGCCAGTAAAGAAGTTAAGAAAGAAGTAATCCACTTCAGTAACAACCCCCGCTTTAGAAGAAGAGGAGTCAGAAAAAGAGGAGGAAACTCATGTCTTACCCCCACGGGTCAAGAAGTCTATGGGAGGTCTGAAACTCCCCAAAAACGTTCCAAAAGCCCCAACAGACAATGTCTCTTTTCATTCGGTAGACAATGCAGTCAAATGGAAAACGTGTATCAACGCAATATCTACCCGGAGAGGGAGCTCTCTGCAGAAGCTCAAGGGATGAATGCAGTTGTGGAGCTCCTCCGTGGCTCAGGCTTAACTAACACGGTCATCAACATCGGACCGTTCTACCCCACTCTGGTCAAGGAGTTCATCGTCAATCTCTCAAGTGAGTTTGATGATCCAGAAGACACTGAGTATAGGAAGGTCTTTGTTCGAGGAGAGTGCTTTGATGTATCTGCCTCCACAATCAATGCTTATCTAGGCAGAACGACACAGAAGTCACTCCAGACGTCCCTCACATGAACAAAGTTGCGTTTGAGATCACTGGAGGAAGGGAAAAGTTTTGGCCCGTCAAGGATACCATTGCGGCCGTAGAGCTCACATCCAAGTATTCCATTCTATAACGCATTGGTTTGGAAAACTGGGCGCCCTCCACTCACGGGTCTAGCATCAAAACAGAGCTAGCAAAACTCATCTAACAAATAGGTACTCAATCCCCTCTTGACTTTGTTACATATGTTATTGAGCATCTTGTCAAACATGCCAAGTCATGTGCTATCAAATTGCCTATTGGTTTTCCGTCATTGATCACTGAACTTCTCCTCCAACAATGTCCTCACATTGTTCGAGATTCTGATGTGCCTGGAAAGAAGCCTCTGCCTCTCACTATAACTCTCAAACACTTTGAAGGCAAGCATATGAGAGATCTCGCTCCTCCCTTGGCCAAAACATCTGAAGCTGGTTCCAGCTCACGTCCTTCCGGACCTCTCGGCACCAGGGTGGAGGAAGAGCTGGTGGACATGATCAATGACTTGGAGAAGACGATTGCTGCTCTGATAACCCGAAAGGTTGCCTGTGAAGCCCTCTTACTTGATCTACGCACCGCTCCTACTGAGGACACTGTATCTGACCAAGATGTCGATGATTCCGCCTCCTTTTAGAAAATGTTACATTTACTTGCTTCTATACTGATAACTTGTTAAACAACTTTTTAATCCTCGGGGACTGTCCGAGTTAATTTCTGTACTTTGTGACTTTTTTGATATTTGCTCGTGTTTTGAGCTGGTTTATACCGTGTTGTTATAAGCTTGTGCTTCCCCATTAGCAGCTTGTCCGTTCTTGTTCTTTATTTGCTAAATTTCTTAGAGCTCTTAACCGTGCACCATTGGCGTGTTGAGAGGCTGAGTAGTTTGCTAGAACGGCTTTGCTTCGATTAAACATCAATTCGCGAAGATTGAGTGTTTGATCGATTAGGATTCTTGTGTTCGTGATTGAAGATTCACAAATCTGTCAAAGAAGACTATGACACCGAGCATAGGCGCTTGTTCGAATGGTGGAATTGAGAGGATCTTAAAGACAGGGGGAGAGGACCCTGGTCGAGGTTGTTCACGGTGAGATCTATAGTAGCTTAGGATAATAGCTTGTGTGATAGCTAGTTGGTGCTTGAAGTTGTACTATTGACTACCATATAGTGAAAACATTTCCACTGGCAAAGTGCCCCCAAATGTAGGTGACGTTGCACCGAACTGGGTAGTCATCTATGGTGTCGTTATTATTGCTTGTTTATTGTTTAAAGTTTAAACTACGGTTTGCGTTTTAGGCAAGTTGTCGACACAAAAGTTACGACTTTGTATTCGACTTCTTGACTCGGCTACGAATCAGAATTTCATCATGGATGCTAGGTCATAACTTTTTATTATGAGCAATTTATGAGTATGAACTGAATTATTTTATGTATATGTGATTGAATCTGAGTGCTTAAGGCTTACAATAGTTGTTGACGAATAAATAGTATTTGTGAGAGTCGTGTTGTCGTGTCTGAGAGGGCCGGTGGGTGCGGGCAAACTTAGATTCAAAGGGGTTCAACTCTTCGGAACCCCTACCTCATTATTGTTGTACTTAATGTAGACTCATTATTGTTATCTACCTGAGAGGGATGATGAAAACTTTGTGTTTAGGCTAACACCAAACTGAGAGGAAGTGTTAATATGATTGTTGCTTAGGGTTCACATTACTTGAATAATTTATCATAACTTGTTCATTTATTTCATTGTAATTTAAATAAATAGCCTAACATTCATAGTTTTCTCTACTGAATAGTCTCTCCCAAGCGTTTTTGCTTTACATATCTCAAAACCGATTTATAAATTGAGTACTTTAAGTTACACTTGATAGTATAAATTAAATTGAATTAACCCTTATTTGTCCTTGTGGATTCGACCCTGTGCTTACCAGGATTTATTACTTGTAACGACCGCGTGCACTTGCGCGTTATCGGGTGCTTGTGGACAATTCTCTACGGGACCAACAAGTTTTTGCAAAACGAGGATGATTCTTGCGTATACAAGAAGACTAGTGGGAGTGCATTTGTCTTCCTAGTGCTCTATGTCGATGACATACTTTTGATTGGAAACGATGTCCCTATAAAAGGCGAAAAAAAGTCGCCCTTTAATCGGTCAAGTAAATATGTTTCCGGCTTTTCCAGGTCGAACTCGCGAGGATCGACTTGTGGGTATTTAGGTGATCTAGTAGATGGTTCGGCGTGTTGTAAAAAGTATTTAAAAGTACTTAATTTTTAGTTGTTGGACTTTCGATTTTAGTGACGAATTGTAAAGTAAAAAGATTTTCAAACACAAGAATCACCCTACCGAGAAGTCTTAACACACAAAAATCACAAAGTTTTCCTTAAATACGCTAGCCACCATGGGTGCTAGACCGATGACGATGAAACAATTCAAGTGAATAAGCATGCAAGAGCAATTGTGAGCAATCTAAGTCTTAAATGCTTTGCCTCTCGGGTAAGCTTTTCCTAACGTCAACTACCCTCTCGGGATGTTACATTGACATTAGGAAGCATTAAGCGCAACTATTTTCGAATCGAAGCGAGAAGCTAGGCTTCTTCACTTTGAGTCTACTTATGGCTCTACTCGACCTTCCTCTCGGACAAGTCTCAAGTTAACTATCATGCATCCAAATTATCACACATTTTCACATGCAAACATCTAGCTGCACTCGAGTGCAAGACTAAAACTTATATTATCACAAGTTCTCACCCATAATAATGTTGGAAAATATGAATTAATTCATATTAACAATTATATGAATGAAATTATTTTTTATTTCATGATGTAATATCCATTATATGCATTTCATTATCTTGAATGCATAAGTTATGAAATCATGGATTTATGGCTAAACCTTTCATTTTTACAAATTAATTTGCATTGATTTAAGGAGTCTTTTGGTTGAAGAGTTAGAGACTATAAATAGATGGTCACCTCTCTTTTCATTTTACTCATCTCAATACCAAGAACATGAGTTCTTGATTCTTCATCTCTTTCTTTGGTCTCAAATATTCTTCGTAAGTATGGTGATAGAGAAAGTCACAAGTTCAAGTTCGCCGGAACTAGACCTTTGGTGTACGGTGCTAGTTCGAAGTCGTTGTATCCTGGGAGGTGTACGCTCGTTGATTCCAACACCCGAGGGAGAGCGAATACACTTTAAGGAAAGTGTCTAACACGCCTCGACTTATTTCCCGGTTTTGTATCGATTAATTTGTAATAGTTTATACATCTTTGTAATTTTCATATTTCATTAGTATTTTATAATTTATTCATTTCCGCAATTTGTTAATATTATTATATAATACCAAACAATCTTAAAGTGTATCGTTCTTGAGTTTCAACAGGTTGCGGATTCGAGAAGGTTCATACTTTGTTTTATGAATTTTTAAATGTTTTCAATTGTATAATACTAATGATGTTAATTTCATTTTTTAGATTTGAAGATTGGAAAACATGAATCTTTTTTGAATACAAACAATAAAGTTTCATAAGAAATTTCACGTGAATTCTCTACTCCCATTACCCCTCAACAGAATGTGATTGTTGAAAAGAAGAACCGAACTTTTCTAAAAATGGCTAGAGTCATGATGTTAGCCAAAGATGTCCTTACGCGCTTTTAGGCAGAGGCACTCAACACGGCTTACCATATTCACAATCCTGTCACCCTTCGTCCAGGTACCTCGGTAACACTTTATGAAATATGGAGGGGGAGAAAGCTTAATGTCAAGTATTTTCATATCTTAGGATCAGTATGCTATATTCTAGCTGATAGGGAACCCCGATAAAAGCTTGACCCTAAAAGCGATGAAGAAATATTTCTTGGATACTCTAGAAACAGTCGTACTTATCAGGTCTAAAACAAACGAACGAGAATCATGATGGAGTCGAAAAATGTGGTTTTGAATGATGATCACTCTGAACAACCTAACGATGACGAAGAAGAAAATCCAGACACTCTAAATGTCAGACCACACGTCAGTGACGAAACTCATGACCTAGAAGCTGAAGATGAAGGTAACATCGTTGCTGACAAAGAAGATCCTTCCACGACAGAACAGAGAATTCCATCCATAAAAGTTTAGAAGAATCACCTAGTCTAGGACATAATTGGTGATGCCAATGAAGATGTGCGTACTCGACAAAAGGCTCCGCTGAACAACAAGGAGATGATAGGTAACATCTGTTTTGTTTCAAATATCGAACCTAAGAATGTGAAAGAAGTCATCAACGATGAATACTGGGTATGTGCTATGCAAGAAGAACTAGTTCAATTCGAAATAAACGCTGTATGTGAATTAGTATCCAAGTCTGACAATGTCAACGTCATCGTGACAAAATGGATCTTCAAGAATAAGTCTGATGAATAGGGAAATATCACCCGAAATAAAGCTAGACTTGTAGCACAAGGATACACACAAGAATAAGGAGTGGATTTCGACGAGACGTTTGCTCCTGTAGCCAGACTTGAGGCTATCAGACTTCTTCTTGGTATTGCATGCCATCTACAATTCAAACTTTATCAGATGGACGGGAAGAGTACTTTCCTGAATGGATATCTGAACGAAGACGTGTATGTTGCTCAACCAAAAGGGTTTGAAGATCAGAACTTTCCACAACATGTGTACAAGCTCAAGAAAGCCCTTTACTGTCTCAAACAAGCACCTCGAGCTTGGTATGAACGTTTAACTCAGTTCCTAATACAGAATGGTTATACTCGAGAGGGAGTTGATATGACTCTATTCGTAAAGAAGGAAGGAAGCAACATTATGATTACTCAAATTTATGTGGACGACATTGTATTTGGAGGAATGTTAGACAAGATGGTGGAACATTTTGTCCAACATATGCAGTCCAAGTTCGAGATGAGTATGGTTGGTAAGCTGACAGTCGAGGCTTCCAAATTAAACAAATGGATAATAACATCTTTATCTCCCAAAGCAAGTATGCCAAGAATGTCATAAAGAAGTTTGGCTTGGAAAAAGCTCCACACAAGAGAACTCCAATTGCTACTCATGTGAAGTTTACCAAGGATGATCAAGGCAAACCTGTAGATCAAAGTCTATATCGAAGCATCATTGGAAGCCTATTATACCTCACAACAAGTTGACCTTACATTGCTTTTTTAGTGGGAACTTGTGCTCACTACCAAGCGAATCCAAAGACAAGTAATCTAGCTCAAGCCAAAAGAATTATCCGATATATATCAGGTACGACAGAGTTAGGTTTATTATACTCATTCGACACATCCTCTACTCTAGTTGGATATTTTAATGCAGATTAAATAGGAAGTACTCCTGATTGAAAAAGCAACTCAGGAGGATGTTTTTATCTCGGGAATAATCTTGTCTCCTGGTTCAACAAGAAGAAAAATTGTATAGCTCTATCTACTGCTGAATCCGAGTACATTGCTGCTGGAAGTACCTGCACTCAACTTTTGTGGATGAAGCAGATGTTGGCGGAGTATGATGTCAAGCAAGATGTCATGACATTGTTCTGTGACAACATCAGTGCCATCAACATCTCAAAGAATCCTGTGCAACATAGAAAAACTAAGCAGATTGACATTAGGCATCACTTCATTCGATAGCTAGTGGAAGACAAGAAGATCAAGCTAGAGTATATTCCAACAGAAAAACAACTTGCAAATATCTTCACCAAGGCATTGGAAACAAATCGGTTTGAAAGTTTGAGGTCCTCCCTTGAACTTTGTTACCTAGAGTAATGCTCTTTAAGGAAAGAGAAAGAGATATTTTGCTGATTTAGTTTTTTTCTCTCTCTCTCTAGATGGACTGCGAGGGTCCATAAAATCAAATATGGGCCCATTCATCCAAAGCCCGTTTCAGGTTTCCAACTTTAAAGAATAAACAAAAGGAAACAAAATCTTTTCGTTGTCATCTAGTTACAAGACGTGCAACCAATCCCAACCTGACTCTTCGGCTACATAACAGGAGACACTGCCTCTTTCCCTTGGTTCTCGGCCTCACTCAACCCTCACCAAAAGGTTAGGGTTTTGTTGCTCACGATTTGCTCCTTTCTGCATCAAAAACAACCCGATCAAGTATCTCTCACCCAAACTCTCTAATCTTCCCACTAAGAACAAATTCTGACAATGGTGAGAATCAAGCATGTCGCAAGGAAGAAGGTGACCCCGAGGACTACTCAAAACAGACATGGAGTAAAAGTGTGAGGATCAACACCCTCTGAAGAAAAATCCGAACAACATCAAGGCAAGCCATTCTCTGCTCCATTCTATAACTCGGAGGAAGACAGTGACGAATATATTCCTCCCCTCAAAAGAAGATCAGGTAATCCTAAAACACTTGTTTCATCTAGGCATATTGAACAAACCCTACTTTCTGAAGAGTCATTACCAGAAACGGAAGAAGGAGAAGAACATACCAAAGAACAGAGTCCTCCAACAACTCCAATCTCTCCCAATTAAACAAGAGAGCTCATCGATGAGAACACACCTGAAGAAACAGAGCCTCAGAGTTAGGATGATATCACTCTTGGAAATTTGATGGCTAAACAGAAAGGGAAAAATAAGATGGAGGAGACATGGATTAAAAGAAAAGTCCCAGAAAGGGGAGAGGCTTCTGCCCCAACATCTAGACAGAACAAGAAAAAGAAGACCACAATACCCATTGTGGATATTTCAGAAGAAGATGACCCAACAGATCGCCCTGACCACAGCCCCAAGAAGAGAGTAGAAGGTCATAGACTCCCTCAAATTGTTTCAGAAGCACATATGGAAAATGTGTCCTTCCATTCAATTAAGAGTGCCACAAAGTGGAAATTTGTGTACCATCGAACCATTCATCCTGAGAGAGAACTCTCTACTGAGACCTAGAAAATGAAGTTGATCATGGAACTTCTACAAAGCTCTGGTCTTTTACAGACGGTTACAAACATCGATATCTACTATCCCTCCCTAGTAATGGAGTTTTATGTGAACCTATCCACATAATTTGATAATCCACTACACTCAGAGTATAGAAGGGTGTATGTTAGAGGTCATTGTTTAAAAATCACTTCTAAAGCTATCAAGGCATTTCTGGGAAGAAGTACACATAATATCACTCCAAAAGTTCTTTCCATGGATCGAGTTTTCCGAGAGAAGTGACCGCTAAATATTCTATCATCTACCGTATCGGAGTAGCCAATTGGGAACCTTCCTCCCATGGGTCAAGTGTCAAACTGGAACTTGCCAGGATTATTTACCAGATAGTTCTGAATTCCCCTATGGACTTTGGTTCTTTTGTTATTGATCATCTGGTAAAACATGCAAGATCATATGCTATCAAACTCCCTATTGGTTTTCCCTCCTTGGTCACTAGGTTGATATTACAATAATGTCCCACCATCCTGCGTGACTTTGACGTCGCTGGTAAACGGCCGCTTGAGCTCAGTATCAGCCACAAACTATTTGAAGGAAAACATGCTCGTGATATGGCACCACCTTCTACCAAGCCCTCTGAAGCAGGAAGCAGCTCACAACCAAAGAGATATCTCAACGACAGGATAGTGCATGAACTCATGGAGACAATCACAGATCTAGAGACAACCATTACAACTCTGACCAGTAGAAAGGCTACCTGCAAAAGCTTTCTCCACGACTCGTTAGCCGCCCCAGATAAGAATCCTGCTGCTGAAGAAGAAGTTGCAAACTCCACCTCCTCGTAAAGAACATCTCACTCTCTGCTATAAAACTTTTAATTCCAAGACTGTTTGAATCCCTGGGGATTATCCGGGTTAATTACATTTTGAATACTTTTTCTTCTCGGTGGAGCTTGGATTTGTCGCCCCGTGTTTAGGGGTTAGTTGGCTCGTGTTTAGAGCTGTTTGTTTTATGTTTTATGTGTAAATCCTTCTTTGATATTGCCCTTTGCCATTTTTGAGGCAATTAGAGGGAGATATATTAGAAGGGAAGCCAGTTTAAGGTTATCAATATTTTGGTGACTTGTTACTCAACATGATGGAACATGTGTCACTACATGTTTCCACGTGTTATGTGCCTTACTGCAGAAGACTTCATGAAGATGTCAGAACATGTGTCACAACATGTTACAACCATGCTACAGAAGACGTCATGAAGATGATGGGACATGTGTCATAACATGTTACAACCTTGCTCAAAAGGACGACGCTCCGCTCAAGAACGATGAATGACAACTAAAGAAACTTGTCATAGCTGAAGACGCTGCTAGCTAGAAATGGTGCTCGCCTGAAGCTGCTGCACACGTTGCTAGCCGAAAATAGTGCTCGCCCAAAAATCGTAGACAAGTGTTATTCCCTAAAAAATTGTCAAATGGGGAGATTTTTACTACGTTTAGTATTAGCATATTTTTCAGTGCGAAGTCAAGATGTCAGACATTATGTTGCAACACAGTTGGTCCGACATAATACTCGCAAGATTAGGCAAGACATCGAAAACTTACTGCTTTGAGCACAGAAGCTCCGCGCGCAAAGGAATAAAAATAATTGATGAATTAGAGAAGGTCCAGCTGAAAGAAAGACACACAAGCAAGATTTAATGAAGACGACAACGCCAACTTATCACTTGCCAGAAACGCAAGGCGGCAAGAGACTTCCTAATCGGAATAGGAATCCGATTAGGAAATGTGAGTTGCTATAAAAGCAGGTGCTACCCTATAAGCAACTCAGTCCTTTCTCGTGCTAAATTCTCAGAGCTCTTAACCGTGTACGACTAGCGGATTGAGAGACTGGTCAATTTAGAGAGGACGTTGTCGATCACATACATCAACTCGAGGAGATTTGAGTGTCTGTGATCTATTGAGTTTTTGATTCGTGATTAAAGACTCACGAGAAAATTATCGAAGACAACACAACCGAGTATAGGCTTGCTCGAAGGGTGGAATTGAGAGAATCTCAAAGACAGGGGGAGTCCCTGGTCGAGATTGTTCATGGTGAGATCTCTAGTAGCTTAGGACAATAACTTGTGTGATAGCTAGTTGATGCTTGAAGTTGTACTATTGAGTACTCAATAGTGAAAACCTTTTCACTGGCAGAGGGCCCCCAGACGTAGGTGCGGAGTCACCGAACTGGGTAAACATATTGTTTGTCTTATGTTTACTGCTTTACTATTTACTGTCCATAAACTGTGATTGAGCAAGTTGTCGAACCAATTGTTACAATATTATGTTCGACATCTTGTCCCTGTTACTTAACAGAATTTCAGCCTCGACCTGCAGCCTCTCCTACCTCTCCCTCGGTAACATTTGGCTTGCGAGAAATGCAATGGTCTTCAACAACAAATACAGCTCACATCAGCTAGTCATCATCAAGATTGAAGTTCAAGTCAACAAACTTTTTAATTGAGTTTGTTATGTACTCTTAAACTTCCTTGCTCTGCAAATTAGTTTTGCTTTGTTTTGCAAGAATGTGTTTTTTTTTTCAATTCCTCATGAGTACCTCATTCTCAATTTCTTTCCTTAAATGTATTATTGCTTTTGCCTGCCTTCCGTCTCCTAACTTGGGAGTAGCTGATTTGGTTTTTAAATACAATTGGCCCTTTGCTCAAAAAAGAATGATAAACTTGAGTTTTAATTATTATATTTAGAAGGTTTTAAATTGACGTGTAACGTTCAAATTATCATCGTTAAATTATTAAATTTTAGGCCTAGATGTGATAGGGTATTCTGAAAAGTTAATTACTATACCACAAGTGGATTATGAATGGAATTTCACTTGAAAAATCATATGGCATTTTTTTGACATAAATAACTTTTAATAAACAAAGTTATATATTTGAAAACTATAAACTGTTTTGAGAATCTACGGACCTAGAACTGACGTCCGATTTCGTAATCAACGGTATGGATTTAATGTTGCTTTGACACGTATAATAGTTTTGAAACTCTGGATTGCAACACAGATTAATGGGGAGAAGGGCTCGGCAGTAATTTCGTCATGGATGTGGGCTTACAATAACCGACCAGTAGTGGGAATGGGTGGTTATGTATTTGAAAAAAGTGGGTTTGTGAAATAACTGACAAATGGGTATCAATATACTGTGGATAATTAGACCATAGTTTGCACTTTTGTTATGTCTTCATTCTCACAAACACTCGGGCAGTGTGTGGCTTGTACCCACCGACTTTATCCCTTTCTCAGCCTCATACTTCTAGTATATATGTAGTCACAACACTGTCATGAGGTGTAAATAACAACACACATATGGATTTTTCCAAAAAAAATTTAAATGAAATACATATTCCAAACACACAAACTTATTACATCACGAGCAGCATCCACGAAATCATCGCAACAATATTATCTCGTAACACTGATTAAAAATCCAATTATGTCGGTTGTAAATGTATGGGATTCTTTTTCAAATAAATGCAATTAAACCAGTTATTTAGAAAAATATGTTATTATTGAACATATTTAACAAAATATGTTTTGGGTCCACTCACAAGAGACATGTCACTTACATGCTACAAGAAAAGCTATACATAGCTGCTATAGTAAGCCATTGCTCGAAAGAAAAGAGAAGAAGCAGGTTGGGCTTAGGATACATACTCACACATGTATATATTAACTCATGTGTATATGATTCAAAATAAATATAATTATTGGAATGACAAAAATATTCGAATTCGATGCACTTGTCCCAATCGAAACGGGTGAAATTCAAATATTTTTGAGTCTGGGGTTTTGAGTGGATGTGGGTCTACATGTACCAACTCCAATTTCGACATGCACCTGTACAAATTAAAAAAAAATAATTCTTTATATATTTAGAGTATGTATCATATACAAACCAAGGGAAAATGTTCAAACGACCAAACTGTATAACATACATCACAATGTTGTATAATCATGTAGAACATGTAGTGAAATATTGTATAACATATTGGATATGTGCAAAATTGAAACAATGTATAACATGTAGAGCAATGTTGTATAACTGTCACGTGTCGCAATCTAAGATAACACGCGTCTCAAATCTGACGGTTATACATTGATTTGGACGTTTGTACATTTTGGGTGAGTTTGTATTGGAGTGCATCCCCATATATATTTATATTCTTATTAATTTTTTAACAAAAAACTTAATCACTCACTCTTAGACTCAGTCTCCGCTTCAGAGGGTATTAAAATTCAAATTAGTGTATCAAAGTTCAAGCCAAATAAGTAGTGTATCAAAGTTTTTTGTCCTATAGTATGCATATTTAAATTTTCAGGTCGAGTTTCAGATTTCAAAGAAAACTCGTACTCAGTAAGTTTTTTGTGGGTCGGTCGGACACCTGCTCACTGTGAACAGATTTTTTTATGCGCCGGACACCCATTCGAAACCAACGGGTATGGGTTGGACCAACCCCGGTCCATTATCATTCCTAATAATTATACATATATGATATATCATGTTTACATTTCATTTTTATTAAATACACTTATTATATTATTCGGAGAATTCAAATAAGACCCGCTTCAAAATTTTAAGAAGAAGATATTTTAAAATATTAATAATTATACTTGCATGTGAGTTAAGTGGCTAGTGGCTACCGAATTATGGGATATTTTAAAATAGTATATTTTTCTATTAATAATAAAATTAATAAAAGTTAAATGTAAACATAATATAATGTATCCTAGTTTAGTAATGTATAATTATATTTTATTTTAGTATCTCATGATTTGATTGCTTCTTAACTCACATGCGAATTTAATTGCAATTGTCATTATTTTAAAATATTTTTTCCTTAAACTTTTGAATTGGGTCTTATTTGAAATGTTTTAATAATATTTCTAAATAAGTTTAATAAAAACGAAATGTAACATGATATGTAATTATATTTATTTAAAATGGTATATACATGTGTTAATATACGTGTGGGAGTAGGGAGTATGTATAATGTATTATTAATAAAACAGATATGATTACTGCGACATTCTTTCCGTAGCTTCTTAATTGATGAGCTTCTTAGTAGCTCAATTGGTGAGCTCGTCGCTAGTTGCACCTATGCTGTAACTTTTACTGTAGCAGATACAATGATGAATTGCCCATATCTTTTTTGTGTTTGACACATGTATTGTGGTGGAGCCCAAAACATATTTTCTTAAACATGTTCAATGGTAACACATATTGTTAAATAACTTATTTAATAATATTTTATTTGAAAAAAATCCAAATGTATGTAGGTAGTTCAAATCATAATTGATCCGGTACAAAATGGCCCAACATATACGTATTGGTCACTCAGTTCGTGTCTGAAGAAATTAGCTCATGAGCAAACCTCTAAAATTGGTGTGTTTAATACTATCTGATTCGTCTTACAAAAATAGTATATATATGATCGGATATTCTGATAGGATACTATTACAAGTGGCTAAGGAATGGACTTTCGCATAAGAAACAATGTGTCAATTTCTAGACATAAATACAATATTATTTTGCTCTGTCCTTGTTTTATATACATAATGTTCTTATTCGGCTCTTCATTATTATTAGGGTTAATTACAGTTTGCCCATACTATACTGGCGCGTTTTACAGTTTGCCCCAGCTACAATAAAAAGTTCAAATTAAGACACGCTAATTGTATTTTTTTTTACAATTCCGTTAGAAATTGGATGAAAACCTAAAAATTTGGACGGAAACTTAATTTTTTTCAAAAAAGACGAAAATACCCCTTCAGCTGGTTTGACTTGGACCATAAATAAACCAAAATTAATCGGAAGATCAACAATTATTTTAATTTTTTTATTTTTTATTTCAAATGTATAGTTATTAATGTCATTTGGGTCTAATTATTAAAAAAATTATATAATTAGAGAAAAACTTTTTTTAAAAGTTGTTGATCTTCCGATTCTTTTCGAGTTGATATACTACGAGCCCGAAACAGAACTCGTATGAGAGAGTTATGACATTCAAAAGTTTCAATATATTATTAATTACATAATAATAATAATAATAATAATAATAATAATAATAATAATAATAATAATTATTATTATTATTATTATTATTATTATTATTATTATTATTATTATTATTATTATATAATTTAATACAAAACTGGTCCAAGTCAAACCAGCTAAAGGGGTATTTTCGTCTTTTTTGAAAAAAATTAAGTTTCCGTCCAAATTTTTAGGTTTTCATCCAATTTCTAACGGAATTGTAAAAAAAATACAATTAGCGTGTCTTAATTTGAACTTTTTATTGTAGCTGGAGCAAATTGGAAAACGCGTAAGTGTAATATGGGCAAACTGTAATTAACTCTTATTATTATTATTGTATTGTTTTCACGAAGTATATAGCATTTAAATACCAAGATTTGGATAGCACGTGGAAAACATACATTAATTTTCAATTGACTCGTCATTTTCATTTCATTTTGGATTATTGTACGTACTATTGTTACTATTCCCCACGTTTTTCAATACTATTTATATCTTGGGTAAAAGAAGATAAGATTTTGACAAAATTGGCATATTTCAATTCCGGCCACTAACTATATAGATATTTTGAAGCCAAAAAAATTTTGTAAAGGTGAAATTCTGATTAATTTTGTTAGACAAAATTTTATGAACAATGTCGAGATAATGTTTTTAACAACTTGTCAATAAGCAGACACTGACAATTACAATACGAAACAGAAAAATAACGACACAGATAATGTTAAACCAGTTCGGTGCTAACTTACCTACGTCTAGGGGCACTTTGCCAGTGGAATGGTTTCATTATGAAGTAATAAGTCACAACATACAAGTATCGCTAATCATCATACAGATCACTACCTTTTGCTACTATTACAAGTGTAAACCTATCTCATGGACTTCCCCTGAATCCAAGACCTCGTCTTAGTTCCACTCTACGAGCACTCTCCTTGCTCGGATGTCACAAGTCGTTGTTTGAACTTGAGCATGGATCTTCAATCACACATACACCATGAAAACACAATCACTCACTATTGATCTTCCAATTCTAGTAGTGATACACAATGTTCTTCTTTGGAACACACAACCTCTCAGCTTGCTAAACCTTCACGTCTAAGAGCTTTGAATATTCACCAAAGAAGACATGCTGCTAAGGGTGGAGCCTTATGAAATTTTGATTATGATAGTTAGATAAGATGTCAAGAACAATGTCGAGAAAAATGTTAAGACAATGTTCTTAACAACTTGTCATCAAACAGATTTCAGACAAACACAATATCAAGAGTAAAGAGCAAATAACGACACACAAGATTATTAATCCAGTTCGCTTTGCCAGTGGAAAAATTTCACTATAATGGAACTAGTCAAAACATACAAGTATCGATGATTATCACACAAACCACTACTTTATACTACTCTTCCTAGTGCAAATCTATCTCAGGGACTCCCCATGAATCCAAGCCTCCAGCTTCATTCCACTCTACGAGCCTCGCACTGCCCGGATGTTTACAAGTCGCTGTTAAACTCTTGTGCGCGAACCTTCGATCACGCATTCACATAAGAACCTCAATCACTCACACTTGATCTTCCGATTCTGGTAGTGATACACAATCGTCCTTCTGGGAACACACAATCTCTCAGCCCGCCAGTCCTGCACGTCTAAGAGCTTTGTGTATTTACCGAAGAAACTACAAGGAGTCGCGCTCGCTGCTAAGGGTGGAGCCTAAGCTTTTATAGCAGATGCACACTTAATTCCGGAACGCCTTAGGGTTACCATAATCCTAGTCGATTTAGGTTTCCCAAATCCTTAACGCCGATATCTTTTCAGAGTCTCTATCACGGCAGGAAGCTTTCCATAATCATGTCTCAATCAAGACTTACCAAAAGCCTTATACACAACTAGATCTTTCCAATCACAATATGTCTCCCTCCTATTTAAGGAAACTTTTCAATGATGCGATCCACAAATGTCGCGTAGGATGTTGAGACTAACTGCTTGACATCTTTCCTGACTAGATGCTCGACATCTTTCGTATTGCCTAAAAATAAAGCCAATAACACACATAACAACAATCTTCCCCTTTGACTATTTTTAGGCAAGCACTTCACTTCAGACTAAGCACTTCACTTCAGACTTCATCTTCATATTTCTTCCTTCTGCTTGCATCTAGTCTTGCGTAGTAAACTTTAGACTTCATCATCTAACTTCTTCTACCCCTGCTTGCCTCAAAAAGTAGCCATCAACAACTACATAGAGCAGGAATAATCTACTATACCAATACTTTCAGAATAGATGCACACATCGAATAGCTCGTTGCTGGTTGACGCTTCTTCATCCCGAGATTTTCAACCACCATTGTATTATTGATTCCTATTCTTCTTGCTCTCGAAAGAGCCATTGTTCGAACCGCCGGTCAGTTGGGATTGGTTATGTCGTTTTAGAGGGGGTACCCACCTATAACTCCCCCTCAGACTGTTGCTTTATCAAAAGTCCATAGAGCACAGCCCAAGTGACGATCTCAGGCTTTCAAAACGATTCACATCCAAGGCCTTTGTGAATATATCAACAAGTTGCTTGTCGGTGTGAAGATATTCTAGAACATTTTTCTTATTCTCAACCAACTCACGAATAAAATGATGTCGAATATCGATGTGTTTGGTCTTACTGTGCTGGACCGGATTCTTGAAGATGTTGATAGCGCTCACATTGTCACAATATAGTGTCATAATATCTTGCTTGACATTATACTCGACCAACATCCGCTTCATCCACAAAAGTTGTGTACAACTGCTTCCCGCTGCTATGTACTCCGATTCAGCAGTGGATAGAGCGACACAATTCTGCTTTTTACTGAACCATGATATAAAATTATTAAGTAGGTAGAAACAGCCTTCGGACGTGCTTTTCCTATTAGTAGTGCTACCTGCCCAATTTTAGGGTTTTCTTGGAATCGTGCACATACTCCTATATCATAGGCTATATCAGGTCGACTTGCAGTGAGGTAGAGAAGACTACCAATGATGCTTCTATATATGCTCTAGTCGACAACTTCCCCAGAGTCGTCCTTTGTGAGTTTGACATGTGTAGCGGCGGGGGGTTTGCTTGTGAGAGGCCTTTTCCAATCCAAATTTTTTCACTATGTTCCTTGCGTACTTGCTCTGAGAGATGAAACTGTTGTTGTCCATCTGTTTGATTTGAAACCCCAGAAAAAACTAAATTCTCCGACCATGCTCATTTCAAACTCTGATTGTATTGTTGAACAAAATGTTCCACCATTTTTCTTGACATTCCGCCGAAGACGATGTCATCGACATATATTTGGGCAATCATCAGCTTTCCAACCTCATTCTTAATGAACAGGTTTTTATCAACTCCCCCTCTAGTGCAGCCATTCTTGAGTAGAAAGCTCTTCAATCGCTCATACTATGCTCTAAGTGCTTGCTTCAATCCATAAAGTGCTTTTCTGAATTTTTAAACATGTTCGGGAGAGTGTGAGTTTATAAATCCCTTTGGATGTGCAACATAAACTTCCTCATTGAGATATCCGTTTAGGAATGCGCTCTTTACGTCCATTTAGAACAACTTGATTTTTAAATGACATGCGATCCTTAGTAGGAGTCTTATTGCTTCAAGTTTAGCCACTGATGCGAATGTCTCATCAAAGTCTATGCCTTCGATTTGTGTATATCCTTGAGCGACCAACCTTGCTTTGTTGCGTGTGACGTTTCCATGCTCATCCGACTTGTTTTTGAAAATCCATTTTGTACCGACGATATTGACATTTTCTGGTCTAGGCACCAGTTCCCAGACCCGATTCTTCTCAAATTGGACGAGCTCTTCTTGCATAGCATTAGCCCAGTATTCATCTTTGATGACTTTGTTAACATTCTTTGGTTCGATCATCGAAACAAAGCATACATTGCCTATCATATCCCTGTAGCTGATGGGAGCTTTAGGTTCAATTATTCCAGATGCTGGGTGATTTGCCTGAATCCTTCTAGATGGGTGTTTGTGTCCGGTTACAGGAGCTTCTTCTTCATTGCTAATGATGTCGTCTACTTTGTCGTCGACATTTTTCTTGACATCCGGGTTCTCAAGTTCGTTAGTAAAATTATTCCTAACATATTTAGGAACAAACTTCGGGAGTATTTCATCTTCTTCAGGAACATTTGGCTGGACATCTACTCATTCATCATTGACCACCATGTTAATTAACTCCATCACTGTCTTCGTGCATTTGTTGTAAGCTCGATATGCCCGACTGTTCCTTGAGTAACCAAGAAATATGTATGCATCGCTCTTTGGTTCAAACTCTTGTCGCGGTTCCTTGTCAGCTAAGATATAGCACACTGACCCAAAAATGTGAAAGTACTTGGCATTTGGTTTTCTTCCCCTCCAGAGTTCATAGTGAGTGAAAGACATACCTGAACGTAGTGTGACTCGATTGTGAATGTGACAAGCGGTGTTAAGTACCTCTGCCCAAAAATGTGTTGGGATTTTGTGCCCTAGCACAATGTATTTTTAATCTACTAATGTAATAAGATTATTAGTTGAAATAAAATCGGCATTTATATTATTAAATGTTGTAGTAATATCTTAAGTATGATTTGATTTGTATCATTGGTGTGTCAACACATAATAGTAGATCTACAAATCAGATAAAATCACATTTAAGCTGTCCCCGATCAGAACAGCTTAATAAGAAGCGATCGGTATGAGGCTAACTCTAAGTGATCACGCTCTACTGATCATGGCCAGAAGGGGCCGGAGTTAGGTCATAGTATCGCAAGACGGGGTGATATAGGATGACCCGATTGTGAGTATGTTACATAGATACAGTCATGAACATACCCATATGTCGGTATGTGAAATCACATCCTCAGACAGAAGGATCTATGAGGTCACTATGTGATGAGTGACGAGTTTGATTTAGTCTAACGTCTCCTGCGACAGGGTTACAATAACGGCTGTGATTGGCTCGATCACGAGTCACAAGAGTTCACTCAATAGATCGCTGAAGGATTTATCCCTCATACAGATGTATGAGCAGATATCTGTTTAGGCCACTTAATGAGTATAACTGAAAAATAATAGCATGGCCATGCATTCGATACGGAGTATCAGTCACAATTCAGTTAACTCAGATGAAGAAACAGGACAATTGAACGAGGATGACTTGCCTATGCCTCCCGGTTGTCAAGATATCAAGAGGATAAAATGATAGTTTCATGTACGACAAGGTTAAGTCGAAATCTCGATAATCACAAGCGTTGGGTAATCATGATGTCTTGTTAGAGGCCACTCATGATGGAAAGGGTAAAATAGTAATTTTACCAGTCTGCCGGCGTGTCGTGAGCCTAGCGGGTCACACACTAAAGGTTGAGTAAAACAGATGGAATCATGTAGAGGAATCATGAGAGAGATAATTTCTGTTTTTGGATTAAACCGAATTAGACCGATTTCGGTTTAAGATTAAACCGGAAATCAAGAACGGTTTATCTGGACCAATTAATTAGAATCTAAACCAATAGAATTATTTAATTAATTTCAGCTAGATAGGCCTATCCAAATTGGGCTAAGCTGGAATTTGCTTCTCTACTTAATTAATTCATGAGAGAGATATAAAAAGGAAAATTTTCAGATTTTAATCACATTCCAATAAAAAAAAGGAAAACCGTAGCCCCCTCTCTCTCTCTCCTTGGCCGGTCGGCTATCCCTCTCTCTTCTCTCCCGTTTTGTTTGTTTCGGTCTTCTAGCAAGGATCTTGGCAAGTATCTTCGGATTGCTCTTCCTCTCTGGACGTTCTATAGAGGTCACTAAATTTATTTTAGTGACAAGGGATTTCAAATCAAGGTATATTTTTCAAATTTGTTTTTCTAGCCTAGATCTTATGATCAATCAATGATCATATAATATCCTTAATTTTATATGGACTTTTGAGGTTAATTTCTTGTATGGGCATCAAATTAATTGATTGGAACCCTCAAAAATTTTCTTCAGTGGTATCAAAGGCTGGTTACATATGTTTATTGTATTCGAGCATGATAGGCTAGATTTATTTTGCAATTGATTTCGGTATTAAGACATTCAAACTTGCAATATAGTTTTCTGTTTTGGTTTAATGAATTAATTGCTGGAATTTAATTTTTTTATCGCTGAAAATAATATTTAATCGAGTCGAGACCCGTGGGATGCCGAGGCTAGCCAAGAGGTCAACCCCGACTGAGTCACGGGCCGACCGGCCGGAGCTGGAGAAGCCAACCAGATCTGCCCGTGGCAGATCTGGCCGAGTCTCTCGGCTTCGGCCCGGGGAGGCCGCGGCCAACCGAGACCGGCCAGGCGGCCCGCCACGGCCACCTCTAACGGGCTGGTTGATCATGGTGCGGCCAGCCTTGGCGGCCAGGGTTCGGCCGAACCCTAATTGACCTTCGGGTCAATTTTGGCTCTGTCAAACCAGAATGGATTCGGGTTAGATCTGACCCAGAAAAATCCATAATTTTAAGCAATAATTAATTAAAATTTCAGACCGGTTCAATTTCGATAAACCAGAGGATGAACCGATTTAATTCAGAAATTAACCGGTTCAAAATAACGGTTTCGATAAATCGAATTTTTTGATTTAAATCAAGATAAAATTGGAATTAATATGTTTGCTTCACAACATGCTTGTTTGACAACATGATTGTTTGATTGACAACATGATTGTTTGATAATACGGTGTTTGCAACATGATTGCTAAGTTAACCCGATTTAGAATTTAATTTCGGTTTGCAACCCGCGAGTTGTTTTTGGGTTGTAATTTAATTGCGACATGCGTGTCACGACATTTACTTTATTTAAATTAAATGTAATTACATATTCCCAAGAAGAGAAGAACCGAAGAGAAGGACAATGATCCCGAGGAGGCATGGGACTAGTGGGAGTCCAAGAGAATGAGAAAAGACAAGACCTAGTATAGGTTTTAGTTTATTCCAGTAGGATTAGCGGGCTAGCTAAAGCAAATTTACATTTATGTTTATGAATGTATGGTTGTATGCATGATTTAATTCTCATAAGTTTATGTTAATTAGATCATCACCCACATGTGTAAAGATTAATAATAATGAATTGATCACGCACATGTAAACCGGAATGAAAATATCTCTACATGGATTTGTAGATAATAATTTCAAGTTAAGATCAAGTGATCAGTGAGAATGGACATTTATAATGGCAAGTAGTTTCAAGTCAAGCTAGACAACGCCCACATTTCATCACTTCGATTATTTCATAGACCCATGGGTGGATACGATTAACGTGGATCCATGGGAATGGGTTCTAAAAAGAGATGGACAATCTTGTATGGGTGTGTGCGCATTAGCGGAGTAACCATGCAGATTGGACCATGCGTTGAAAGGTGGTTGAGTTGGTTGCGATTCTCAGATGATCTGAGCCAGGGTATCAAATTTAGGGAAATGCTGTATACATATAATGTATAAGCCCTAGCCAAGAATCACATGACTTTGTGAAAGGACCGGACTGTCCTACTCCAATGTCCAAAACTGGGGCGATGAGATTAACTCACTTTAGTTTTGGGTATGCGGAGATCTTGGTTTAGATTCAGAAATAAGAATCAGAAATGTTCATACTCAAGTATCTCTCACTTTAACTTAATTGAGAATTTGATTGAATGATTTTTCATGTGTAGATATGATGGCATCGTCGCAACCCAAATCAACACGTTTTGGCAGTGAAGCGCTAAAGTCTCTTCTGTCGAATGACAAGCTTACATGAATCAAATTCCTAGTTTGGGAAAGGAACCTGAAGCTTGCCCTTCAGTACGATAAACAGGAGTATATCCTTACGGATATACCAATGAAGTGCCTGCGGATGATGTCAGCGAGGCCGATAAGACAACTTATGACAAGTATCTTAGCGACCGGACATATGTTGGCATCCTCATGATCAGGTCCTCATGGACAATCCTCAAGAAATGATGGATGAGATTAAGGTATACTACCAGAAAATGCTCGTGTTGAAAGATACGACACTCTTAGGGAGTTATTCCATTGTATGCTCAACGATGGTGAGGTAGTAAGCCCACATGTCCTCAAGCTGAAGCGCCTCTTTGATCGCTTGACTAGTCTAGGTCATAGCTTCACAGAGCAGCTGAAATCGGACATAATTCTGATGTCTCTTCCTAAGGTTTATGGAGATGTAATTACTAGTTACAATCTCCATAATATGGAAAAGACCATCAAGGAACTACATGGGATGTTGGTGACAGCAGAAAAGAATCTCAACGGCAAAACCCCTAAGGTTCTGATGGTCAATAAGGATGTCAACTTCAAAAGAGCTTGCAAACCTACGGGCAAGTCACCGGGATATCCCAGCAAGGGCAAGGCTCCAGCAGTGACGAGTAAGGGTAAGGCGCCAATGCACCTAGCTGGGTAGTTAAGGGTACCCAAGGGTCCGAAGATACCAGCAGTTCCTAGAACCGAAGGGAATACTTCAACCGTAGGAGTAATATGTTATTACTGCCAGCAGCCAGGTCATTGGAAAAAGGATTGCAGGCAGCACAAGGAATATGTGAAGAGCTTGTAGAAGGGAGGATACCCTTCGGGACCTGGATAAGGTATTTACGTTGTTGAGTACAATCTCAAAGTTACTTTCTCAGATACATGGTTAGTTGATACCAGGGCAGAAACTCACATTTGTGTTAATCTGCAGGGTCTGGAAAGTAAGAAGCTCCTAGGGAAAGGCGAGCGGGATCTGAGAGTCGGAAACAACTCACATTTGTTGATCTACAGAAACTCACATTTGTGTTAATCTGCAGGGTTTATGGCACTACATCTATGGTTGGTGGTTTGTAAATTTTAAATGTTGATAACTCTAACTATAGTTTAAACTATAACGTAAATAAGAGGTTGAAGTCGGATGACTTAAACCAGAAAATGATGTGGCATTGTCGTCTGGCCATATTGGCGAGAAACGCGTCTAGACACTTCATAAGTGTGGACTGTTAAGTCCATTTGAATTCACACCAATCGAGAGATACGAATCTTGCATTATGGGAAAGATGACAAAGGCGCCTTTTGGCGGTTTAGGCGAAAGGGAAAGTGATCTCCTGGGTCTAATACATTTAGACGTATGTGGGCCCATGAGTACACAAGCCAGGAGAGATTTCAGATACTTCATAACCTTTACCGATGATTACAGTAGGTATGGGTATGTCTATTTATTGAGACATAAATCGGAATCCTTTGATAAATTCAAAGAATTTCATAATGAAGTACATAACCAAATTGGTAAAAGTATCCATCCACTTCGGTCTGATCGAGGTGGCGAGTACTTAGACCAAGATTTTATCAGTCACCTAAGGGATAACGGTATTCTCTCGGAACTAACTCCGCCAGGAACCCCTCAGCTGAATGGTGTTTCCGAACGGAGGAACAGAACCTTGCTTGACATGGTTCGTTCCATGATGAGTCATGCCGACCTTCTAGTATCTTTCTGGGGCCATGCCCTAGAAACGGCCGCATTCATTTTGAATCGGGAACCTACAAAGGTCGTGGAGACCACTGCATTTGAGGTTTGGCATGGGAAGGCTCCCAAGTTGTCTTTCCTCAAGATCGGGGGGTGCAATGTTTACGTCAAGCGGATGCTTAGTGACAAAATCGAACCTAAGGCAGATAAGTGTGTCTTTGTAGGGTACCCCAAAGGTACTATGGGGTACTACTTCTATAAACCCGAAGAGCACAAAGTTTTTGCTGCTCGAGGTGGGGTTTTTTTGGAAAGAGAATTCCTTTCCAAGAGTCCTAGTGGGAGTCCTGTGCTTCTAGAAGAAATTCGAGAAGACACAGATATTTAGAGTCCTGGTGGGTGCAAGTGGATATTTAAGTTAAAGACAGATATGGAAGGAAAGCCTCAGACTTACAAGGCAAGACTGGTTGCAAAAGGTTATCGTCAAGTTCAAGGCATGGACTAGAATGAGACATTTTCACCAGTGGCCATGATTAAGTCAATTTGGATGATGTTGGCCATTGAAGCATATTTCGATTACGAGATATGGCAAATGGACGTCAAAACCGCGTTCCTTAACGGGAACTTGCAGGAGGATGTCTATATGACACATCCAAAAGATATTGTCGATCCGGATCATCCCGAAAAGGTGTGTAACCTGTAACGATCCATTTATGAATTGAAGCAAGCTTCCAGGAGTTGGAACTTACAGTTCGATGAAGCCGTAAAAGAGTTCGGGTGTATAAGAAATCCAGATGAACCCTGTATCTACAAGAAGAGCAGTGGGAGTAACATAGTGTTCCTGGTGCTGTATGTTGACGACATACTAGTCATGGGAAATGACGTCCCAACCTTGCTTGAGACCAAAGCTTGGTTAGGGAAGTGTTTCTCCATGAAAGACTTAGGAGAGGCCGCCTACATTCTGGGGATCAGGATCTATAGAGATCAATCTAAGAGAATTTTAGGCCTAAGTTAGAGCACCTACATAGATAAAGTGTTGAGAAGATTCTCAATGCTTGACTCTAAGAAAGGGAACCTCCCAGTAAGACATGACATAAAGCTCAGCAAGAGTCAGTGTCCTAGAACACATGATGAGCTGAAGAAGATGGAGGGGATCCCGTATGCTTCGGCAGTGGGATCCATTATGTATGCCATGATCTGTACCAGGCCAAGATCATTGGACTGCCGTCAAGTGTATCCTCAAGTATCTGAGGAGAACAAAGGACACATTCTTAGTGTATGGCGGGATAGAAAGAGAACTGAGCGTAACTAGATATGTTGACGCTAGTTTTCAGACAGACCCCGATGACTTCAAGTCTCAAGGAGGGTATGTGTTCATGTTGAACGGGGGAGCTTTCAGTTGGAAAAGCTTCAAGGAAGCGACGATAGCCGACTCCACCACGGAGGCGGAATACATAGTTGCGTCAGAGGCAGCTAAGGAGGCGGTGTGGGTCAGGAGCTTCTTGAGAGGATTAAATTTTACTGTCGCGAACGTCTAATCCCGTGAGCTTAAAGTGTGACAACACGGGGGCCGTAGCACTAGCTAAAGAGCCCAGATTTCACAATAGGACCAAGCACGTCGAGAGAAAGTATCACATCATCAGAGAGATGATTGATAAAGGTGAAGTAGAGATAAGCTACATTTCAACGCATGATAATCTAGCTGACCCCTTCACTAAGGCACTCCCACAGCCTAAGCATGAGGAGCATGTCAGGGGTATGGATTTAGATTGGAATACCAATGGGTCTAGGGCAAGTGGGAGACTGTTGGGATTTTGTGCCCTAGCACAATGTATTTTCAATCTACTCATGTAATAAAATTATTAGTTGAAATAAATTCGACATTTATATTACTAAGTAAGTATGATTTGATTTGTATTATTGATGTGTCAACACATAATAGTAGATCTACTAATCAGATAAAATCATACTTAAGTTGTCCCCGATCAGAATAGCTTCATAATAAGCGATCGGTATGAGGCTAACTCTGAATGATCACGCTCTACTGATCATGGCCAGAAGGGGGCCGGAGTTAGGTCATAGTATCGCCAGACGGGGTGATATAGGACGACCCGATCGTGAGTATGTTACATAGATACAGTCATGAACATACTCATATGTCGGTACTGAAATCACATCCTCAGACGGAAGGATCTCTGAGGTCACTATGTGATGGGTAACGACTTTAACTTAGTCTAGCGTCTCCTATGACAGGGTTACAATAACGGCCGTGATTGGCTCGATCACGAATCACATGAGTTGACTCAATAGATCGCTGAAGGATTTATCCCTCATACAGATATATGAGCAGATATCTGTTTAGGCAACTTGATGAGTACGACTGAAATATAATAGTATGGTCTTGCAGTCGATACGAAGTATCAGTCATAATTCAGTTAACTTAGACGACGAAACAGGACAATTGAACGAGGATGACTTGCATGTGCCTCGTGGTTGTCAAGATATCAAGAGGATAAAATGATAGATTTATGTACGACAAGGTTAAGTCAAAATCTCGATAATCACAAGCGTTGGGTAATCATAATGTCTTGCTAGAGGCCACTTATGATGGAAAGGGTAAAATAGTAATTTTACCAATCCGCCAGCGTGTTGTGAGCCTAGAGGGTCACACACTAAAGGTTGAGTAAAACGGATGGAATCATGTAGAGGAATCATGAGAGAGATAATTTCCGGTTTTGGATTAAACCTGATTAGACCGATTTTGCTTTAGGATTAAACCGGAAATCAAGAACGGTTTAGTTGCACCAATTAATTAGAATCTAAACCAATAGATTTAATTAATTAATTTCAGCTAAATAGGCCTAGTCAAATTGGGTTAAGCCAGAATGTGCTTCTCTAGTTAATTAATTAATAAGCTTTGAGCTTTAAGCCCATTAAGACTTTTAATTAATTAATTCTTAAAGAGAGATATAAAAAAAATTGTCAGATTTTAATCACATAATATTTTTCCAAGAAAAAAAAGAAAAACTCTAGCCCCCTCCCTCTCTCCTGGGCCGGTCGGCCCTCCTTCTCTCTTCCCTCCCGGTTTGCTTGCTTCGGTCTTCTCGCAAGGATCGTGGCAAGTATCTTCGGATTGCTGTTCTAGTGTTGACGTTTTCTATAGGTCACTGAATTTATTTTAGTGATCATGGATTTCAAATTAAGGTATATTTTTCAGATTTGTTTTTCTAGCCTAGATCTTATGATCAATTAATGATCATTTAAGATCCTTAATTTTATATAGATTTTTGAGGTTAATATCTTGTTTGGGCATGAAATTAATTGATTGGAACCGTCACTATTTCCTTCATCAGTTTTATTGTCCTTGTCAAAGTTTCCTCTTCATTGAACTTTCTATGGAACATCCTTCTTGACATCTGCTATGACATTCTTCCAGTCATTTATCGTGACATTTTTCCCAGACATTTTGTTGAACCGCTTCATAACCTGGTTATAGTTCTTTGCTAGCAAACTTATGGTAGTGTCGATTTCATCTTCCTGGTCTGAATGTTCTTGCTCAACATGCTGGGGCATGGAGCTATTGAAAACCACTCCTTTATTTTCCTGTCCAATGTTTGGTAGAGACAGGTCATACGTTATTAGAGATCCCATTAGTTCATCAAAGGGAAGGGTCTTGAGATCGTGGACCTCTTCAATGGCTATTATCTTCATCTTAAACCTTGAATTCAAGGCTCTTAGGGTCTTTCTCACTAGTTTCTCATTTGTTATTGGTTCACCCAAAGAGTAAGATTCGTTGGCAAGGTCTCGAATTCGCACATTGAATTTAGCCACCGTTTCGTCTTCTTTCATGACAAGTGCCTCAAACTTCGCTGTTAAATATTGAAGCTTTTGCTCTCGTACCTTTGTGGTTCCCTCATATGCAACAGTCAGAATGTCCTATGCTCCTTTGGTAGTAGTGCAGGTGTTGATCAATCTGAACACGTTTCTGTCCACACCATTAAAAATCGCATTGAGGGCTCGAGAATTTCCTAGAACTGCTTCTTCATCAGCGTCGGTCCATTCTGACTCAGGTTTGAGATTTGTGAAGTTACCCTTAGCATCTTGATAGCAAGGGGCACTCCAGCCATTTACTACAGCCTTCCAGGTCTTGTTGTCGATGGATTTCAGGAAGGCGCACATACGGGCTTTCCAATATCCGTAGTTGCTCCCATCCAGAATCGGTGGGCGGTTAATTGATCCTCCTTCTCTAGCGTTGTCCATGTTTGTCAATTAGAATTTGCCTCCCAAGATCTCACCTAAAGCTGTAGGTGCCTTCTCTGATACCAATTGAAATTCTGATTATGACAGTTAGACAAGATGTCAAGAACAATATCGAGAACAATGTTAAGACAATGTTCTTAAGAACTTGTCAGCAAACAGATTTCGGACAAACACAATATCAAGAGTAAAGAGCAAATAGTGACACACAACATTGTTAACCCAGTTCGGTGCAACTCACCTACGTCTTGGGGCGCTTTGCCAGTGGAAAGATTTTGTTATAATGGGACTAGTCAAAACATACAAGTATCGATGATTATCACACAAACCACTACTTTATGCCACTCTTCCTAGTGTAATTCTATCTCAGAGACTCCCCTGAATCCAAGCCTCCAGCTTGATTCCACTCTACGAGCCTCGCAATGCCCGGATGTTTACAGGTCGGTGTTAACCTCTTGTGCGCGAACCTTCAATCACGCATTCACGTAAAACCCTCTATCACTCACACTTGATCTTCCGATTCTGGTAGTGATACAGAATCGTCCTTCGGGGAACACACAGTCTCTCAGCCCGCAAGTCCTGCACGTCTAAGAGCTTTGTGTATTTACCGAAGAGACTACAAGGAGTCGCGCTCGCTGCTAAGAGTGGAGCCTAAGCTTTTATAGCAGCTGCACACTTAATTCCGGAATGACTTATGGTTACCATAATCCTAGTCGATTTAGGTTTCCCAAATCCTTAACGCCTATATCTTTTCAAAGTCTCTATCATGGCAGGAAGCTTTCCAGAATCATGACTCAATCAAGACTTACCAAAAGTCTTGTACACAGATGGATCTTTCCAATCGCAATATGTCTGCTATTGAAGGAAACATTTTAGTGATGCGATCAACAAATGTCGCGCATGATGTTGAGACTAACGGCTTGACATCTTTCTTGACTAGATGCTCGACATCTTTCGTATTGCCTTAAAATAAAGCCAATAACACACGTAGCAACACCTTCGCTTTTATAGCAGCTAGGAATTAACCCTCGAACCAATTAGAGTTTCCTTAACCTAATCGATTTCGGTTTCTTAATTCCTTATCGCCGATATCTTTGCAGAATCTATATCACGGCAGGAACCTCATGAGAATCATAGCACAATCAAAACTTCCCAAAAGTCCTGTACACAGTTGGAGATCTTCCAGATTCCCAATCGCAGAATATCTTCATATTTAAGGAAACTTATCAATTCAGCGATCTTCAAGATGTCAAGTAAATAGTCGTAACAAACATCTTGACATCTTGCCTGATCAATTGCTCGACCTCTTTAGTCGTAATAAACAACTTGACATCTTTCCTGATCAATTGCTCGTCCTCTTTTGTGTCTAAAAAATATGCCAACAAACAGCGTAACTACAATCTCCCCATTTGGCTATTTTTGAGGCAAGCACTCACTTTACTTCATCTAGACTTGGTTGCCTCTCTTGTTTCATCATAACACTTCCCACATCACACTTCCCACTACGGCACACAAAAGTTGCTTCATCATATCTTGACTTACTACGACTATGGTCACTTGACTACTCTCCCCCTTATTTCCTCAAAAAGAGACAATACAGTTATGCACACAGAAATACCAGACGAGTACCGAAGTGAGCAGAAGGGTGCACTTAAAAATTTGTGACTCACATCAAAAGTCAATAGACAACTCGTACATGCAAGTCAAAATAAGAGTTAGAGTTATACATCATAAAGTAAAATAGCATTTTTGAGATAAAATCAAGCACACTCATCACTGCTCGATGCTTCTTCTTCTTCACTTGAGTCTTCAGCACTGGTGTTGCCTTCTTCTTTCTCCGTGCTAGGACCAGACATCTTGACAAGCGCATCCTCGCAAATCTTCTTCCTTCCGCGCAGGTTCTGGATCACTTGTTGTATGCTGACAATATCACTATCAATCCGAGCTATCTCGTATTTCAGATCCATGGTGACATCATTATGGAAAGTAGCTGACATGGGTCCAATGTCCACAGTATGACTGGAACTAGCTCTAGGAGCTGAGACATTCTTCTTGACAGTTGGTCCGACATTCTAACTCAGCAGCGATGTACTCCGATTCAGTAGTGGATAAAGCTACACAATTCTGCTTTTTACTGAGCCATGATATAAGGTAGTTGCCTAAGTATAAGCACCCTCCAGATGTACTTCTACGATCGGTAGTGCTGCCTGTCCGATCTGCATCGCAGTATCGAACAGGGGTGGAGGAAGTATCGAAAGTGTATAAAGGCCTAGATCAGCGGTGCCAGCATTGTACCTTATTATCCTTCTGGCTTGTGTCATGTGACTTACTTTAGGATTTTCTTGAAATCGAACACACACATCTACTGCATATGCTATATTTGGCCTACTTGTAGTAAGATGTTAGAGACTCCCAATGATGCTTCTATAAAGGCTCTGGTCAACAACTTCTCCCGAGTCATCCTTTGTGAGCTTGATGTGTGTATGTACGGGGGCTCGTTTGTGAGATATCTTTTCTAACCCAAATTTCTTTACAAAACATTTATCGCATACTTGCTCTGGGAGATGAAGATATTATCTACCATTTGCTTGATTTGAAATCCCAGAAAGTAGCAAAGTTCACCGACCATGCTCATTTCAAATTCTGACTGCATTCGTTGAGCAAATTGTTCCACCATTGTACTTGACATTCCTCCAAGGACAATATCATTGACATATATTTGGGCAATCATCATCTTTCCACCTTCGTTCTTTACAATATTTGCATTATCTGGTTTAGACACCAGTTCCCAGACATGTTTTTTCTCAAATTGAATTAGTTCTTCCTGCATGGCATTTACCCAGTATTCATCTTTAATTGCTTCTTTTTCGATAATGATGTCGGTCGTGCTGTTTTCAGCATCTTTCTAGACATCCAAATTCTCGGTTCCGTCAGCGACATCCTTCCTAACTTCTTTCGTGACATCAGTAACATTTTTCCTTACATCCTTAGGAGCACTTCCTACGAGAGTGTCTTCCTTGTCAAGAACATTTGTCGTGACATCCTCACTGACATCATTAACCACCATGTTAATTGATTCCATCATTGTCTTGGTGCGTTTGTTGAAGACTCGATATGCTCTACTGTTCTTTGAGTCCTCAAGAAAAATACCTTCATCGCTTTTTGGATCAAATTTTTTTCGTGATTCCCTATCAACCAAAATATGGCAAATAGAGCCAAAGATGTTGAAGTACTTGGCATTCGGTTTCCTCCCCCTCCATAGTTCATAATGAGTAACAGACATACCTGGGCGTTGTGTGACTCGATTATGAATGTGGCATGCAGTGTTAAGTGCTTCCGCCCAGAAGTAGGTCGGAGTGTCCTGAGCCAACATCATGACTCTAGCCATTTCTTGCAGTGTGCGGTTCTTTCGCTCAACAATCCCGTTTTGTTGGGGAGTAATCGGGGCCGAGAACTAGTGGAAGATGTCTTTGAGATTGCAATAATCAACAAACTTGCTATTCTCAAACTCCTTCCCATGATCGCTACGCAGGCAAACTATTTTCCCAATCTTGTCCCCCTATTCTCGTTGAACTTGAACACATAGCGTCCTAAAGACGGAGAGCGTATCAGATTTCTCACGCACAAAGTCGACCCGTGTATGTGCCGAGTAGTCGTCAACACAGACCAACCCATATCGCTTTTCTCCAAGAATCTCAACCTGCATAGGTCTCATGAGATCAACATGTAAAAGTTCAAGTACTCTGACAGTAGTAATATGTTGCACCCTTTTGTGCGACATCTTCGTTTGTTTACAGATTTGACATTCTCCACATATTTTTCCTTCCACGTTCTTCAGATTTGGTAGCCCAACAATAGCCTATTCAGAGATGGCCTTTTGCATACTTTGGAGGTCTAAATGTTCGAGTTTTTTATCCCATACCTTGGTCTCTTCTGCCGAGGACCAGAGATAGCAATTATCCTGTGATCTTATCACTTGCATAACGGCATCTTGTTCGACATTCTTCACCATGCACCTTTCACGTGTGAAGTTTACGTGGAGATTCAGATCGCATAGTTGGCTAATACTTATGAGATTTGCTTTGAGTACCTTGACTAGCAAAGCTTCAGTCAACCAGGACACTGTAGGATACTTGACTTGTCCTTTACCTACAATACGAGCCCTTATCCCATCACAAAAAGTTACATGACAGTTTTTATATGGTTTGATATTTGTCAAAAAATCACGAGTACCTATCATGTTACAAGAGCATCCACTGTCAAAGTACCAATCAGTAGTGGTCGAGGAACACAGATGTATAGGCAATGTTGGCCTGGTATGATCTACCCTTCACCCTCTATTCCATCCTTCTAGGCTTCTAATCATGATGGGGAGAGCAATTTCGGGCTGACATTTGAGTGTTCTTTCCATGGAGATGGAAGCAATTGTTAGAGTTATGCCCCAGTCCAATACAAAAGTGATCTACAGATGTAATGTTTTATCATCTTTTTGAATAAATAAATCGGCATATATTACTAATGTGTTGTAGTAATATATCGAATGTAATTTGATCTATGTCATTACGTGTGTAACCATAATAGTAGAACTGTAGATCAGAAAGAATTACATTTGATGAGTCCCTGATCAGCTAAGCTTCTTTATGAAGCGGTCAGTATGAGACCAACTCCTTGTGATCACGCTCTACTGATCATGGCAAAGTATATGCCGGAGTTATATCATAAATATCATCCGGTTGATGATATCGGACAACCCGATTGTGAGTATGCAACATAGACACCTTCATGAGATACTCACAGATCGTAGCTTGCCATTATATCCTAAGACCAAGGAGTCTTTGTGTACACTGAGTAATGAATCTCCAAGTTTGACCTAGTCTAACGTTACCTGTAAAAGGGTAGCCATAACGGCTGTGATTGGCTTGGTTAAGAATTACATTGGTGAACTAGAAAGACGTTTGAGGGATTTATCACTCATACTTCGGTATGAGAAAGATATCCGTTTAGGCCACTTGATGAGTATGACTGAAGGAATAGCACGGCCATGCAGGTGATACCTTAGTATCAGTTTTCAGTCATCTCAGATATCAAGAAACAGTGATTGATAAATTAGGATGACGATTCTATGCCTATTGATCAATCTGAATATCGGTTTGATAAAAGGACAGTGACATGTACAATAACATGTTAAGTCGAATAATCGATAATTACGAACGTTGGGTAATCATAATGTCTTGCTAGAGACCACTTATGATGGAAAGGGTAAAATAGTAATTTTACCAGTCTGCCAACTGTTCGTGAGCCTAGAGGGTCACACGCATTAAGCACGATACATGACAAATAAGCATGGATGGAAATTGGGAGAATCAGGTTTTCAATTTAGTCAAATTGAAAACGATTCGGTTGATTTATGGCTTAGGGTTTTTATCCAGACGGTTGAAGAAATCAAGTTGAGGAAATTAAACCGAAATTAGAACTCAATTTAATGGGTTTAATTTGGTTTTAGTTAAACGGGCTTAAAGCCCATTTATGGTTTTAAGTGATGAATGGGGAAAAGTGCAATTAAGAGGGTAAAATATGTAATTATTTTATTTTGAAATTCAAATCAGATTTTTGGTTTTAATTTCAAATAATTACAAAATATTTTCTCCCTAATTTTCTCTCTAATTTTGGCAACCTCCCCCTATTCCCTCTCCACTTTGCCGACTCCCTCTTCAATGATTCCTCCATTGTTTTTGTCACATAATTCTTAAAACATTCATAGCAAAAGTGTGAGAGAAAACTGATTCGTGGTTGTTGTGCTTGTGTGGACTCAATAGAGAAACACTACATTGTGTTTTGATCGATTGACAAAGGTAATTTTCAGATTTGAAAAGCTTAAGAACATGCTGAATTTTTCATTAAGATCTTCGTCTCTTTCGATCAACATGATTACATAAGGCTCCGCTGCATGAAATTAACGTTTGGAACCCATGGTGATCTCTTTCAGCAGTATGGCCTGATGTGTCCTTTCTGACCACAACAGTAACAGGTCCAACGAGATTTAATGGCAGTTAGAAGGATTGGTTGTTGATGATTATACGACATCCTAAATATACTAAGACTGACGTTTGTCGAGAGGGATGTCATGACAGTCTTCCCTTTTCATGATCTGGGATGTTGAGCAGGAGGTTCCTTCTTCTCAATTGAGACTTATTGCGGAACAAACTCATAGGTCATTAGGGACCCCATTAGCTCATCGAATTGAAGGGTTTTGAGATCATGAAACTCTTCGATGGCCGTTATCTTCATTTTAAACCTTGAATTCAAGGCTTTTAGGGTTTTCCTCACAAGTTTTTCATCTGACATTGGCTCACCCAGTGAGTAGTATTCATTAGCAAGATCTCGAATTCTCACATTAAATTCAGAGATGGTTTGATCTTCTCTCATGGTGAGAGCTTCAAAGTTTGTTGTTAGGTACTGGAGCTTCTATTCTCGAACCTTGGTCGTCCCCTCATATGCCACAATCAGGATGTCCCATCCACTTTTGGCAGTAGTACAGGTTTTGATCAACCTGAACACATTCTTGTCTACGTCGTTGAAGATAGCATTTAGAGCGCGGGAACTTCCTAGGGCAGCCTCGTCTTCGACATCAGTCCATTCTGTCTTAGTTTTAGGAGCCGTAATGTTTCCCTCAGCATCTTGATAGCATGGGGCACTCCAACCATTTATTATGGCCTTCCAAGATTTGTTACCAAGCGACCTCAAAAAGGCACACATCCGAGCTTTCCAGTACCCATAGTTGTTTTCATCCATAATGGGTGGACGATTGACAGATCCTCCTTCTCTGGGATTATCCATGTCTAACTATCAGAATTTTTTGTCTAGGATCTCACCTACAGCAGTAGGTGCCTCCTCTGATACCAATTGTAATTTGATTAATTTAGTCGGAAAAAATGTTATGAACAATGTCGAGACAATGTTCTAAACAACTTGTCAGTAAGTAGATAGTGACAATCAGTGGAATGGTTACCTACCTCAACGACATGTTCTTACAAGTGTAAACCTATCTCAGGGACTTCCCCTGAATCTAAGACCCCGTCTTGGTTCTACTCTACGAGCACTCTCCTTGCTCGGATGTCACAAGTCGTTGTTTAAACTTGAGCGTGGATCTTTAATCACGCATACATCATGAAAACACAATCACTCACTCTTGATCTTCCGATTCTAGTAGTGATACACAATGTTCTTCTTTGGAACACACAGCCTCTCAGCCCGCCAAACGTTCACGTCTAAGAGCTCTGAATATTCACCAAAGAAGACAAGTTGCTAAGGGTGGAGCCTTCGCTTTTATAGCAGCTACGAACTAACCCTCGAACCAATTAGGGTTTTCTCAACCTAATCGGTTTCGGTTTCCTAATTCCTTATCGCCGATATATTTGCAGAATCTCTATCACAGCAGGAACCTCACGAGAATCATAGCACAATCAGAACTTCTCAAAAGTCATGTACACAGCTGGAGATCTTCCAGATTCCCAATCACCGAATATCTTCATATTTAAGGAAACTTATCAATTAAGTGATCTTCAAGATGTCGAGAAAATAGTCGTAACAAACATCTTGACATCTTTCTGATCAATTGATCGACCTCTTTTGTGCCTAAGAAATATGCCAACAAATAGCGTAACTACAAAGGGTATTGAAATCGACGTAATTTTTATATTATTTTTTGAGGAAAAAATACTGACATATTATTAATTATAAAGCAAATTAACCAGGAATTATACCGGAAAACTAAAATACTAGATGGTGGGACAGACCATTCACCATGATCTCAGCTACTGTTAGTTAAAACATATTTGACTAAGTCACGAGTCATGAAATTACAAAACACACTAGCAAATAAAGGATAGCGCAACGACCTGCCCTTGCAACATTGCAAAATCATGGATTAGTAACATTTATGATGAAAATAAGTATATATGTAACTTGGCTATTCAAAACAAAATTGGGTGGAAGAATATAGAAATGAGAATTAAAATAAATTTAGTATGGCCCTCCCAAACTTAACCAAAACCATAAGACTAATATTATTTCAAGCCCTTAGAAGGAAATGAAATGATAGCATGACTGGTTAAATGTGTTATGTGGCAAAATTAGAATTAGAGTATCCAAATCTTGATGATCGGTTCAAGTTCTTGCCGTATTTGTCAACTTCACTTTCATCGAAACAAATAAATTATTGTTTTTCCAAACTTAAGAATTGACGTTTGTTTTTAGAGATCATCGTAATGTTAGGTAAACACTCCCATCCTCGATGGTGATAGAAGTACCAAAAGCAATGGTAGAATCAATGTATGGAAAATATATCATGTTAAAGAGAACCATTCGCATAAATTGTCTATCTTTCATTCTTTCCAGAAAGAGATTTCTCTTCCTGTATATTTTTGTAGTGGGTATCATTTAATACATCTAACGAGATTTGGAGTACCGACATGTTCGGCGGTAAGATAGTGTAAAGTTCTTCTTTGTCTTATGGTCAGGAGGTCAGTAATTTTCGCTACTAATCAAGTTAGTTTTTGTTTATGTGGGTTGAACTCGTACATAGTAGTCTTTGAACTCACGATTACGCGCAAGTGCACGCAGTCGTTAAAAGTAATAAAAACATGAAATTTGGGTTAAACGCAAGATGTCTATCACAATGTTCCGACTAAGTGATAGACATTTGCTGGTGCACAGTCACTAAAAAATATAACAGACAAAGCGTAAAGACGACACAGAAGTTTGTTACCCAGTTCGGTGCAAACGTCACCTACGTCTAGGGGCACTCTGCCAGTGAACAAGTTTCACTATAATGTAATCAATCAAACATACAAGCCTTCTAATATTATCATACAAATCTAAGCTTTATGCTATTATTACTAGTGACAACTTAACCCAGGGTCTCCCCCTGTCTTCGAGCTCCTCGCCTGAATCCACTCTTCAAGCACGCTTAAGTTGCTCGGGTCTGTTCTTGGTTCTTCAAGGGATGCACGTATCTTCAATCGTGCGATTATGACCCATATCAGTCAAACAATCATTCGTGCGAATATTGTTTGACCACAGAAGAGTAATTCTTTGTCAAAGCATTCAGCTCCCAACACGCTAGTTCGACACATTTAGGACTCTAAATACTTAGCACAAAGATACTCTACAAAAGCACCACCTTCTAAGGGAGAGGCTGACGACCTTTTATAGAAGATGAATAAATCGTCTTTTAGGGTTTCCAAAAAGATCTTGAATCGCCCCATCCTGATACGCCATATCCAAGTTTCCTTATGCTGGTGAGAAGCTAAATCAGATCGTATCATATTTTGATTGAGAGATCTTCTAAATAAGAAAACTCCAGAAAGTCGCCTCTTAAGATGTTCGGATCTTGATGTTGAGACTTCTGGATAGACATCGTCTGATTGCAACATCGGGCTTCTTAGGACCCGACATATGGATGGACATCTTACCATTATACAAAATAGCCAATCTCGTAGGAACCACAATCTCCCCCTTTGGCTATTTTTGGGCGAGCACTTCTTTCTTCACACGATTCAGAAAAAAAACTTGATTCATAAAAGATGTTTGAACATGTGGCTAGACATGAAAAGCCAACAACAAAAGTCCGAATATGTGGCTAGAGGACAATTAAAACATGTGGCTAGAGGCCAAAACCAAAATTTGCGTATAAATTTAAATCAAAAACTTGCCTACCTCCACGTGTGAACTCAAATCTTCTCCCCTTGATTGCCTCAAAAATATGCCAAAGCTTATATGCAATCATAGATCATAACAAACATAAACATTAGAAGGAAAAGGGAATGAGGTAGATAACCAAAGTACCAGTGCGGAGATCAACACTGAACATCCAAAAGTACCCTCGGACAGACCCCAAGTATTTAAGAGTTAAAAATAATCCAACCAAAATAAAAGTCTTGATAAAAAGGTAACACAGTGAACCCGAGCTAAATGCTCTCCGAGCTTGATTTCTCGTCCTCTTCCTCAGAAACTGTAGCAACCCTGCCTTTTCCTTTCCTCGCCTGCTGAACATGATGGAGCAAACCTTCACAGATGGTCTTCCTGTGAACCATGGCATCAATGGTTTTGTCCAGAAAGAGATTTCTTCTTGAAGCTCCCTCTCAACTTCCTTCTGGACATCTCCTGTTGCAGCAGCAAATCTTGAGTGCTCCCTAGAGGGACGAACAATGTCTCTGACATGTGGCCCTTCAAATATCTTTGGGCTGAAAGAGAGAGCCGTCGATTTCTTCCCAGCAACATCAAACTTACGAATCAGTTTGGGATGTTGACTCAGAATAATACCGGTTATGAGCGACGGGAATCCAATGGGCATTTTCACAGCAAAAGAGTTGGCATGCTTGCTCTAATGGTCAATCACATAGTTTCCAAAATCAAAAGCAGACCGCGTATCTATTTGATAGATGAGGCTCGCGAGTTCTTGGGAGATGTTGGAACCGTGAGATGAGGGAGCCCAATTAGCAATGCCAATTCTGTAGAGGACTGAGTACTTAGAGGTGAGAAAGGATGATGACATTTTTCCCTTATCGGGCCATGACCTCCTAGCTCCCTTAGATATTTCCCTGATAACATCATCCATTGTTGGGACAACATCGCAAACATCTAGAGTGTCTCTTCCCAGAAAGCCATTAATTACTTCAGCAGAGAAGATACAGACCTTCCCTCTCACATAGACTTTTCTAAACTCAGAGCTTGTTGGGCTCTCAAATTTTGGAGAGAGATTAACAATGAACTCCTGAACTAGAGAGGGATAATAAATACCTATGTTTGAAACACTTTGGAGCAGTCCAACATCAGAGATGAGACCAACAATTTCTTCCATCTTTAGAGCTTCCTGAGACAGATCTCTCTCGGGAAAAATCTTTCTCTGCACAACAAACTTCCACTTTTGAGCTGGTTTCACATGATGGAAAGATATGTTGTCTATGGGAGCTGTAGGCACATTCTGGGAGAGTCTTCGTCCACCTACATATTTTAGCTCATGGGCCATTGTCTTCATAATCTCTACTATTTCGTCCTCTTCAGTTGAGGAAGGTTCATCAACCAGATGTGTTCACATCTTCACAGACTTCTTGGATCTCTTGTTGGCGAGACTGGACACGTGGCTTGACTTTCTCTTCGTACCATCTCTGCTTGCAGATTCTTTCTCGACAATCACCTTTCTTTTCTTTTTAGAGACATTCTTCTTTGGTATACTAACTTCCTTTTGTTTCTTCTTTTTTTCTTTTTCGAGTGTAAGCTCGAAAGAACAACATGATCTTCTTCTGTCGACGCAACTTCGTCCCTTTCAGCATTCACATTATAAGCAAATTCTGAGTCATCTGCTACAATCTTTTCAGCAGACAGTGTAGCTTCACTATCACCTGCATCTTTACTTATCTCAGTAAGAGCTTCTGCACCTGTAACATCAGGACTTACACCTTCTTCAACTTCTGCAGGAACATCTTCCTGAACTTCCCCATGGACATCATTAGTGACATCGTCTTAGACATTGTCATGCACATCGTCCTGAACATTGTTCTGGACATCACCACACACATTACTAACATCGGGCATGTTCTTCTGAACTTCACGATCTGCAACCTCAACGTCTCCAGGAACTTCTTGCGAAATGTTCTTAGTGTTGTTGAGATACTGACTTGGATCTTCATTAGCTTCTTTCGGTAACTCAGAACCTTCTGGAACAACATTTTGCCCCTCCTTGCAGACATCAGGGTCGACCTCTTTGTTTGGAAAGTTAGTTCTTAAAGATGTCACCTTTAGCACTTCCCCGGGTATTTCATTACTACCCAAACCCTTAACAGTTGAATCTTGAACATAAGACATACCAGAAACACTCGATTTAGGGTTTTGGAGAGACGAGAATACAGAGGTACCTTGCATGGGTCTGACTGGAGCCTCCACAGGCGTGTCTTCTTCTGCTGCAGCATTTGTCTGAACAATTGGGGCCTCGGGTGGCTCCGAGATTGCAATGACCCTCTTGGAGAGCTTTTAGCGGAAGCCTCGAACTTTTACTCCATGCTCGTTGGTTTCCGACTTCTTTTCCGAGCTTGATTGAGAAGGAGACATAGACTTGAGTCTTAGTGCCTTTTTCTTGGCAAAATTGGCTGCAACCCTTCCACTTCTAGTTCCCACCATAATTGCAAGAGAATTTGTTTGCATCGATTAACACAAGCACTGCACAACTTTGGGGAGGGAGATCAGTTTGAGAAAGAAAGAAGAAAAAGAAACAAAATATTGAGAAGGCAGTTGTAGGGTTTTGGAACTGAAGCGAGAATATAGGAAGATCTTAATGAATCTTATGGAGGTAATGATGCCTTCCCCTTTTCTGATTGGAGCTCAACTTAGGATACAGCTTTCTTGTGGGCTTGAGTAAAGGTCGGCCCACTATGCAAAATGGATCACAACCATCTTGATCCACTACTCCCTCTTTCTTGATTTTAGGCAGTAGATAATAGCTCGACTGAGCAAAGCCCTAACGATGATCGAAGTTCTTCAAATCTTTTTGTGTCTAGAGGCTTTGTAAATATGTCAGCCAATTGCCTTTCTGTAGGAATATACTCGATCTGGATCTTCTTTTCTTTCATTAGATCTTTTATAAAGTGGTGTCGAATATCTATGTGCTTTGTTTATGAGTGTTTCACTGGATTCTTAGATATATTGATCGCACTGACATTGTCACAGAACAGTGTCATGACATCTTGCTGGACATCATACTCTGACAACATTTGTTTCATCCACAACAGTTGGGCACAACTACTTCCAACATCTATGTATTCTGATTCAGCCGTGGAGAGAGCTACACAGTTCTGCTTCTTGCTAAACCATGAGATTAGGTTATTTCCTAAGTAGAAGCATCCTCCAGACGTGCTTCTTCAGTCGGTTGTACTCCCTACCCAGTCAGCATCACAATATCCAACCAAATCCGATGATGTATCAAATGAATATAGTAAACCCAAGTTAGCAGTTCCAGAGACATACCTCAGAATTCTCTTAGCTTGAGTCAAATGACTAACCTTTGGATCAACCTGATGTATGGCACAAACTCCTACTGCAAATGCTATGTCAGGGCGACTAGCAGTGAGATATAATAGACTCCCAATAATGCTTCTGTATAGGCTCTGATCAGTAGACTTTCCTCCTTCATCTCTGGTCAGTCTGATAGTTGTAGCAATGGGAGTCCGTTTGTGCGAAACCTTTTCTAGTCTGAACATTTTTACTAGATTCACTCCATACTTGCTTTGGGATATAAAAATTCCATCCTTCATCTGCTTAATCTGGAATCCCAAGAAACAGTTTAACTCTCCCACCATGCTCATTTCAAATTCAGACCGCATATGTCTCAGAAATTGTTCCACCATCTTGGTAGACATCCCTCCAAACACAATATCATCTACATAGATTTGAGCTATCATGATGTAGTGTCCTTCTTTCTTCACGAACAATGTCCGATCAACCCCTCCCCTGACGTATCCATTAGACATAACAAATCGAGTTAGTCTTTCATACCAGCCACGGGGAGCTTGTTTTAGCCCATATAAAGTTTTCTTGAGTTTGTAGATGCGGCTTGGAGTGTTTGGATCAATGAATCCTTTAGGCTGGGCTACGTACACTTCTTCATTTAGATGCCCGTTGAGAAACGCACTCTTTACATCCATATGGTAAAGTTTGAATTTAAGATGACAAGCAATTCCCAACATAAGTCTTATAGCTTCAAGTCTTGCTACTGGGGCAAAAGTTTCTTCAAAATCTATTCTTCTACCTGAGTGTACCCTTGAGCCACCAATCTTGCTTTGTTGCGCGAGATGTTCCCATGCTCATCCGTCTTGTTCTTGAAAATCCACTTTGTGCCTATTATGTTGACATTGTCCGGTTTGGGAACCAGCTCCCAAACTTCATTTCTGTTGAACTGACCAAGCTCCTCTTGCATGACGTTAATCCAATATTCATCATTGATAGCTTCTTGGACATTTTTGGGCTCTATTTTGGACACAAAACAGACATTCCCAATCATCTGTTGATAGTTAAGAGGAGCTTTTTGCCTAGTACGAATTCTGTCTTCAAGGTTTCCAATTACTTCTTGCACTGGATGATCTTTTTGTACCTTTCTGGATGGGATCCGCTGTCTGGTACTAAAGTAGCTTCATTGTCCGACTTGATGTCACTGACTTTGTCTGTTCCCTTGTCTGCGACATCTGACTTGATATCCTGTGTTTCAACATTTTTAGTGACATGTGGCACAGTAGCATCTTCTCCGTCGAGATTATCAAAGATGAGATCGGTATCGTTTATGACCACATTTATGGACTCCGTCATAGTTTTTGTACGTTTGTTGAATACACGGTATGCTCTGCTATTTCGAGAATATCCCATGAATATCCCTTCATCACTTTTCGGATCAAATTTCTGCCTAGGGTCCCTGTCTGCTAAGATATAACATGTTGAACCAAAGACACGAAAATATTAGAGGTTGGGCTTTCTCCCCCTCCATATTTCATAAGACGTAGTTTTCATACCTGGTCGAATACTCACTCTATTGTGAATATGGCAAGCGGTACTAAGCGCTTCAGCTCAAAAGTGTGTAGGCAAATCTTTGGCGAGAAGCATGACTCTGGTCATTTCCTGGAGAGTGTGATTCTTTCTTTCCACAACCTCATTATGTTGTGGGGTGATAGGAGATGAGAACTCATGGGCTATCCCCTCTTCATCACAGAAGTCAGAGAACCTGCTGTTCTCAAATTCCTTTCCATGATCACTACAGAGTCGGATAATCTGGACAATGTTTTCACTTTGTTCTCTACGTATTATGTTACATAAGGCTTTGAAAACAGAAAACGTGTCAGACTTTTCACGAATGAATTCTACCCAAGCATACCTGGAGTAGTCATCAACACACACTAAGACATATCTTTTTCCTCCCAAACTTTCTACTTGCATAGGACCCATTAGGTCTATGTGGAGCAGTTCAAGAACACGAGACGTCGTACAATGTTGCAACCTTGTGTGAGACATTTTGACTTGCTTCCCGATCTGGCATTCACCACATATCCTTCCTTCTGTTATTTTAAGCGAAGGCACTCCCGTTATTGCTTCCTCAGATATTACCTTCATCATGCTTTTCAGGTTCAAGTGACCAAGTCGACGGTGCCATAATTGAGCCTCATCAGCTTTGGAAAACATGCATGTAGGCCCTGTATTCGTTGTATAGGATGTTCATAGATAACAGTTATCGTTGGATCGAATACCCTGCATGAGCTCGACTTGGTTGTCTGTGATCACATAACACTTGTTACGAGTAAAGTAGACAGTTAAATCAAGGTCACATAATTGACTAATGCTAAGGAGATTAGATGTTAGTCCTTTCACTAGAAGGGCCTCTTTTAAGCATGAAACACCTGGGAGATTGAGTTGACCTTTCCCGATTATCCTGGCTTTGACTCCATCACCAAAGGTGACATGGCCAACAAAACATGGTTTAATATTGACAAGCAACCTCGTGTCACCCGTCATGTGCCTTGAACCGCCACTGTCAAAATACCAGACTTTAAGCGAAGGAACTCCCGTTATTGCTTCCTCATATATGACCTTCTTCATGCTTTTCAGGTTCAAGTGACCAAGTCGACGGTGCCATAATTGAGCCTCATCAGCTTTGGAAAACATGCATGTTGACCCTGTATTCTTTGTACTGGATGTCCATAGATAACAGTTATCGCTGGATCGACTACCCTGCAAGAGCTCGACTTGATTGTCTGTGACCACAGAACACTTGTTACGAGTAAAGTTAACAGTTAAAAACAAGGTCACACAATTGACTAATGTTAAGGAGATTAACAGTTAGTCCTTCCACTAGAAAGGCCTCCTTTAAGCATGAAACACCTGTGAGTTTGAGTTGACCTTTCCCGATTATTCTGACCTTGACTCCATCGCCAAAAGTCACATGTCCGATAAAACATGGTTTAATATTGACCAGCAAACTCGTGTCACCCGTCATGTGCCTTGAAAAACCACTGTCAAAATACCAGACCTTTCTTGTGGAAGAAGTTAAGGTATTATATGCAATGTTAGCTCGGTAGGAGACATTTTTTACCTTCCACACTTGTTTGAGAGATTTTCCTTGTTGAAATGAGGGCGTATGTTTCTTCCCATACAGGTGGTAGCAAAAAGGTCGAATATGGCCTTTTTGTCCATAGAAGTGGCATACCCATCGATACTGTCTAGAGGGAAAATAGGAGCGAGTCTGTTGATTATGTTGTTGTTGCTGTCGTTGCATAGAATGTTGCGGCCGATGTTCTTAACCTCGTCGGGCACCAGATATCTGTGACATCTGATTAGACATAGGCAGTTTATTCCTTTGTGGAACGAACACTGTTTGGGAAGTGGATGCGCTGAAGTGTAGTCGAGTCCTTGCATATTTCTCACGGGTTTGCCTATAGATAACAGAGTGTCTAGCACCCCCATACTTGGATTCATCATCCTTACAGACTTTTTCATCTGATCAAGTTCACCATTTAACCGGCACACTTCCTTCTTTAGGTTTACAATAGTTTCTAGTAGCCTTGTTTTGTCTTCTGTGAGAGCCAGGATAGTGTCTCTTTGCCTTTCAAGCACTTTTGATTTCTCGATGTATTGAGTGAACAATTGATTTTATGCATCATTCATGACATCATCTGATAATATTCCTGATTCATCAAGAGCAGGGGTCTGGTTAGCCGAATGTGCTGTGAAGGCTACAAAGTTACTTACTTGCTCTGCATCGTTGTCCTCTTCTTCATCATCAGACATGGAAGTTTTGTATCCCCTTTTTTGTTTCCTTAGGAAGTTAGGACATTCCTTTTGGATGTGACTGAACCCTTCACACTCGTGGCACTGTACCCCTTTTCCTTTTCCAGTTTTCTCAAAGCTTCTACCACCTTTAGGCATATAGACATCTTTCTGGGGTTTGAGCAGCTGATTGTCTTTGACATTCGAAGAGACATGTTTCCCTGCTCCCTTAGAGAATCTTTTCATAATACTGCTATAATTTTTAATTATCAAGGCAATAGTTTCATCAGTATCATCCTCAGAGTCAGAATCTACTTGTTTTTTAGAGGGAATAATTGAGCTAGAGAGAGCAATGCCCTTGTGCTTTCTGTCAGGAGAAGGAAGGGAGAGCTCATATGTCATTAAAGACCCTATAAGTTTATCGAATCAAATCTTCTTTAAGTCGTGCATTTCCTCAATAGCGGTTGACTTCATTTTAAACCTGGGACTAAGAGATCGTAGCGTCTTTCTTACCAGGTCTTCAGCCGACATGGATTTTCCCAGAGAAAACGAATCATTTGCAAGATCCCTAATTCTCACATTGAAGTCACTGATTGTCTCGTCATGCTTCATGAATAATGCTTCAAAACTTGTCGTGAGATATTGGAGCTTCTGTTCTCGGACTTTGGTTGTCCCTTCATATGCGATAGACAAAATCAACCATGCATCTTTAGCTACCAGGCATGTGTTGATTAACCTGAAAACATTTTGATCACCCCCATTAAAAATTGCGTTTAGAACACATGAGTTACCTAAGGCTGCTAAATCTTCTGCAGGTGCCCAGTCGCTCTCTGGCTTAAGATGAACTCCACCTTCCTCGTCAGTAGAGGTTGGAGCTTCCCATCAATTTATCACTGATTTTCAAGCTTTGTGATCAAGAGTTTTAAGAAACGCACTCATTCGAGCCTTCCAGTACCCGTAGTTTGTTCCATCTAGTACAGGGGGTCTATTGACCGAACCTCCTTCTCTTGAACCTTACATGACTGAAGACCAGAATTTGTCGAACAGGAAATCACCTGGCGATTCAGGTGCCTCCTTTGATACCAATTGAAATTCTGGTTAAACGCAAGATGTCTATCACAATTTTCCGACTAAGTGATAGACATTTGCTGTTGCACAGTCACTAAACAATATAACAGACAAAGCGTAAAGACGACACAGAAGTTTGTTACCCAGCTCGGTGCAAACGTCACCTATGTCTGGGGGCACTCTGTCAGTGAACAAGTTTCACTATAATGTAATTAATCAAACATACAAGCCTTCTAAGATTATCGTACAAATCTAAACTTTATGCTATTATTACTAGTGACAACTTAACCCAGGGTCTCCCCCTGTCTTCGAGCTCCTCGCCCGAATCCACTCTTCAAGCATGCTTCAGTTGCTCGGGTATGTTCTTGGTTCTTCAAGGGATGCACGTATCTTCAATCGTGTGATTATGACCTAGATCAGTCAAACAAACATTCGTGCGAATATTGTTCGAACACACAAGAGTAAGTCTTTGTCAAAGCATTCAGCTCCCAACACGCTAGCTCGACACGCTTGGGACTCTAAATACTTAGCACAAAGATACTCTACAAAAGCACCACCTTCTAAGGGAGAGGTCGGTGACCTTTTATAGAAGATGAATAAATCGTCTTTTAGGGTTTCCCAAAAGATCTTGAACCGCCCCATCCTGATACGCCATATCCAAGTTTCCTTATGCCGGTGACAAGCTAAATCAGATCGTATCGTACTTTGATTGAGAGATCTTCTAAATAAGGAAACTCCAAAAAGTCGCCTCTTAAGATGTTCGGATCTTGATGTTGAGACTTCTGGATAGACATCGTCTGATTGCAACATCGGGTTTCTTAGGACCCGACATATGGATGGACATCTTGCCATTATACAAAATAGCCACTCTCGTAGGAACCACAAAACCTGATAAGAACATGGTGGAATTCACAAATACCAAATAGGGTCAATTCAGTTATCAAGTAAAGAGGCACTATGGGTGCAATACAACACATGAAATTATCAATTAATCATCCAAAGTATAGTTATTCATGCAATAGAGTACTATCCTATACCCGCAAAAACACCGGTTTCGTATCTCGAACGTGAACCGACCTAGGAACGACGTGCCAACAATCTTCTTGAAATAGTGACACCACAGCTATGCAATTAAACAACAATTATGGGATAAGGGTCCAAATCGAACCCCCTGTAATTCTACTTGTCAAATTGCCTACCGACACTCTCGGGCTCGGCGTCACAACAACATATTGATTATAAATCACTCGTCAGCAAAATAAAATCAAAATTACAAGTACACATGCATAAAAAATTCAAACTTTAACAATTAATCTCAAACTTCATGTATCGAAACCCTAGCACCCATAATTATCGGGTTTAGCCAACAATCATGGTACAAAAATCAAATGGCATTCAAATACAAGTTCATAATTTAAGAGAAAAATGGAAGAACGATGAAACCATAAGTCGGATGGACTAGAATCCGTCAATTCGAGTGATTTCTCTTTGATTTGTGACTGGCTCTTTGATGCATTTGATCCTAATGCTCACAATCTGTCTCCAACGAGTGCTCGATCTCTTCAACGTCTCTGGTCGTAGCTCTCTATTCAAGAAACCTTAAGAATCGAATCTCCGAATAGTTGCAATTTCTGCGATATGTGATTGTGGGTAGATTATTGATTATCAATTGCTATTTAGTTTGATCCGCTAGATAAATGTTGGTTTAAGCAAATCACTACAAAAGTATGGTTTGTTTAGGGCTTTGAAATTCTGAATCGTAGCCGAGTCAAGAAGTCGAACACAAAGTCGTAACTTGTGTATCGACTACTTGCCTAAAACGTAAACCGTAAGCTTAAACAGTAAACAGATAATAATAACGACACCAGAGATGATTACCCAGTTCGGTGACTCCGCACCTACGTCTGGGGGTATTTTGCCAGTGGAAAGGTTTTCACTATAAGGTAGTCAATAGTACAACTTCAAGCACCAACTAGCTATCACACAAGCTATTGTCCTAAGCTACTATAGATCTCACCGTGAACAACCTCGACCAAGAGCCTCTCCCCCTGTCTTTGAGATCCTCTCAATTCCACCCTTCGAGCAAGCCTATGCTCGGTGTCGTTGTCTTCTTTGACGGAGTTGTGAATCTCCAATCACAAACAAAAACCCTAACCGATCCAAACACTCAATCTTCACGACTTGATGTTTGATCGGAGCAAAGACCGTTCTAGCAAATATAATCAGCCTCTCAACACGCCAATGGTGCACGGTTAAGAGCTCTGAGAAATCTTGCAATTTTAGAACAAGAACGGATGATCTGCTAATGGGAAGCCTAAGGCTTTTTATAGCAGCTCACATTCCTAATCCTTCTCGGATCAGGAACAGGAAGTTTCAGACTTCCTGAATAAATCAGGCAAGTCGTTGCCTCCTTCCACGACAGCTGGAAGTCGTCTTGCATGTTCTGACTTCCTGAATAAATCAGGCAAGTAGAGTTGCCGCCTATTGCTGACGTGTTACTGACAGCTGGAAGTCGCCTGGCTTGTCGACGTCACTCTCTTGCGCTCCAAGTCTTCGTGGTGTCTTTCTTCTTTCGCTCCAAGCTTCGTCGAAATAGGAAAGCTTCAGACTTTCCTAATCTGGGGCGTAATCAGTCGCTCCACATGGCATGTAACATGTTGCACTTCTTACTTTTGCGCTAAAAAATTATGCCAACACTTAAACGTAGCAACAGGCTTGATAATCTCCTCAGAATCACCTGTTTGGCTAATACCCTCTCGACGAGTTCCTAGCCCAAAAATAGTCGGTTATAATGCTTTCCTGACCTATTAACGATGTCGAAAGATGAGTCAACGGCAAATAATTGAGTTATTTTCAATGCCGATAGGAGAATTTAATATCTTAAGATTTAGAACAACAAAATAGCACAATTGATATTTTATCGACTCCGTGTTGTAGAATTTAGTCGTGGCTAACATCCGTGGCTACTCATCTCAACTTGTTTAATCTCATTTCCACTTCCCCTCGACTGCGTGTCCTTTTACCTTTAGTTGATTGAGTTTGTATTCACCGTTGAGAATTCGAAAATCCACTACTTTAAATGAATTTGAAGTCTTTTAATTTAAAACCGGATTTTAGCCGATATTTAAATCTTGACGAACAGCGATCATGCCCTCTCTAACAAAGGGCGACGCGGAAACGCCCGTTTCGCGGGTGTCATTTGTTTTTATTTTTATTATTTTATCAAATTAACACAAGTTTGATCAAGTGGTAAGGAGCACACACTCAAGAGTTTCAGAACATAGTGTTTTCTTGAGTTGCTGATAAAAATAATTGACGATCAATTTATTTTGTTGATATGTTTCCCGTTCAATTTGTTGAATGGAAGGAGAAATTAACATAAGTTTATTCTTGATTTATATTGTGAAGTTCATATTGTGTCTGCCTATTTCATCTTTCCTTTTGTCGATTGATGGAGATAAAAGAACCGGAGAATGGTGAAAAGCTTTGAAGCATTGAACCACCACGTCGAATAAACCAACGCATTAATTAAAACTTAATGTAGAGGACAAATGTGTCCTTACCGTAAAGCCTTATTAAACACGTTCATAATGCTGGCCACTCAAAATCAATAAGGATTTATCTAGCGGTATAATAATATTGAACTTTAGTTTCTTTAACCTAGCTCGAGAATTCTATAAATACCCACCTCTCAACCCATCAAATTCATCCCAACTAAGAAAGAGCAAAAGCAAAAAAAAAAATGAAGATTTGGTCAGTCCTAGTGTTAATCACATTGGTGTCCAAACTTGGAGTGGCATCAGCATTCGGTGAGTGTGCGCAGCTAGCTCATGACGCTCCTTGTAAAGAAGGCCTTTGTTGCAGCAAAGCCGGCTACTGCGGAAACACCTCCGAGTGGTGCGCCCCTGAAAACTGCCAGAGCCAGTGCTGGGCCGCTCCACCTCCCCCGCCGCCTCATGTCCCGACCCCGCCGCCTCCACCTCCCACGCCAACCCCTCCCGCCCCGCCCAGCCCTCTCTCCTCCCTCATCGACATTTACTTGTTCGATGAGCTGTTAAAGCACCGTAACGAAACTAGCTATGGCTGTAAGCAGGCTGGTTTTTACACCTACTCTGCTTTCATTACCGCTGCCAATTCCTTCCCCGAGTTTGCAACAGTTGGAGACGTCGAGACTCGCAAGAGGGAGCTCGCTGCCTTCTTCGCTCAAACTTCCCACGAAACTACAGGTTCATCATCTACACATATATAAATAAAATGTTTATGAATAAAATGTGTCGTGAACTTTTATTTCTTCTGTTACTTGTGACAATTATGTATATGACATACATGATATATAGGTGGATGGGATAGTGCACCTGATGGTCGTTATACATGGGGATACTGTTTGGTTCAAGAAGATACCACCACACCTTACTGCGTTGACAGCACGGAGTGGCCGTGCGTGCCCGGTAAGAAGTACTCAGGCCGCGGTCCCATCCAACTCTCCTAGTAAGTCTTTCATTTTCATTATGTAAATATTAAATTACTAAATCCGATCATACAAATTTTAATAAAAATAAATAAATAAAACATTTGAAAGATCTTTTAAGTTGGTGCATATTTATCAGTTTTAAAATATATATATATTTTGTACAAAATAAAATTCAGAGCACGTTTTTACCATCAACGAAGAACATACGGTATCCTCCCTCTTGTAAAAAAGATTGTGTCTTGGTGTGACAGCAACTACAACTATGGACCGGCTGGGAGAGACATAGGGTACAATCTATTAAGTGACCCCGACGCACTTGCAAATGACGCCGTGCTTTCATTTAAGTCCGCTATATGGTTTTGGATGACTCCACAAGTGCCTAAACCCTCATGCCACGACGCTATAACTGGCCAGTGGACGCCCACTGACCGAGACGTTGCCGCGAACCGGCTTCCGGGCTACGGAGTCATCACCAACATCATCAACGGCGGGCTGGAATGCAACAAGGGCCCGCATGTGAACCCGCAGCAGGAAGATCGGATCGGATTCTACGAGAAATATTGTGATGACTTTGGTGTGAGCTATGGGGACAACGTCGACTGCTATTACCAATTGCCCTTTAATCAGGGACTTGGACTACTCGTCCAGGACACATAAGTCCACGTTTATCCTAATATTAATCTTCAGTTCCTTATGTATGTTTTCATCAACTTCGAATAAGGTCGCTGCTGCGCCAAAGTATGTTCCGTTTGTAGTTCACGCAGTATTAATTATCTACCATGACATAAAATGAGTTTCATGTATTTGCTATATATGTTTCTTCTCAAGTCACTAAAATTTTATCCTACTGCAATATATTGAAATGATTCAGACGGTGTAGAAATTGACGTGAAGCATCAAAATTAGCCTTATTATTATTTAAGTATATATATATATAATTTAGAAATAAATGAATAACCAATGATGTCATGGTCTTCTAAACCGTAAGAACTTGCCGCCCCATGTACCGGTCATCTTCTCTAGATGTGGTTGGCCATATCCTTGACAAAGGGTTGCGCCTTTATATAACTCTAGCACGAGTGCAAATTTTAATAAACTCAACGAAAAATATGTGTCCGTCATATGTATTAATCGTGTCGGTTTGTATTGTAGCTGATGCAAAATGTTTCTAAATGTGCGCGTCGATGCATTTATATAATGTTGAATATGGTTAAAGCTCTTGCACAAAAATTTGGGGTTAAATACAAAGTGTTTGTTAAGTATCACTCCTAGTGTAATGGCCAAGCCGAAGAAGAAATTGGGAGATTAAGCAGATTCTTGAGAAAACTTTTAATACATCTAGCAAAGGATTGATTCTTGAGACTTGGTGAATCCTTGTGGGTTTACAGAACCGCATACAAAACTTATTTGCATATGTCACCTAATCACTTATGTGGGGCGACGCGGGTAAATTGTAAATTTATTTATTTGTAATTGTGTTATTGTAAATAATTTACCAATTTGAGGAACATATAGCTGCTGAGATCGCTGCCATCACTGCGGCATTGGTGGAGAGGACGCAAAAGGGGGAAGAAGAATAAGCCGGCAGAGTTGCTGCAGTCGCGGAGGAGACGAGGAGGACGCATCAAGCGTCCTCTGCGCTACAGCTACGAGTCGTCGCATATCGTGAGGCATATCAACTTGAAATGGACGCTCGGATTAAGGCCGAGGTGGAAGCGAATGCGCAGGACATGGTCCAACAGTTCATGCTGATGCTAGGGTTGATCATGACTCTAATGCCGCTCCTGACTCTAACGACGATCCCAATGCCGCTCCCGAATCCAGCGCATGCGAACAAGGAGCAATCTTCAGACGAGCAACCGAAATAGAATAAGAAGAAGACGAAATCACTCTTTTCATTAAAGTAGCTCATAAATAAACTATTGTGTGAATTTTTGTTGTTTATGGATTTGTGTGAACTACATATTAGCCGGCAAGATATTGCAATGTCTCGTCAAAGACATTGCATATTAGCCGGCGAGACAATTTCCCAACTATATATGTTCTCTTCGGGAAGGTGAAAATCTAGTCGGCAAGACTTTTAATGTCTCGTCCGGACTGATCATTCTCGTCGAGGTCTATGAGGCGAACACAGTCCCTACAAATTTATCACGAATGTACCGCCGGCTTGGCTTGGCCGGCGGGACCAATGTCCAGCCTAGTGATGCATGTACGCATCCCTTATTTAAACACTGCAATATTACGGTTGCGTCATAAGAGCTGTGTGCGTACGCAACCACTGTCTTGTGACTGCGTGCTTGCCGCCCTTTAGCATAAATTTGGTAGTGTTATCCATTATTTCGATTTTAAAGCGAAAATGAGGCTATAACTAGCATAGATTGTAGCGAAAAGATAACCCCAGCTGGTCACTGCCATACTTATTACTTTTGTTGAAATTGGGTTTCTTCACAGATGGGGAAAGGTTGCCTTGGATCTGGAGCTACAAGTTCAACAATTCACGACGAGCAGAGATCCGTAGATCCGGACCTTTACTTCAATTCATTATTTATTTTGTCCCTTCCTCATTACATCTCATTACTTGATTCACACTAAATTATCTTTTCCAACATATATGCACATGAAACGTTTGTAATTTTTTATTGACAATGACGCTCTATATAAACCTACCAATCCATCAACATTACTCACATCAAAATGGGGTTTGGGTTACTAGTAGTGTTCACTATGGTTTCAATAATGGGAGGAGCTTTGGCTCAGCAATGTGGATGGCAAGCCGGAGGAGCTGTATGTGCCGGAGGGCTGTGCTGCAGCGAACACGGCTACTGCGGCTCCACTGACGCGTACTGCGGCCCCGGCTGCCAGAGCAATTGCCCTGTGCAGAGTCCTCCACCGCCTCCTCCGGCTCCAAGCCCCCCGCTTCCTCCTACTCCTCTCGAGCCTATCATTAACAGTACTCTGTTTGATCAGTTGCTGCTGCACCGCAACGATCCCGCTTGCCAGTCTAATGGTTTCTATACTTATTTTGCTTTCGTCTCTGCTGCAACCATGTTTCCTACCTTTGGAACGACCGGTGATGTGGAGACCCGGACAAGGGAGATTGCTGCTTTCTTGGCTCAAACTTCCCATGAAACTACAGGTTTCTTATTTATTTTCATTTCTGACATAATTTGTATATGTATACCATGGATCGATGCGTCCCCACACCCTGCTGACAACTTTACAATTCCCATAAAAAAGTTGTTACTTTTCATCAACCAAGAAATCTTATGGAACCTAAATTATAAAAGTTATGTGATAAAAAGATGATAAGTGGATGCAAATATGTATAGGTGGATGGGCAAGTGCACCGGATGGTCCATATTCATGGGGGTATTGCTTTGTTACCGAACAAGGAGCGGTCGCAGATTACTGTGTTCCGAGTCAAGAATGGCCGTGCGCCCCAGGCAAAAAGTACTATGGCCGTGGACCAATCCAACTTTCATAGTAAGATCAATCATTTAATTCTCTATTTCTTACTTTTTTAAAGAATTTAAGAACTTTTCAGGTAACATGTTTAAGAATTTGAATTTTTCATGTGTATTCAGTTGAAATCATCTTTCAAAATTTAACTCATCAATCAATTAGTTTAATGTGATAGATGGAGACTTGAAAATGCTTATTATAAAAGTGGAGGAAGAAATCACATATTTTGGATTTTAAACATGATACTATAGTTTAATTTTGGAATATAATTTGATTTAATAATCATTTCAGAATTTTCATCTATCAGTTAGAGTTTTTGTGGACATGTAAGTTTTATCAACACTCAGTATGTGCTGAATAATTCATGTGCCTTGATTTGGTGTAGCAACTACAATTACGGCCAAGCAGGGCGCGACCTAAAATACGACCTCTTAAACTACCCGGAGGTACTTGAAAGCGATGCAATAGTGTCTTTCCAAACGGCATTGTGGTTTTGGATGACCCCTCAGTCCCCGAAACCTTCGTGCCACGACGTGATGACCGGGCAGTACGAGCCTACGCCAGGTGACATAGCGGCAGGCCGCTTCCCTGGCTACGGCCTGACCACCAATATCATCAATGGTGGGCTGGAATGTGGTTTTGGCCTGCCTGGTTCCAACCCGCAGCAAGAAGATCGAATCGGGTTCTACAAAAGATATTTGGACGTTTTCGGTCTAAGCTATGGTGAAAACCTTGATTGCTATGCCCAAAGACCTTTTGGCTTCTTCAGTTCGAGAAAATATGTTATTTAGTACGTACTAGTGTTGATCTTACTTCCATAAAATAAGCTTTTGCTTTGCTGTGTGTGTAATTGCAGCGGATGTGCTAGTAGCGAGTATTGGTATTGATGTCTAGCAAATAAGTATCTTGTAAAAGCTTCTCATTAATGCCACAATAAATAACATTTTATCATACATAGAAATGAATTTTACTTTTCTTTTAATTCTATTGGGAACAATAGTACATGGGTTAAGTCACATGTGATCTTATATATCTCTCTGCTTATTTGCCTTTGACCGTTTACTAGGAGATGGCATTTTGGACTTGCGACTGAGAATTGAACGGGATCGTATTAGATTTGAAAAATCAAAAATCGCGGTTAATGATTTGGCTATATTTTTAAATTTAAAAGAATTATTTAATTTTGATTCGATCAACGAGTAATGAAGCTCATGACTGATAATAATGATGGAAAAAACAGAGGATGCACACACCGAGCAATTAGACAAAAAGCAGGTAATAATTAAGCAAAGTTCCCTATAGTAAAAATAGCAAACTAACAAAAAACTAGTACTATTACAATCCATCAAGAGCAGTTGTCTAATTATTTTATTGAGTGAACAAATCCAAAGTGACAACTTGAAAACAACTGAATTGCTATTTATTTTGCCAATGCAATTGTCTACATATTAGCTTCAATTTTCTTGCATCAGAAATGTACACCAATCCTCCCCAAGTGACATCATGTGATGGTTTTTCAGACTTAGGCCTTATTTTAAATGGGCATGAGTTGAGAATTTCTCCCCTGCCCCAAGTCAATGGGGCTATTTAATGAAAATCATGCTTCTCAAGATCTAAACACTCTCTTGGTAGAGTTATTTGGTAAATCCAAGCTAAAAAAATAGGAAGGAACACCCCGGTTTCACACCTATAAATTCCCTTGATCTATCATCGCAGCCGTCAACGTAAAAGGATCCTCAAGCCTTCTCATCATCAGGCGGAATCTCCTCCGGGGATTCTGGTTGGTCCTTCCACTAAGGAGAGATCGGGGTTCTTTGACATCGCAATTACTAATGCTGCTCCAAATCCATACCCCTCTCAATCCTATTCGCATGACTTACTCAAGTATCCAAAATCGCTTATTTCTCGTAATAGTGTTATTCGAACATGGACATTATGCAAGTGCCTTGCCCTTACAAGTCTTGTATTAACGCTGAAATGATTCAGTTTATCAAAGCTGTCAAGGCCGAGAACTTGGCCAAACTCACTTTAAGGCATTGAGTCTAACACTTCGTCTTCAGGGATACTTCATCATAACCTGCGCCTCTCAAATCACGCCTTTGAAGTGTTGAGATCTCCTTTAACTCTTCACTTTTTTCTTAATGTATGTTTTTTCTATAGCTCTTATTTTCCTTCTCGCAAATCAATTATTATTTTATCAATAAAATTTCTCTCCTGCTAAACAAAATAGACTAATGGAGTGTACTCTTGGAGCTATAAATAAATATATGAAACCCTCCAAATTAAAATCCTCCGAGAACAAAAGAACCTGATTGAGCAATACACAAAAATACCCTCAAAACAATATTCCAGAAAAATACCCTTAAAGCCTGAGACTTTTTTATGGTTCCAATCCCCGAAACAACAACAGTGCCATAGCAGCAAGACCAACACATACCCAATTGTAAAAGGAAATCAAAATATCGATACTAAAACAAAACTTTAATTCAATCACGCACTGAGTTCATTAGTTTAACAAACAAAACGCTTTAAGGAACATAACTGTTCCCAAAGGCAAATAATTCATGGTGTTGTGGCATTACAGACAAGTATAGTAACTGTCAAAGGCCACATGAGACCCATCAACCATGAAGCCACCAAACCAAAGTTATTGTGCCTTGCACGTGGCAGAGAACAAGCCCACATCTCCTTCCACATAGACACGACAAAACCATAATTCGTTTTATAAGACTATGCTGAAAGCTTAGGAAAGAGGTAGGTAGGGCCCACACAAAACCAGCCTGTCTCTTCCAAGAATAGCAATTATCCACGTGGCACCCAAACGACCCACATACCCCTCCACGTCGGATGCTAAAAGCGCAAGATATAATAATAAGTAGGGACTTCAAAAACCAAAATAGCGTGTCGCCTCTTTTTCTTTCTATATATAGACCACTTGCTAATTATAGCTCACTTACTTCTTATATACAAATAAACACCAATAATGGATCATACATTTTCTCCATCATCAGCTACTATCACTGCTACTTCTTCTTCTCAATCCCCAATTTCTTCTTCTCTAGACGACGCGCCCTCTGCTTCATCGGATCAAGAGGCGAGGCTGGCCTCGAGCTACCCGAAGAAGAAGTCTGGGAGGAAGAAGTTTCAAGAGACGCGACACCCAGTTTACAGGGGTGTCAGGCGGAGGAACTCAGGGAAGTGGGTGTGCGAGATAAGGGAGCCCGACCAGCAGAACAGGATATGGCTGGGCACCTTCCCTACCGCCAAGATGGCCGCTCTGGCCCACGACGTCGCCACCCTCTCCCTCAGGGGGAGCTCAGCATGCCTGAACTTCGCTGACTCTGCCTCCAGGCTCACCATCCCACACTCCAAGGACCCCAAGGACATACAGAAGGCCGCGGCCCAGGCCGCCAGGGACTTTGGGGCCGAAGATGACGTGGAGGGGTCGCCGGATGATCCGGAGAGGGTGTTTTATATGGACGAGGATGAGGTTTTTGGGATGCCAGGGTTGCTGGCTGGTATGGCGGAAGGGATGATGCTGCCTCCTCCTGAGCATCATACTCGAGACGACGACGACGAGGAGAAGGACGCTCATGTGTCTCTGTGGAGTCATTCCCTCTAATTTTGAACCAGAAAAAGGAACTCATGTGATTGCATAATTCTGTACCTAGTACTTTTGTAGTACTAGTCACAACTTTTTGTTACCCCCTAATATATTAATAAACAAGCTGCATGAGTTGACTGATTCTAATGATATTTTGTTAAATTCGATGAAATATCTGTTTTTGAGATACTGTAATTCACAAAAGCAATATACAAATAAGTCAGTAAAGGTCATGTGGTCACGCAGCTTTATTAAATTTAGAGATTCTTTACTTGCTCTTGCTATATACGGACCAAAATGAGCAATTTTGGGCCATGAATATATATAGTACACCATATTTAATTGGCGGTAGATATTTTGGGGAACATATCTTAATCTTATATATGTAATTGTAATGTATGGACGAAGTAGCGCCAAAGATACTCAACGCGTTTGTGTGTGGCCAAAACCGATGCCAGGTGGCAGTAATAATGCGGCTAGGAATGGGTGACGTCACTGAACAAGTGTTTTTTGTTTGTTTGTCCTTACTTTATTAGACACGTCAATTCGGACACATGATGGAGTTACTGTCCCATGCTGTGATTATCTATTATGCTTTACACGTGGCGAAGAACAAGCCCACACCTACGTCCACGTAGGCGCAACAAACACGCGACTGGCTACCTAGGAAAGAGGTAGGGACCACACAAAACAAGCTTGTCCGTCCGAGAAGGGAACGTCAATTGTCACAAAAACGCTTTATTAATTCAAGTATAAATTTTTTCCTTCAAAAAAGAAATAAAAATGCAAGTATAGTTTCCAATAGCGTGTCGTCTCTTTTTATTTCCTTACACTTGCTCTTATTAGCACACTTACCTTCTGTACTCAAATCAACATCAACTGAAACTCAAATAATACATTTTCTCCCTCAACCATTTTCTTATAAGTGACTCCCAATTCCTGATTAAAGAATCTTCATATATGGAGACGATCGGGAAAGTCAGAGATTCCCGATTTGAGAATCTTCATATATGGAGCGGAGGGGAGGTCGTTTTATTCAATATGAGATAATTTCTTGCAAGCAAGAAACCTCAAAAAGACATACACTTAGTTTCATTTCAAAATTTTAGAACAATTGATCTTTATGTAAAAAATTTGTTCATTTTTTGTTCTTGATATTGAATTTGATACTGATTCTGATATTTACTAAAGAAATCCAATAAAAATATATATATATTAGGCACTTTTGAGATTTTTTTCCTTATCTTACGATTCTTGATTTTGAGCAGGTGGACTTTTTCCTTAGTGACCATATATTTTGGAGTATGATCTTTATTTTGAGTCTTTTTCATTTTTACATGTTTGGTTGCTCAATTGGAGGGTCTTACTTTAGAGAGTCATACCAATTCCAATTGAGCCATCTAATCAAATCATACATTTATGGGATTGAATCCATAGACCCGCAACGACTAGAGATCTCAACGACAACCATGTTGTGATGCAACGTATGATGTGTTCTCCGTACCTCCTCCAACCAAATGATATGAAAAATCTCATTAAAACCTTACACTTTGAGATCAAGGATAAATTTGAATTTTTAAAAATATAGTATGACTATTGTGCAGATCAGATGTGTTGAAATTCCTAATAAAATTAACGAGTTTAAGTCAAAGTGAAATAACAAAACAGTAAAAAAAAAGTTTTAAAGGTTTGTTTTTATTCAAGGGTTTGAAATGTAAACTCAGTTTAATTAAAGGAATCTAAGTGCAGTTTCCCTGATAAATAATTTTTTTTTTACTTTTGAGATATTTCAATAATGCAATATAAGTTTATAAAATATAGAGATACAGTACTTACTTACTCTTGCTATTTATGGACCAAAACGATCAATTTGGTCCATAACTTAATACCATATAGACAAATATATGTAGGGACACTGAATTGATTCTGATGATTGAGGGAAGATATTTTGGGAACATATATGGACGACGAAGTAACGCCAAAAGATATACTCATGGTCATGAGATGCCCAAAGCATTATGTGGGGCCAAAATTGCAGCCAGGTGGAAGTAATAATGCTTGCTAATGTATGTTTAATAATTCAGTAATTAATCATAATAATTTAATAGAATATTATATGATAAAATCATTATACCAATACAACTTGATTTTGTTAGAGGGAAGGTTCATATTTTCCACTTTGCTAAAGTAAATACAATAAAGACGGTACTCAAGAACATTTTTTGCGGGAAAGTTGCATAAATTAAGTCATAATAAATTTCACTTTTTTTTTTCATAAAATCACCGGGAAAGTTGCATAAATTAAGTCATAATAAATTTTACTTTTTTTTCATTAAATCACGATTAACTGTATTTTTTAAAAAATTATCGTAAATAAAATAAAAAAGAGAGAAATAATTAATCTATCGACAAACCATAAATTAAAATACGACTAAGGACAGTCCCGTGATGTACTTGCAAATGAGAGGAGGTTTTTTTTTAAAAGCAAACTGAACCTGATATATGAAGGGTAACCTGCATAAGCGGTTTCCATGAAACCGGGTGGGACAAATCACACTCATAATCCAATCAGGACGAATAATTGAGTTTCTGGCCAGCACATGGGTCGGTCCATTGACATTCTGCATCACAAAAGCAGTAACAAAGGAATAACTCACCGAGATAAGATGGCAGCAGTCCTGAACAATCGAACCCCAGAGACTTGTCACCCTATCTTTACCCTACATAGCTTGGATAAGACTCTGACAATCATTCTCTATATTGACATTCGACCACCGCTTCTCGGCCGCCCAAGAGATCGCCTCCCTAACTGCTATTGCTTCCACTATAGCTGCCTCCGTCGAACCCCTTCCTGAAGTGCATTTGGCTGTTAGCACCTCCCCGCTGTTGTTCCTAAGGACTATGCCTATCTCGAAAACGCCTTTCGAGATGTCAACTGTGCCATCCACTTTCAACTTGAGGCTTTCCCCTTCTAGAGCTCTCCATTTCGAAGCTGGATCGCTCCTAGGAACCCTTCGGCACCTTATCTTGCCCACCTCTCACTTTTTGTCCTCTTGTCCCCGTTCGCCTTTATAGCATCGGCGTGAATCTTCCTCTTCTCCAGCCTACCTGGTTCTTAGCCTTCCAGATCGACCAAGTCAAGAAACCCACTTCCCTAAATTTCTCTTTCCCTGAGACAATAACCTAGGCGTTCATCATGTCTGCCAGAACCTCCCCTTGTGGACATTGGGGTCTGTACCACCTCTCCCAGAACCTCTTACTGACACGACATCCCAGAAACAGATGATCAGCTGTCTCTCTATGTCTGTTACACATCAGGCACGATCTATCGTCAACTAACAGCCCCCTAGCGCCAAATGCCTCTCTGATTGGTAAGCAACCTGAGCATAACTGACATAGGAATGCTTTGACTCTAGGCTGGACATCCATCGACCAAATCAAACTCCAAATGATGTCTTTATGACTCTGGTTCCACACTATGTTCTTCTTCAAAAGTCTTCTGTAAGCACTTCTCACTGAGTACCTCCCATATTTCTCCTCCGCCCAGTACCACTCATCTTCTTCTACAAACCTGGCGATGAGCATGGAAAGAACTAACTCTACCTCCCTGTTATCGCATATAGCGCTGACTTTCTCCACATTCCACTTTCTAATCCTTGGCTGGAAAAATTCACGAACTTTCCTATACTGCCACATTTCTTCCTCCCGGCCCTATCGCCCTTCTAGCCGCTAACTGAAGGACTTTCCAACCTTTTGCCAATCCTCTCCACATCATACTGGTAATATTCTCCACTCTTGCTTCCAGAAACCCACACATAGAAAAGTATTTGGTTTTAAAAAGTTTACTCACCAAAGAATTAGGGAATTGCAGAAAACGCCATCCTTGCTTGCCTACCATTGCCATGTTAAAATCCCAGAGCGTCAAGAACTTTATTCCGCCTGACTGCTTGTGTTTGCACATGTTACCCCAGCATCTCCAAGTCATGCCCTTTCCATGCCACGGGCCTTTCCACCAGAAACGAGCCAGAAGCGACTAATATCGTCCATAATCCCTTGAGGAGGAGAAAAACACTCATCGTGTAAGCTGGGAGTGCTTGCAAAATTGTCTTCAGGAGAACTTCCCTACTGGGAAGAGGAGAGTTTAAGTTTTGCTCAAATTTTTTGTTTTCATTCTAAATTGGAGCTAATTACAAAATTGGACAATGAAATTAGTTGGTTCAGTTTCAGTTCTAAGCAATTGAAGTGACCAAGATAAACTACCTATGTCCCATATGTGATTGGGAGTGATGTGAGGTCATTTGAGAAGCTTTGATTGCTTGTTTTTTTTTTCCTTACCACGCGCCAATTGTTCACATATATGTGGCTTCAACTGCTTCTCAATTACTCTGTCACCTTTCCTCACTGTTCTCTACACATTATCTAATTCAATTGTCAGTATATGGAAATCTAGAGATAAAAGGATCCTATGATTAGTAATTAGATTCACCCAAAAAATAGTGAAAGCAAAGTAGCAGGAGCAGGAGCCTCTACACTTTGCCGCTGAGCTGAGACTGAGAGGACCCATACAACAAAAGCTAAACTTACACGCGGCAAAAACTCAGCCCACATCTTCCTCCACCGTGGCACCATCCAAAATCCAATATTAAAATCGTAGGGACCAAACCCAGTTGACGGAGACTGTTACTTTATTGTTATATATATATTTTTTCTTCCTACTTGGTCACTGAGAAACACACATAATGGCAAAACACATAATGGCCCTCCCTTTATCAAACTATGCTGAAATTGTGTGAAAGAGGTAGAACCACAAAACCAATATTAATTAACGTGTCTCATTACTTAACAATATATATATCAATACAATAATAAAAGTATTATTATAGAACCCATCAACTATGCCCCACATTTCACCTCGGCGCAGCTCTCACGTGTATGTTGACATTTCACGTGCTTAACAGTATTGACTAAGTTGAAAAAAAAAAGAATAATTCCAGATGACTATACCTGGATAAGTCACATTATTACATGACTACACTTAGAATTTTTCGTGTCAGGGTGAATACCCTAGAATCTTATTTTTCTCACTGTTACTCATTCCATCAATTTCCGTTAGCTTTTAACATTTTTAACGTGTGAAAAGACTAAAATACCCTTAAGATGTAAATAATTGTTTTTAAATTGAATGAGAAGACTAAAATACCCTTCACTATTCATTTAATTTTCAAAAAAATACCACTCTCTCTCTCTCTCTCTCTCTCTCTCTCTCTCTCTCTCTTCCTCTCCCTCCCTCCCTCCCTCCTCCACCACCACTGCCACCACTTCCATCACCACCACCACTACCACCACCACCTCCATCTCCTCCACCACCACCACCACCGCCACCACCTCCATCTCCACCACCATCACCACTATCTCCTTCCTCTCCGTCGTCACCTCCTCCACTACCACCGCCACCACCTCCATCTCCTCTCCCTTCGTCACCACCTCCGGCCGACTTCTGGCGAGGCTCCAACGGTGGTGGTGGTGGTGGAGGGGATGGCGGTGGAGGAGATGGAGGAGATGAAGGTGGTAGCGGTGATGGTGGTGGAGAAGATGGAAGAGGTGGGGACAGAAGGGGAGGAGATGGTGGTGGTGGCGGTGGAAGAGCGTAGAGGAGATGGTGGTGGGGGAGATGGAGGTGGTGGTGGTGATGATGGAGGAGGTGGAGGAGATGGAGGTGGTGGCGGTGGTGGTGGAGGAGATGGGGAGGAGATGGTGGTGGTGGAAGAGATGGAGGTGGTGGTGGTGATGGAGGAGAGAGAGAGAGAGAGAGAGAGTATGAGTGGTATTTTTTTGAAAATTAAATGAATAGTGAAGGGTATTTTAGTCTTTTCATTCAATTTATAAACAATTATTTACCTCTGAAGGGTATTTTAGTCTTTTTACACGTTAAAAATGTTAAAAACTAACCGAAATGGACGGAATGAGTAATGGTGAGAAAAATAAAATTCTTGGGTATTCACCCTGACACGAAAAATTCTAGGTGTAGTCATCTGGAATTATCCAAAAAAAAAAAATCATCACCATTCACTACACCATTTCGGCTACTAGACTGCGTACATTGAGAAAGTATGCATCCAATAGAAACAAGTTGTGCAAGAGATTGAACGCAACGCAAATTGGTTATGTACAATCAATGACGGATCCAATAGGGGGGGGGGGGGCACCCGCCCTGCTTGGTACGGGAATTAAAAAAAAATCAAATGAAATATTTTCCGTAAAATGGATATGCCCCCCTTGAATTTTGGCATATAAAATTTGTGTAGCTTAGTGGTAAGTGTAATATTTAATCCATAAAGTCACGAGTTCAAACTTTGGAACAATAACTTTTTTATTAGTTATATGTTTTTGTAATGATGTTTGGGCCTACTTTTTCTAATAGTTATGGGCTTTTGAACTCACTTGTATGTAGCATCCTTAATCTTCACTTTATTTATTGGTTCAAAATTGTAATTATTTTTACTAATTATTGTATTAGTTAGATTATTTTTTTCCGTTTCATTAAAAAAATTGCTTTGTCGATTATAATTCAGTTAAATTATTTACTAATTATTGAAAATTTGTAAATTTTTTAAGCAAAGTTATATTGAGATTATATTCAAGGGTGGGTTATTTGATAAACGAATCAAACTCGAGTCCAACATATTAAAATTTGTAAGTCGTGAACGACTCGCTTCATATTTATATATACATGAAAGTTAAATTCAAAATCAACTAATAATCAAGCTCGAATTAGTTTTTGTTATACGTATTTGGTAATTATTTTTTTATATTTTAATTAAATTAAATTTTTGGTATGAAGTTTTGCCCCCCCTTCAAAAAAATCCGCCACCGTGTACAATCATGTACGCAGCTTGAACTGGCTACGTACAGTCTTGTACGCAGCGCAAACGGGCTACGTCAAGTCTTGTACGCAGCGCGAATGTGACCCAATATAAAAAAACCCTTATTTTTGCTCATTCTTCGAACCATACATCCTTCTCTCCTCTCCTCTTCTCTTCTACTCTTTTTCTCAGCCTCTGCCTCTCTAGACCAGTCCGGCTGAAAGCTCCTCAAGCATTCTCTCGCTCGCGGCTCCTTGTCTTCGATCTCAATCCGACCAAACAACAAGTCAGGAAGCTCGTCGGACGCCTTCACGAATCTCCAGGTATGGGTTTTAGGGTTTCAATTTATGGGTTTTAGCGTTTCATTGAGGGGTTTTCTCACTCTCTTAATTTTGGATCTCACTCTTCTCTGCGATTTGGGGCTGAATTTAGGAGGGAGGGCTTCGTCTGGTTCGGCCACGGCCATCGTCGTTGTCGGAGAAAAAAAGGCTCGACCACGGCGGTGTCGCGTTCGGCTCCTCCTAGTCCTCCTCACCAGCAATCATCCACTTCCCCGACCGAATCGGTAAGCACCCTTTCTCCGATCTATCAATGATTTTTGTGAAACCTTAAAGCTTGAATCTGATTGGGATTGAATTTATTTCTGGGTCGATTTTGATTTGGGTTGATTATGATTTGGGTTTTTGTATGGTCGATTTGGGTTTTTGTTGGGCCAAGCTACTGAAATGCTTCCAGCGGCTAGCTTCTAACTAATCGAATCCGGTAATTGGGGATGATTTTTTTTCATTATTTTAATTAATTGAGGCTGTGTACTATTAAAACTGCAGCCCAAATTTGTGTTGCGTACTGTAAAAAACGCAACCCAAAATTCGCGATGCGTATTGTACGCAGCGCGAGCATGCTCGCGTTACGGCTCTTTCGCTGCGTTTTTCGCGTTGCGTACTATACACAACCAAACCTTCGCGCTTCGTTTTTGTGGGTTTGGTTGCGTACTTTGCACGCATCCAGAAAGTCAATCTGGTGTAGTGATAACTCGGTAACATTAGGAGTTTAAATTTATAAAATTGGAAGAAAAACGTCATAATACCATGACATAATAAGCTCGTTTCTACCGGTACCTTCAACAACATGAGGTAGGAGAGAAGGAGTAGAGATCTTTGTTGCTACCACATTTGAGAAGAGGATTCTTGGTCTGTAAATCCTTTAATAAAAAACCATAGGGGTCAAATTCAACAGAGTATGAGTTATAGTCTTATAGAGAGTAAATTTAAGAACAAAGACAAGATTTGTAATGATATTTGGGTTTACCAAAATGTCACAAAGAGAAACTGAGTTATCATAGTTACTGATAGTTGATTGACCAGTAAAGGTGATGGGCGAAGACACACTATTGCCAATAAAAATTGAACTAGTGTTTAAGCATGGTGAAATAGAGGATTAATTGGGTACAGTCGAATCACAATGTGGACTCACCTTTTGGAATGAACCAGACACACTGTCAGATGCTACAAACGAACAAATTGTCTAGTTAAATTCCCTGACAAGATTTTTGAGGAACGATCTATAAGTGGTTCACAAACCATCAAGGCATAAGGGTTTGCCCTTTGTTGAGCCTTATATGACAAGATGAGAAAATGGCCGACGCCGATAACGTAGGACTACAAGAGAAAGGAGATCATATGAGGAGAAAAATATCTTACTATTTATCGGTGGACACATCAGGTCAAACGTTTACCCATCGACACCAACATTTTAGTAGCTGACTCGCTACGAATCCTAAGAAGTTTGGAATACACTGGCAATAAGTAATTTTATGTTCCTAAATATTAAATATGAATTTTTCAGCTATTTATTTTTTCTAGTATTATAGTTGGTTCTACAATTAAATGGAGCGCCTCAACTTGTGGTCAAATGGCTAGTGAAACACTATCAGAAGCATTTTTGGGAAATCAAGAACGAGTGCATATGTTACTTCTTGGAATATTGGCAGGCGAAATCACCAAAAACTTTATTAGTCGGGAGGGATCATGGGAATGGATGTGCGACCACTTCAACTTCCCTGAACATAAGATAAGTTCTAATTTTTTCATTAACAACCTTTCTTAACTTTTTGAAAATCTCATGTCACATTTTCTCTTTGTTTGTGTGTAGGGACTTTCCAAAGAAAATGTCAAATCCCCGCACAACAAGAATGAGCAGAGCAGCAATCCAGATCATTTAAGAGGCATTCTAAGTTACAGAGGAGAAAGCAACGAAGAGTTTGTATCTAACTACATATGTGAACATCTACAAAAATAAAGGTGATCCGGTAGAAGTAAATTCCTATTTTGTTATCTTTCAAATTCTTCATCATTTAACATTTTTCTTTTCTTTTCAACACTTTATATATAGGTCTAGCAAGTGAAGGAAGTGATTTCAAATCTCACTGAAGAATTTCTTGCGTCCCAACCTCCCGTGATGGCACACATGCAAATGAAGACGTGCCACAAGCAGTGTCAAGCGAGGATTTGGCAGAAGTTTTACAATGGGGGACAAAGAGTAAGAAACGGGGGACCACAATAAGGGGAATGGGGAGATTCCTATAAAAGGCAACCCAAACCGCAAGTTGTTGCCATGTCGTATGCTAACTTTGATCACTTAGTATATGATCTTTTATCGTGGATCGACTCCAAGAGGAGCTTGCTACGGTTGACATAGGTAGATTCGAGGGATCGGCTCGTAGAGCATTTTCCCTTGGACCAAAGATTGTTGGGCATTCAAGCCGTCGAGGAGTTAGTCGTAATATCCCGAGAGGGTCGCTAACTCCAACACGTTGCCTTCACCAGTGTCGAGAGACGATGACGGTATTTGAACATAGGCCAAATGAAATGAATGATATTGTCGATGTCTTTTGATTGCTTGATAGTCTTGAACATGTTGTTTAGTTCCTTAGGTTCTCGAAATCTTGACTTCCGACCAACCTTCTACTATTCTCCCCACATTTACTTTCTTGCTTTAGCGGTAGAGTAGTTAATATTAGATTAATCGTAGTTTAAATCTCCCCCTCTTGTGTATTTACTTTTCGAGTCGTGTTGGGAAGGAAGACGCGAAATGCCCAATTAGGAAACCTATATTTGGTTCCCGAGAGTTCGACCCAGTAAAGTCGACAACTTATAAATTTACTTGATAGACGACCGTGCTTTGATGCGCGTTAGGCAGGGAAGTAAGTGACGAGTGAGAGGCAGTGCGCCCCTGAAACCACGCGTCCGCTTCCTAGACATCAAGTTGGCGCCGTTGTCGGGGACCAAACGGTTGATTAATTGGATAGTTTGTGTTTTCTTTCCCTTGTCCAAATTCATTGCATATTATTTGTTGTATACCTTGCTTGCATGCACTAGTTGCACTTGTGCTCTAACTTTTTCCCTGTAAGTGTTGCCATGGGTCTTGGATCTTAGCAAGGGTCGAGGAGGTAATGGGAGAAAGCAAATCAAGAAAGGAGCAAGATGGGAGAAGTCTTGAAATTCACCACGAGGTGGTGAATCTTTTGAAGATCTTGAGGTGGCCGATGTGCCAACACTAGCTAAAGGGGCCTAAGGAGTTCGAGAGGCCAAGAATTAAGACTTTCCATGGAGCCAAAGTGGCCAAAGTGTCACCACTTGCTATGAGGCCAAAAGATTTCAAGAGGTCAAGAAAGTGCTACCGCTACATCAAGGAGCACTCAAGGTCGACTCTCCTCAAGAGGTCGACAATGGAGAAGAGGAAAGAAAACCCTCCAAAAAGCTTGAAGTGGCTGAAGAGCCAACAATTGCTAAGGCCAAAAGAGTTCAAGAGGCCAAGAAAGTGCTACCGCAACATCGAGGAGCACTCAATGTCGACTCTCCTCAAGAGTTCGACAATGGAGGAGAAGAAGGAAAACCCTCCAAAAAAGCTTGAAGTGCCCGAAGAGCCAACATTTGCTAAAAAGGCCTAAAGAGTTCGAGGGGCCAAAATCAAGTGCTACCACAACATCGAGGAGCACTCAAGGTCGGCACTGCTCAAGAGGTCGACAAGGAAGAAGAAAAAAGCAAGGAGCGAACGGTTATGGAGAAATCGAGGTGATATCTCTCCTTGCTTCTTTGCATCAATTTCCTTATTTTGATGCATGATGTTTGCAATTTTATGATCAAGTGGATGCTTAATTGTGATATGTATTGTTGCCTCTTGGTGCAAACTTTTATCGCTTGTTCTAAAAATTGTGGTTTTGGAAAAATTCAAGTTCCTCGTGCTTGATTGTTTGGGTTGTAGCTCTTTCGATTCCTTAGGAGAGAGCTCTTTTAGGAACTTGATTTTTCATTGTGGGTTGGTCTCTTGAAGAGACCATCCCGTCTAGCTAAAGACGTTAAAGAAATGCGCTTTTGTGAGGCACCCCATTTTTACTTTGCTTGCCTTTTGAGTCTTTTCGTAATTTAGTCTTAAGACTTGGTAGAGTCTTAAGTGTGGTGTGTACTTTGAGAGGCACCACACTAGGGCATTTTTTTTTTTTCTGTTTTTAGTGTAGCTTGAGGCCGAGTAAGGGTCTTAAGTGTGGTGTGTTCGTACATACCACAATCGAGTTTTTTGTGACTAGGGCCTAATCCGGCCTTAAGTGTGGTGTGTACAATCGAGTGTTTTTATTTTTGTGTGTTTGTATTGTTTCTAGAAATTTTGGTAGTGACTCTTGTAGTCTTGCATGTTAGTCAAGAGCCACTTGCATGCTAAAAATGATATTTTTGATATTTGGGCAAAGATTAGTGTTTGTTTGAGCCAGGGTAGTTTTCAAGGATGATATTGCCATTGATGTGTTGGTAGGATTATTTATGATTAGCTAAGTATGGGTCAAGAAGTTTCATGAATGCTTTTGTGTGAAATTGATATGAACTGTTTTGATCTACCCTTGTTATCACCCAATGCGAACATAGTAGCCATGTATCCTACCTAGGTGTTGAGAGTTCTTTTGATGATGTCGACCGTTTAGGACCATCCCGGGGAGAGATTCTGTAGGCCATCATAGGACAGTTTGAGCCTAAAAATCTACCTTGACATTTTTTCCTTAGTACCCTTTAGAGCCAAAAAGCCGATTTTAATATCCCTACACTACAAGCCTATGTGCCCTCTTGTTTCTGTATCCAATGTACTTTCTATCCCTTGCATCATGCTTTGTTGTTTTGAGTGTGGGTTTGAATGTGGGATTGTAGATCATGTATAGGAACGGGTAATGGTTAAGCATTTTGGGAGAAATTGGCTTTGAAAAATGATTTGCCGAACTACAATGGTTTGAGAAAAATGTTTTATTAAATTTGATTTGAAAATGCTTACAACTATGATCCTCAGATTTGGGAAAAAGAATAAAATTAAAAAAAAACTGAAAAAAAGAAATGAAAAAAGAAAAGGAAGAGCAGTTCAGAATAAAAGCCCAAGTCCGAACAATTTTGACCTTTAAAGCAAAAACAAGCATTTCGGGTTTTTGCCCGTATTAGTCTTCTAAAGCTCCTACCCGAGCCTAAGCCTAACATTACAAGCCATCCAAACAAGTCCTACAACATTGGAATCGCCTGGGACCCTAGATTAACCTGAAAGCGTGGAAAACACGGGTCGAATATATTGATGGATAGCTTGATATTTAGGTGGGCAATTTGTGTGAATGGATGTGTGTATCGTCGATAGTAAGGTCCTAGTGAAAAGATGATTTGTGTTTCTCGTTACACTTGTTAGGATTATGCCCTAGTCCAATGTAATTCCTTAATCTATATTGTAACAGACATCATTCTTCTACATAATAAAAGGCATAATATTACTAACGTGTTGTAGTAATATATCTAATGTAATTCGATCTATGTCATAATGTGTGTAACCACTTATAGTAGAACTATAGATCAGAAAGAATTGCATTCGATAAAGTCCCTGATCAACTAAGTTTCTTCTGAAGCGATCAGTATGCGACTAACTCCTTGTGATCATGCTCTACTGATCATGGCAAAGTGTGTGCCGGAGTTATATCATGGATACCATCAGGTTGATGATATCGGACAACCCGATTGTGAGTATGCTGCATAGATCCAGTCATGAGATACTCACATATCGTAGCTTGTCATTATATCCTAAGACCAAGGAGTCTTTGTGTACACTATGTAACGAATACCTAAGTTTGACCTAGTTTAACGTTATCTGTAAAAGGGTAACTATAACGGCTTTGATTGGCTTGGATATTTATTGCATTAGTGAACTCGAAAGGCGTCTGAGGGATTTATCACTCATACTTCGGTATGAGAAATATATCCGTTTAGGCCACTTGATGAGTATGACTGAAGGAATAGCACGGCCGTACAGGTGATACCTTAGTATCAGTTTTCAGTCATCTCAGATATCAAGAAACAATGATTGATAAATTAGGATGACCATTCTATGCCTATTGATCAATCTGGATATCGGTTTGATAAAAGGATATTGACATGTACGATAAAAGGTTAAGTCGAATAATCGATAATCACGAACGTTGGGTAATCATAATGTCTTGCTAGAGGCCACTTATGATGGAAAGGATAAAATAGTAATTTTACCAGTTTGCCAACTGTTCGTGAGCCTAGAGGGTCACACGCATTAAGCACGATACATGACAAATAATTATGGATGGAAATTGAAAACGATTCAGTAGTTTTCTGGCCTAAGGTTTTAACTAGACGGTTGAAGAAATCAATTCGAGAAAATTAAACCGTTTTGTCTAAACCGAAATTAGAACTCAATTTAATGGGTTTAATTTGAGTTATAGTTAAACGGGCTTAAAGCCTATTTTTGGATTTAAGTGATGAATGGGGGAAAGTGAAAATAGGAATTTGAGAGGGTTAGATATGCAATTATTAATTTGAAATTAAAATTTTAATTTCAATTAAAATTGCAAAATATCTTCCACATATTTCTCTAACCATTTGGCAACCACTCTCCCTCATTCTCTCCCTCACTTGGCCGAACTCCCCTTCCTCTTCATCCATCTTTTTTGTCAAAAATTCTTAAGAACATTCATAGAAAAAGTGTGAGAGTAAACCATTTTTGGTTGTGGTACTTGTGTGGACCTAATAGAGAAACACTACCTTTGTGTTTTCATTGACTTATAAAAGTAATTTTCAGATTTGAAAAGGTTGATAGCATGCTGAATTTTTCATTAAGATCTTCGTCTTTTCGATCACCATGGTTACATAACTTCCGCTGCATGAAATTTATCGTTTGAAACCCATGGTGATCTCTTTCAGTGGTATTTGAGCGATGGTTATTATGAACTTTATTCAACATGTTTAATTCTGAATTTTTTTTTATGTGTTCATCACCTTAGCATGCATGTAATTGAAAAAAAAATTCAGATTTAATTGATTTTGGAAAAGTTGGAAAATAATTTTTTTGGTATTTCGGGTTAGCCATGGCCGAGCCATGGCTGACCAGGGTCGAGACCCTTGGTGGACCATGGAATGCCCTAGAGCAGACCATGGTCGGCACCAAGGGACGACAAGGGTCGCCTACGGGCGACCACGGTAGCCCTCGCGGGCGACCACGGTCTGCCCTCGCGGGCGACCACGGTCTGCCGAGGCGGGCGACCATGTCTGCCCTAGGGGCGACCATGGTAGCCCTCGCGGGCTACCATGGTCGCTCCCTTTGTCAACCACGGTCAGCCCCGCGGGCGACCTCGGGCCACCGTGGTTGCTTCCGCGGGCGACTTCGGTTGGGCCGGTTCGGCTCGACCATATTCGAGTTGAACCGGCCGGTTCGCGAGAATAATTTGAAGCCCTAAAAATTTAATTTTCAGATTTGGTTCGGTTTCGATAAACCAGCGAGAATCGGTTCAAAATTCAATTAATTAATTAAACCGTCCGGCTTTATAAACCGAAATTTTTCCACACTTAAGAAAGATAAAATCTGGAAAGTTTATTTGTTTGATAAGCATGTTGAGTGTACACATGATCTTTGATAACATGAGTTTTCCACGTGATGCTAGCTAAGCCCTCTAGACTTGCATTTTAATTTCAGTTTTGCAACCTGCCTGTTTCTTGATTTTGAGTTGTAGTAAATACGCCTGCGTGTCGTGATTTGTATTTCATGTTATTTATTTAAATTTGTAATCACGAAGACCGACACAAGAAGCAAGTCAAGAAGAAGACTCTGATTGGAGGAGGCATGAAGCCAGTGGGAGTTCACAAGAATGGAGCAAGTCTGGATCTTGAAGACCATGTCTTTAGGATCAATATTGCTAGATTCTTAGGAACTTAAGATGGGCTTAGCTATGCATATATTTACCGTTACATTTATATGTTTGAATGTATGAATGTATGATAGTTTAAATATACAAGTTCATGTATGATTTGCTATCACCCACATGCAAAGATTAAAATCAGACTCGCATGTAACCTGCTAAGGGATCATCTTTGCATGAATTTGCAATTGATGATTCCAGATTAAGATTGTACCGATATACAATCAGACATTTATAATTCATTTAAACGCAAATAATTATAAGTCAAGCGTGATACCATCTAAGTTTTGGCACTCAAAAGGGCTTTGACCCTATGGATGTCGGTACGCCTCCGCGTAACATTCATAGAGAAAAGGTCTGGATGAGATGGATAGTTCTGTGTGGGTGTGTGCGCGTCCGCGTAGTAGCCACATTAGTTCTATCCATAGTTCAAGCTTGGTAGACTTGTCTACGATTGTCAGCTAGAGCTGACCTAGGGTATCAGTATAGGGTATGCCAAGTACTTACAAGTACAGACCCTAGCCATGAACTACATGGTCTTGTAGATGGATGTATTCCTACCTTGATGCTCTCAATTGGAGCAGTGAGCCTCCGTTCACTTCAATTGAGAGTATGATGGGATCCTAGTTCATATTCTAAAGTTAGAATCAAAAAGTGTCTTATAACTAAATCTCCAACTTCAATTTTAATTAATACTGATTAAAATTTTTTTACTGTGTAGATATAAAATGGTAAACAATAATCATTCTGGTAACAGCGCTCTTAGGTCACTAATCGAGCATGATAAGCTTAACGACGTAAACTTTCTCGATTGGGACCGGAATTTGAGACTTTTTCTCAAGCATGAACGTAAGGATTATATCCTTACCCAGGAACAACCACCTACTGAGCCAGCACTGAACGCCTTAAGGGCGCTAAGGGATACCTACCTGAAATTCCTTAGTGACCGGATCGACGTGCAGTGCATCATGATGGGCAGTATGGTGCCTGACTTGCAAAAACAGTTCTTGGACATTTCCGATGATCCCAAAGCCTGTATGGCAGAGATTGAGAAAATGTTCAAAGAGAAAGCGTGTGTCGAAAGATACGACACTTTCAGTGAACTGATGTCTTGCAAGCTGAAGGCTGGAGCTCCTATCAGTCCCTATGTCCTTAAGATGAAACGTCTTTTGGAATACTTGACCAGACTCGGTCATCCCGTGGAGAAGGAAATGTCTGCAGACTTTGTGCTGTATTCACTTCCAGAGACATATCGTGAGTTCGTTGGAAATTACAATATACATGACATGGATAAGACTGTGACAGAGCTTCATGGTATGCTCGTGACTGCTGAAAAGAACCTCAAGGGCAAGACCAAGGAGGTTCTTATGGTCAACAAGCAAGTGAGCTTCAAGAAAGCCAGCATGGGCAAGGATAAGGCCCCTATGCACCTAGCAGGGAAGATTCGACAACCTAAGGGTCCAACAGCTCCAAAGGCTGTTGAGAATCCTAAGAAGGATATCATCTGCTTCTATTGCTAAGGACAGGGGCACTAGAAAAAGGATTGTAAGAAACACAAGCTGTTTTTTAGGAAGAGTGGAGCTTCCATATCTTCAGAATCAGGTATTTTTGTTATTGAGTTCAATCTCAGTTTATCTACTTCAGATTCTTGGGTACTTGATACCGGTGCAGAATCTCACATTTGTGTTAATGTGCAAGCTCTGGGAAGTAGAAGAGAAGTGGGCAGGGGCGAGGTGGACCTACGAGTTGGAGACGGCAATCAAGTCTTGACAACTGCAGTAGGAAATATTAGTCTCAGTTTGCCCAGTGGGCTAGCTTTTTTATTAAACAATGTTCGTTGTGTACCTGCGTTTCGCAAGAATATTATTTCTGTATCCTTGCTAGACAAGGAATGATATTTTTTTTCTATTAACAATGGAATTTTCAAGAATAATATGTTTTATTGCAATGATTCATTGGTTGGTGGTTTATATATTCTTAATATTCAAAACACTGACACTAGGCCAGAAAAGGGTAACAAAAGGGTTCAATCCGATGATTTAAGTAACAAAAGGGTTCAATCCGATGATTTAAATCAGACTGTGATATGGCACTGCCGCTTAGGCCATATAGGCCAGAAACGCATCTCAACACTTCACAAGTGTGGACTTCTAAGTTCGTTTGAATTCACTTTGGTATTTATACTATTCCTTGAGCCCATATGTCTTTTTATAAACAATCATTATTGATATGTCAATAGTTTTGAGAATTATTGCCCCGTGCGTGCTCAAACATATGATAGGAGTCGGAAAATGAAAAGATGTTTCTTTCAGTATGTTCATTTTGTTTTAGTGTGTATTTAGTTGTGGGTGTTGGACTTGAAACCCTCGGGAGAAGCCGAGCTCCCCCCACGTGGGTTGGCCACGGGGTACCTAACTTGGCAAAACCGTGCTTTTTTCTTTTTTCTCTTTTCGGGGACGAAAAGTTGTTAAGTGTGGGGTGATTTGATGTGGTCCATTTGTGTCCCTTTCCAGACCCAAATAACCCCCATCTTAGCACGCTTTTCCCTTCGTTTCGGTCACTTTAGGCCAATATTTTGATATCTTTGATCCTCGGTCAAATTTTGACCTTTGCAGGTATTGGAGCCAAATTGGAGCATATTTGCAGATAGCCGAGATGGCCTGTAGCCCAAGCAACTGGACAAATCAAGAAAAGAAGAATTTCATGATCGTGACATTATTAGTCACGATCGTGACGACCAAGAAGTCGATTCCAGGTGCTTTGTCACGGTCTCTACAACAATTGTGGAAAATCGGCGTTGCAACGGCAAAAAGGCGATGCCACGATGCTGTCACGATCGTGGCATGTTCGTGAAAAGAATAAGACAAAGAAGATCGTCACGATCGCGACACGGTGGCGAGACAATCGGGACTCAAGAAGAAGAGTGTGTCACGATCGTGACATAGGCGCCATTCTGACAAAGTCGTGATAAGAAGTGTCAAGATCGTGACAAAGTCGCAGAACTGCTACTTAAAGAGCATAAACCCTAATTTTCAAAGACACACTGACACACAATTAGAATGTGTTCTACTTTGCTATGCATGCTTGAATATGAAATCTTGTGATTATTAGTGAGAGCTTGTGATTGCTTGCATGATTATTTTTTGTTCTAGCTCACGTGACTCAGAGAGGTGAAAGTGTGAGCGGATATAGGTAGAATCAATGTGTCGGTGCTTGGCGCCCACACCTTGGAATAAAGATTGTTGAGCATTCAAGAAGTCGAGGAGTTAGTCGTAACATCCCGAGAGGGTAGCTAATTCTAACACGTTACCGTCATCAATGTCGAGAGACGGTGACGGTATTTGAACATAGGTCCAATTTACATGTGATGAATTGATTGATTTATTGTGAATTGATGAGTGAATGTCTTGTAATTGAATGAGTTTTGATATTTATGCATGTTCGTTTGAAATCTACTTTGTGCTGCATGTCGTATGCTAACTTTGATCACTTAGTATATGATCTTTTATCGTGGATCGACTCCGAGAGGAGCTTGCTACGGTTGAAATAGGTAGATTCGAGGGATCGGCTTGTAGAGCATTTTCCATTGGACTAAAGATTGTTGGGCATTCAAGCCGTCGAGGAGTTAGTCGTAACATCCCGAGAGGGTCGCTAACTCCGACACGTTGCCTTCACCAGTGTCGAGAGACGGTGACGATATTTTAACATAGGCCAAATGAAATGCATGATATTGTGGATGTCTTTTGATTGCTTGATAGTCTTGAACATGTTGTTTAGTTCCTTAGGTTCTCGAATTCTTGACTTCCGACCAACCTTCTACTATTCGCCCCAGATTTACTTTCTTGCTTTAGTTGTAGAGTAGTTAATATTAGATTAATCGTAGTTTAAATCTCCCCATCTTGTGTATTTACTTTTCGAGTCGTGTCGGGAAGGAAGACATGAAATACCCAATTAGGAAACCCATATTTGGTCCCCGGGAGTTTGACCCAGTAAAGCCGGAAACTTATAAATTTACTTGATAGACGACCGAGCTTTGATGCGCGTTAGTCAATGAAGTAAGTGACGAGTGAGAGGCGGTGCACCTCTGAAATCACGCGTACGCTTCTCGGACATCACCCGTCATTCTAGATCTGTCGTTTTAGAGGAACCCCTGGTGTTGAGGGTGCACCAAGGACGAGAAAACCTTTGGAGAATTTTTCCACAAAAGCTTTTGAGTTGGAGAGACGACTTGTTGAAGAGCGACGTTCCATGGAATGATTGGACAAGAGGATGGGAGAAATGTCGCAAACAGTCATGCAAGGAAGGATGAAAGACAGACTGCAAGAGAAGATGGACGAGGTCGCTTGAGAGATGATGAAGATTACTGTATGGACGGTGAAATTTCAAAGAAAAAGAACAAGTGAACTCTATATGTATAAAATATTCGGCTTAACGGTTTTGTTATACACACTGTATTTGAAATGCATTAAGCTTGTTGTGCATTGTCTTTGCAGTTTATTGAGTTGTTTTCAATATTGAAAAATGACATATCTACCTGTTCTGAATGCTTTAAAACATAACTTAGGATAGATGTATTGTATTTAAATGTTTGTAATGGAAATCGAGCATATTGAATTTGTTTTTCTAAATACCAGTTTGGCATAGCCTACGAGAGATAGACAAATTTTTCTCGACTGGGTTCACCCACGTTTGTCGATCACCTGTGATGGGTAGAGAAGCGCGCACGCACCGCGCACACCTAAGGGCTTCGCGCACCAGACGCGGCGTTATCAAGTAAATTATATTCTGGCTAAAATCCAGGTCCAATCCACATGGACCAAAATAGGGTCGTTTATTCTGCTAATTAAAGTTCTCTTTTCAGAAATAAAAATAAAATAAAATAACAACTCAAATTTTTGGTGTTTTTAATTATGTTGTAATGAAATTAAAACATGGTTAGTTATAGATTACTACAGGGATAATTAGGGTGAAGTTATAGAAATAAGATAAACTAGCAACCACATGTGCTAGACCAATGACTTAAAGCCAATCCAAGTTCAACAATCAGTTAATCGAGCATGTATAAAACTGGCGTATGTTGTGATTACATTACCCGTCTGTCGACTTTTGGGCAATGCCTAATATCAGACCGATGACCCTCTCGAGATTGTTTATAACCGGTCTTCTACAACATTAAGAGCAACAATTTTTGAACCAAGACATCGACTCTAGAAGACCGACCTTTCGACCCTACATAGATCCATTCTCCATTACTCCTCTTGGAGCTGATCTCGAACTTAGATTATAAGTATCAAATGATCAGTTTAACACTCATAAATTCGCACAAAGCAAGATCAATTTAATCATGCATAAAATAACTAAAAATCAAACTTGTCATATCAATAAATCTTCATAAAGGCTAGCACCCATGATTTAGGGTTTTTAGCCCCTCGCCATGGTACAAAAATACAGAAGACAAAATAAGAAAATTAAGATACAAGAGGGAAGATAAGGAGCAAACTCTAGCACTAAGACTTGGATCGATATACTTCGAATCTTCTATTTCGATCTCCCAACAACACCTCCTTGCTAATTCTCGTGATCTCTAGGTGTTAGGGGCAAGTTAAGGCTTCAATTCCGCTATGGAACTGCTCTGAAACGCGTTAAAGGACTGAAATTTTTGGAATCCCCGCTCAGAAATCGCAGCATGCGATCTATAGCTTTTTTGAGTGGCCAATGTAATGATCGCTACAACGTCGTTAAATCATCGTTACAATTCTCTGTTTTCTCCGTTATGTAGATTATTAAATTTCCTTCAAATTGACATATTATGGGCCCAAATCGGAGTTTGGATGAGAACTCTACACCACCCGAAAGTATCAGACAATTTTCGCCTAATGAAAAAACCTCCTTCACGAGAATTGTAACGCTTTTCGTCTTCTTCAATTAAGACATAATATTTGCTCGATTTGGACTTCGGGTGCAAAAGTTATGACACTTTCAAGTTAGATGGTCTGCAATCTCGACATCTGTTTTGATGCTGCATTTTATTGCAGTTTTGAGCTTTTTCCCATGAGAATTAGACAAAAATTCTTTCTAGAGAGTTGTAGATCACCGGGTCATCTTCGATTTGATAAAACTTTGGGTCACGTCAGCTTTTGTACGAGAAAGTTGTGCTCTCTAAGAAATTATGCTGCGAATCTGGTCGGTTTTTTACCCCTTTTCTCATGTTTTCTGCACAATTGTACCAAACATACCGAGGGCAAAAAGTGGTACGCACGGCTCTAAATAGCCACATAACAAGGAGAATTTGGCACTAAATGTGGGTAGATAGGTGTCAATCTAGGCACTGAACGGACCCACATTAAGTTGTACACATGATAAACGACAGTATAGCTCATCGGTCATAGGTTTACCTGGCTGACAAACGCATTGCCATGCTCGTTGGCTAGGTGACTCCCTAACCGAGTAGTTTACTCAATGTTTCGTCAGTTATGGATTCACCTAACCGACGAACATTGATATGACCACATCAACGAGATCTTGTGTCAATGTCTCGTCCGCACAATCCCATATCCAACGAGGAAGTACCGTCACATTCTTACCAATGAGCGGTTCGCCTGCTAGACGTAGCAGGCGGCTTCCTTCAGTATTACCCAAGCTTCTAATAACTGCATCGGCTAGGCACCTTTTGTGAGCAGTGAGTCAGACACGAGCGTACCGTATGAGCGACCATCAAGCCTTGAGTCTCCGGTCTATAAAAACAAAACAACTAAAACAGTTAATCGCCTTTAGACAAGAAAGGCAAAGCACTTGTAATCAAAGCACAAGACACACTTAGAATGGAGATTTCGGCCAATCACATAGTAAAATAACCTAAAGACTAATAGTCAATTACCATCCATAAAGAACAATTGTATACTTATTTTATTGAGTGAAAACAAGACCAAAGGGACAATTTTTTATTGTTTCAATAGAATAAAAAAACAGCACGTACGATTCATAATTGTAAAAAAAAGTGAAAAATAATACTGCTAAAAATCAAACTTTCATTCCATCACGTACTGACTTCATCAGTTTATTAAACAAAAAGCTTTAGGGAAATAATTGCACCAAAAAAAATATATTTCATGTTATTGCAGTGATATATTGGAATAAACTAAATGGCCCACGTATGCATGACCCATCCATCAATTACCACAAACATTTAACCACACGTGGCAGATAAACATCCCAATGAAATATCCGTTTTTGAGATACTCTACTAAATAAATATATTTAATATAAATTTAGAGATACCTCACTTGTTTCTGCTATTTATGCACAAAAATGAGCAATTTGGCCCATATATTTAGTACCTACGCTAGGCAGGGACACATTGAAATCATTAATATGATATGGTATGATATGATATGATTGAGGAGCGATATTTTGGGAGCATTGATCCTAACGATACTCACAGCGCTTTATGTGTGGGTAAACGTGCAGTGAGGTCAGGGGGCAGTAATAATGCAGCCAGACACGTCAATTTTCTCATTGTCTCATTGTGTCGTCAACCTCTCTGACGCAACGAGTTTGCGTGAGTAAACGTGGTTGAAAATTAACACACAAGCTCCAATCAAGAAACTTAGTACAAATTCAAAAGTTTGAGAGAAAAGTAATTTATTATGATAAAAGTTGTTTCTACAATGATGCAAAAATGCTCCTTATATAGTACTAGCTCAACCTAAACTTAAATAAAAAAGAAAAATCCTAGATAGCCCAAAACCTAATCTAAAAATGAGACTAATATCCAAATCTAACCCAACCCTATTTCAAAAAGAACACTAATAGCAACCCTAATATTAGTCTAATTTAATATTGCTTCATCATTCTCCCCCACGTGAAAAAACTCGTCCTCGAGTTTTCTTTGATTTAATGGGTCATCCTTGGAATGATACGGATAAATATCCGCAACATTGAATTGGATATTCCCATGTTGTCTGGTAGACCCAGGACATAGGCGCTGTCATTGATCTTTTTGTGATGGTATAGGGCCCGTGTTTTTTTGCTGCAACTTACTATATTTTCCAGCTGGGAACCTTTCCTTCCGCAAAAATATCATAACCTGATCCCCTACTTCAAAAACTTGTTTCATGCGATGCTTGTCTGCAACTTCCTTATATTTAGTATTAGATTGCTCAATTTTTTTCTTCACATCTGCAATGGTGGTTTGCCAGTGTTCCGCCAAGTGCTTTGCTGGTATACTGTTATCCAAACTTTTAGGCAATCTCGCCAAATCTAAAACGTGACGAGGAACCGAAGTATAGACAATGGAGAAGGGTGATTGACCCGTTGTCCGATGAACAGTGTTATTGTACGCAAATTCTATCTGTGCTATGCAACATCCCACTGTCTCGGCTTGTTGCTACATATGCTACAGATCAGGTTTCCCATAGTCCTATTTGTCACTTCAGTATGCCCATCTGTTTGGGGGTAGGCAGTACTACTATAGTTAAGGGATGAGTCAAACAAATTCCATAATGTTCTCCAAAAATGGCTAAGGAACTTACTATCCCTATCCAAAGTAATTGATTTGGGCACACCATGTAAACATACGACTTCCTCAAAAAATAATTTGGCAATACCCTGGGCATCTGCAACTTTTCTGCAAGTAATAAAGTGAACCATTTTGAAAAATCTGTCAACGACCACAAACACAGAATCAACGCCTCTTTGTGTCCGTGGTAATCCCAAAACAAAATCCATGGATATGTCATCCCAAATGTTATCAGGAATGGGTAAGGGTGTGTATAACCCTATATTTTGCGATTGCCCTTTAGCAGTTTGACACACATAACAACGTTGTACAAACTTGCTCACATCTCTCCGCAAGTGAGGCCAATAGAACCTCTCCATGACAGATGAAATAGTTTTATCTCGTCTCAAATGACCTGCTAATCCTCCAGCATGTAAATCGCATGTAATCCTTTCCCTTAAGGAAGATTGAGGGATACAAAGTTGATTCCCACGCAACAAATACCCATCGTGAATATGAAAATTTGTGCATGATTGTTGTGTAATGCATTTCCCCAAATCTCTTTGAAGTCTTCAACCTCTCCGTATAACTCATTTAAATATTCAAACCCTACAATCTTGTGGCTCAATGTGGCCAATAGACTAGCCCTTCTGCTCAAAGCACCTGCTACTTTATTTTAAATGCCTGCTTTATGCTTTAATCTAAACGGGAATTTTTGTAGGAGTTGAATCCATCGGGCATGCATATCCTTACTAATCCTCGTTTGACTACTCAAGTGTTTTAGAGCGTCACAATCTGAGTAAAGCATGAATTCATTTTCTACTAAATAATGCTCCCAAATCTTCAAGGCTCGCACCACAGAGTAAAATTCTTTATCATAGGTACTCCATCTTAGTCGAGAATCGCACAACTTTTCACTGAAAAATGCCACATGTCTTTTTTCTTGAGACAGAACAACTCCTATGCCAACACCACTTGCATCACAATCAACTTCAAATAGTTTGTTAAAAACTGGCAAGGGTAGGACCGGGGCAGAACATAACTTTTCTTTTAACACTGCAAAGCTCGTTGAAGTCTCGTCACCAAGTACGAATCTTTCCTTCTTCAGACATTCCGTAAGAGGGGCCGCTATAGTACTGAAATGCTCAATGAATCTTCTATAGAAGCTGGCCAACCCTAGAAAACTCCGCATTTCAGTAATTGTTTTTGGCATGGGCCATTCCGTGATTGCCTTTAACTTCTCATCATTGACCTGTTCGCCATCTTTAGTAACAATAAATCCTAGGAATAGCAACTTTCTTGCTAGAAAGCTGCCCTTCTTTAAGTTCACATATAATTTATTTTTCTGCAAGACTGATAACACCTCTCTTAGATGTTCGAGATGATTATTCTCAGATCTACTATAGATAAAGACATCGTCAAAGTATACCACAAAAAATTTCCCAAAAAAAGGTTTTAGTACCCGTTTCATCACTCGCATAAAAGTACTCGGAGCATTAGAAAATCCGAACGGCATGACCAACCATTCGTACAACCCTTAATTTTGAATGATGTCTTCCATTCATCTCTGGGCCTTATCCTAATTTGATGGTATCCACTTCTTAAGTCCAATTTAGTAAAGATTACGGCTCCACTCAGTTGATCAACCGTATCCTCTAACCGCGGAATTGGAAATTTGTAGCCAATAGTGATTTTAATTATAGCTCTGTTGTCTACGCACATTCTCCAACTAACATCCTTCTTGGGTGTCAATAGTGTAGGGATCGTACATGGGCTCATGCTTTCCCTAATCTGACCCTTTTGTAGTAGTTCTTGGACCTTTTCTTACAATATATGATTCTTTTTTGGGTTCATCCTGTACTGGGGCAAGTTTGGTAAGCTTGCTACATGAATCAAGTCAATGTGATGTTGGATATCCCTCGTTCGAGGTAATCTATCAGGAAACTCGTCTGGTAAGATCTCATGAAACTCTTCTAATAATGGTTGAATTATTGATGGTACCTTAGTCGATTCATCTTCACCAACTGATAACATTTGCTTCACAATGAAAGCATGGACAACTTTGGACTCTCTCACGGCATCTTCCATTTCATGTCCAGTTTGCGTGATAGTGAGCAAAAATCGTTCATCTGGTTTAGTGATTTTAGGACGAGTAGTTGACTTTAAGGGAAGTAATGTAAACTTTACTCCTTCTTTCTCCAGCCTATAAATGTTATTCTTGCCCGAATGTTGTGCATTGACATCATACTGCCAAGGCCTACTGAGTAAAAGATGACAGACATTCATGTCCACAAGATCACAATACACTTCGTCCTTTTATTTTCCTATGGAGAAAGGAACCTTACAACGTTCCATCACATGTATCTTTTCACCTGCCTTGATCTACCCAATGGAGTATGGAGTTGGATGCTTGTCCACTGGTAGTTTCAACACCTCTACTGCCTTTGTTCCAATTATGTTTTCGTAGCTGCCACTATCTATGATCAAATTGAAAACAAGATCGTTAATTGTACACGGGCTACGAAATAACTGATGTCGCTGATTGATCTCCTCTTGTTTAGGGGTTAACATCAACTTTCTGATCGCATATGTCTCTTCTTCATCTTCATCATATTCTTCATACTCGACCCCATCTTCATCAGGTTCACAGCAAATCTCGTCAGTTTCTGTTTTTTCCGCCATGTTAATTGCCCTCCTATTTGGGCATTTGTTGGACCTATAGCCGCATTGACCACATTGATAACACTTTCTAGGGGCTGGTTTAGCATACGTGTTGCCAGATTTTAACGTTTCCCTCGAATCCACCACTTTCTTCCCAATTACTTTATCCTCATGTCGCTTTGTGCGTGGTGGAAAATCATGAGTGGGTTTGTTTCCGTCAGCAACACTTTTATGAGAACTCTCTCCTCCATAGTTACGCCTATTCCTACCTGGTATTTCTTTCTTGTAGCATAAATTCAGCCTTAACATCCATATTCTTAGCTTCATTCAAATTACGAATAACGTGCACCACTATTTTATCTAGAATCTGCGGTTTCAGCCCATCCAGATATCGTGCAACTTGTTGTTCCTCACTTTCCCTTAAGTCATTCCTTTCTGCCAGTCACATGAACTCTGCAGTATACTCATGAACAGTCTTCTAGGCTTGGTGACATTGTTGGTACTATTGGAATAGGATCTGATCATAATCAGGTGGAAGGAAATCTCTTTTCATCACGTACTTCATTGTGTCCCATGTTTGAATATTCACTCTCCCTTCTCGAATCATCCTATTTTGCAATCTATCCCACCAAGCAGAAGCTCCCCCCCCCCCCCCCCCCCCCCCCCTTCATTCTGCAAGCTACTAACCTTACCCTTCTATCTTGAGGGATCTCCATATATTCATAAAATCGGTCGACCTCTACGATCCAATCAATGAACTCCTCAATGCTTAAATTTCCATTGAACTTGGGGATGTCTACTTTTAGTTGAAACTCGCGATTATTAAAGTTAGAACCTCGATTTCCATAATTGCCGCTTCCTTGCCTCGTGTGCCTACATGTATTTAGTGTTTCCTCTTCCTTCTCCCAATCATCATAGTCAGGTCGTCTAAGGCGACTGTTCACAATAATAGGTCTGCCAATTTCTTCGCTGTCAACATCTTCTGTCTTTGGTCGTAACCTATCGCAACCCCTATTTATGTTGGCAACTACTCTTAAGGCAGTAAGTTGGGTGATAAGTTTATCTAAGCGCTTATCAGTATTCTCAACTTTCTGTTCTAGGGTTTTTGTTGCCGCTTCTTGAACCTGAATTCGGGTTCGCAAGACTTCCATACGTTGATCTCCGTCAGAAGCATGACTGCTTCTTGAGCTCCTGTTAGCCACCATCAGATTAAAGAGTTAACCTTCCTCGGATATCACCTGACGCAACGAGTCCGCGTGAGTAAACGTGGTTGAAAATCACCACACAAGTTTCAATCCAGAAAATTAGTACAAACTCGAAATTTTTGAGATAAAAGTAATTTATTATGATAAAAGTTTTTTCCACAATGATGCCAAAAGACTCTTTATATAGTACTAGATCAACCTAAACCTAAATAAAAAAAAAGAAAATCCTAGATAGCCCAAAACCTAATCCAAAAATGAGACTAATATCCAAATCTAACCCAACCCTATTTCAAAAAGAAAACTAATAGCAACCCTAATATTATTCTAATTTAATATTACTTCATCACTCTCCCTTAGAGGGAGCTCAACCTGTCTAAACTTTGCTGACTCCAAGGACCCCAAGGACATACAGAAGGCCGCGGCTCAGGCCTCTAGAGACTTTGGGGCTGAAGAAGAAGTGGAGAATAGTAATGTGAAGGGATCGCGGGATGATCTGGAGAGGATGTTTTATATGGAGGGGATAAAGTTTTTGGCATGCCAGGGTTGCTGGTCGGTCTACCAAAGCATCATACTCAAGTCGATTTCCCTGCTGAGGTAGACAGGGAGAGGAATTTCGATGTGTCACTGTGGAGTCATTCCCTTTAATTTTGAACCAAAATGTGAAAGTAACTCATACTCATGTAAGATGCATCATTATGTTCCTAGCTAGTGTTTTTGGTAGAAACAACGGTTTATTGATTCTCTATGTATGGGCTATACAGTATATATAATAAATAAGCAGCATGAGTTAGCTAACACACACTGTAAATCTTAAAGTGGATAGGCTCAAAATTTTTTGTTTACCATGAGGATTTATTAAATTTAGAGATAAGTAACTTGACTTTTCTATCTACAGACCAAAATGAGCAACATGGTCCGTAGAAACAAAACTGACATGTCGAAAAATGTGTCGGGTAATTGAAGGAAGATGTTTTGGGGAATCACGGACGAAGAAGATATGGTCATCGGATTTCTTACACGTGGCACAACAAAGATTTGAGTTTCCATAATGTAACTAAACTGTGTCCCACGTTGTTTGGGAACGATGTGACGTCACTTAAGTAGCTTTGGTTGTTTGTTTCCATATGTGGCTTGAATTGCTTATCGGTTACTCTCTTACCTTTCCCTTTTTTACTGTTCTCTACACACTATTTGAATTGTCAGTATATAGAAATAAAAAGATAAAAATGGATCCTATGATTAATTATTCAGCTAAAAATAGTGAGACTGAAGTGATAGAATAGAAGCATCATTGTCCACTTGGCCACATCTTTGTCCACCATGGCGTGTCTCCAATAGCGTGTTGTGTTCTCTTTTCGTTATCATTTCTCGTATCATATGTTACTTATTCAACACTTTACCTTTTCCTTCAATTTATAGCTCAACACTGGTCAATATCAAAACACATGGACTCAAGAAGATGTTAAGGGAGGCGTGGGATCCAATATTTCCTGCGGGCGTCAAGCTTCAATCCTACTAGATGACTGTCAAGACAACAGTAGAAACGTACACCGAAAGACTTTTCAGGTAGAGAGAAACCGTGGGAGTGGTCGTGTGATCACTTTTTGACACCGAAATTTCAATTAAATTTGTATCTCTTATGTTTCAAATTATGACTACGTTTTCCTATATTTACTAACTTCATTTTTTTGAATAAAGCGTAATAAATATGTAAAAGAATTTATAGTATCCTCAATTTTAAAAAAAGAATGTGGACCACTTTTTTGGTTAGAAGTATTTTAAGAAAGTCCTCAATCAGATTTAAGGTGACGGGCAAGAAGGACCAATCTGCCGAGTATTTTGAGCCTTACAAATATGCCTACAAGAAGAACTTGAAAGAGGATAATAAAGTACAAAAATCGCTTGGAGCGAGGGAGGGAAAGTCCCAACAAACTCAGTGAGAGTGCGTTAATCACGCTTTGGGTTTTATGAAAAAATTTCGAGACATGACACTATACAAGCTTGGATCTAAAACGGTATAGGAAAACCTCGAAATTTCTCCAAGAACATCAACAACCCATTAGAGGAATACCAAAAAATAAGCTCAAACTTCGAAACTTTTTTGTTACTTTTATCCTAAAAACAAGTAAACAGTATTGTAACAGCAGGAAAAATACAACCAAAATATAAAAAATATATGAGAAATACTGATACATAAACAAAACTTTCATTCAATCAACAAGTACTGAGTTCATTAGTTTATTAAACAAAAACTTTATGGGAAATAATTGTACCCAGAAACAAATTATTTCATGTCAGTGGACATGACCAGGGTGTAGAAGCGTCAATTTGTGTGAACTGCTTCACTCAAGAGCCCACGTGCTTGATCCATCCTTCAATCAATACCAAAAACGCTTAATTACATCTGGCAGAGAACCAACCCACATACATATATTTGTCCACGTCGGATGCCAAAAAGCGCAGGAAAGACGATCTGTTTCTAATAGCATGTCATAAATATCTGCTTTTCTGATATTTCACTAAAGCAATTATTACAAGTCAATCAATTACTTAATTAAATTACAAAAAATGAGCAATTTGGTCCACAAATTTAGCATCATATAAACACAAACCAACGTAGGGACGCGTTGAAGATATTTTAAGGAACATCCGTACATATTCATCGGATGGCCAACGCGTTATGTGTGGCCATAACCTCTGCCAGGTGGTAGTAATAATGCGGCTAAAGGAACAGGCTGACGTCACTGAACAAGCATTTTTTGTTTGTTTGTCTTTACTTTATTAGACACGTCAATTCCAAGTGTTGAGTTTTTTGTGTCGTCAGTTCTCTTCCACATTTTGATCACATCCTCAAACAAACAAAAATTGAAGCAATATTTCCCCAGCGGTTCTTGGGAAAAAATTAAGAGACCAGGCATAACATGCAGCACCGCAAACGTTGACGTATCAGACCAGAAGGAATGAAATTTTTTTTCTTCTAATCCATGTTATCCTACTTACTGTTGAGTCGAAGACTTGATGATTGTATTATTGATAGTAATGACTTTATATACAAAAGTGTATTAACTAATTAAAGAAGTTGGTAAGGTGATTCCTATAAAATATGAACCACTATGCTGAATTGAGAGATTATAGGTTGACTAAGTTGTTGAGGTAGATAATCTAAATATAGGAATGGTTAGTTATTGCTAATATTCCCCCGCAAATTGATCATCCTAGTGGAGAGATCAAGCTTGGAGACAAGAACATCAAATCTTGAACGCGATAATGGTTTGGTCAGAATATCAGCCAGCTGGTCATCTGTTGAAACAAAAGAAACCCTCAAAATTCCACGCTGAACTTGTTCACGAACAAAGTGGAAAGATAGAGCAATATGTTTCATTCGTGAATAAAAACGGGCTTTGCACTGAGGCTTGTAGCACCCAAATTGTCACAATAAATCACCGGAGTACAAGTTTGGACGTGGCCTAGCTCAGTGAATAGATTCTGAATCCACATCAAATCTGCAGTAGTATCAGCAAGGGCTTTGTACTCGGCCTTAGTAGAGGACCGTGCCACTGACTTTTGCTTTCGAGAACTCCATGAGATGGGAACTCCATCAAGATACAGTAAATACCCTGTGGTTGAAACATAATCATCTTTATCACCATCCCAATCTCCATCCGTGAATGCATGTAGTGCTAACGACTTCGCAGTGGAAATGTTGATGCCTTTGTCTAGGGAACCCACGAGATAACGGAGCAATCTTTTTAGCGCATTTCAATGATCCACCGTTGGTGCATGCATAAATTGAGAGAACTTACCAACACTAAAAGAAATATCTGGACGAGTAACACTGAGGTATTGTAAGCTCCCCACGATCGTTCGATAATCAGTTAGTGACGAAAGCAGACTGCCCCCACTACGTCGTAACGAAGCGGAAGGAGCTAACGGAGTTGACATAGGTTTAGCATCTTCCATACCAGACCTCACCAATAGGTTACGTGTATATTTTCGTTGACTTAAGAATATGCCTTTGTCCGTTCGATGAACCTCCACTCCCAAAATATAAGATAGGTCACCAAGATCCTTAAGAGAGAACTTGTTAGATAAGACTTTGATAAATTTTTCAACCACACAAGATCCATTTCCAGTAACAATAATATCATCCACATAAACCAGTAAGTATAGAACATCAGCACCCGAACGATAGATGAATAACAAGGTGTCAGCGACAGAGTTAACCAACCCTTGATGAAGCAAAAAATTTCGCAACTCGTTGAACCAAGCCCGAGGTGCTTGTTTTAAGCCACATATTGCTTTTCGAAGTTTGCATACATGATCTGGCAATTTTGTGTCAACAAATCCGGGTGGTTGGGACATATAAACCTCTTCATGCAACGTAACTTGGAGAAAAGCATTGTTTATGTCTAATTGTTTGAGAGGCCAACCATGGTGAACGGCTAAAGCTAGAACTACACGAACAGTCACTAGTTTGATTACCGGGCTAAACGTGTCAGTGTAGTCCCAACCTGGGCGTTGATGGAATCCTTTAGCAACCAACCGAGCTTTATAACGCTCAATCGATCCATCCGGAAGATGCTTGATTCTGAACACCCACTTGCAACCCACAATATTTTGCGTTGAGGAGGGAGAAACTAGGTCCCACGTTCCATTAGAGCATAAAGCATCAAACTCAAGTTGCATGGCTTGATGCCATTCTGGAGATTTCAGAGCTTGTGTAATTGTGTGAGGCTCAAGGCAAGAGACAACTGACGCCGACAAATTCAGCTTAGATATAGGCTTGGTGATATTATTTTTTGATCGAGTTACAATCCTTTTATCTGTAGAAGGTCTGGGTAATGGAGGCGGTGTGTGAATGGGGAGATAGCTGTGGGTAGAGTGATGTATGGACGGAAAAAAGGAGGTGATGAAAAGGAGCTGGGTGGTACGGCTTGTGAGGTTGGATGACTTGTAGATTGGTTGGGTAGTTGGTGTGATGATGTGGAGGCTGGAAGGTGTTCATTCCTTGGTACTGTCTCATGTAGAATTGGTAGTTGCACTTGAAAAGTGATGTTGACATCGTGAGATTCTTGTTCTAGAGGTGGTGCGAGAGAGCGAAACGGATACTCAGACTCTAAGAATCAAACATGGTGTGAGGTGTAAACACGATTGGTGCTCGGGTCAAGACATTGATATGCTCTCTGATCCGTAGAGTAACCTATAAAGACACACATAATAGACTTCAGAGCTAATTTGTTAGAAGCATACAGACGAAGCCAAGGAAAACATAAACAACCAAAACTTCTAAGCTTAAGGTAATCCGGTTTGATGTTCAACAATTTATAATATGGTGTTTCATAATTAAGTATAGGGGTCGGAAGACGATTAATTAAATAAACCGTTGTCGTCATGGCATGAGGCCAATAAGTGAGGGGAATGCCAGCATAAGTAAGTAACGAAAGACCCGTCTCAACTATGTGACGGTTCCGCCGTTCTGAGATGCCATTGTGTTCTGGTGTATGAGGAGGTGTCATAAAGTGACTGATCCCATTGGAACTAAGAAATGGATTGAGGACAATGTATTCCTTTTCATTATCAGTGTATAGAACTTTTATTTTGTGGTTAAAGTAATTTTCCACAAGGGTTTTGAATTTGATAAAGATTGACTGCGTGTCAGATTTGCGCTTCATTAGATATAACCATTTGTACCTGGTAAAATGATCCACAAAAATACAAAAATAGTGCAAACCATCATAAGAAAGAACAGGTGACGTCTACACATCAGAAAATATAATTTGTAAAGGATGATTAGAAATAAGTGTGGAGTTATGAAACGGGAGCTTGTGACTCTTGTTAATATTACAAGAGGTACAATCCGAAAGAAGAAATTGTGAAGCTTTAATACTAGAATTATTTCGTAGATAACTAAATATCGATGAGGACGGATGGCCAAGTTTGTGATGCCACGTCGCCGAAGGAGTGAAATGAAGAGCATGAACGGAAGGGGTAGCGTTTGGCCATACATAGATCCCGTTTACACAAGGACCATTAAGAATTGTTCGCCCCGTTTGTAGTTCCTTCACAAGAAAACGATTGTGTAGGAATACAAAAGCAAGAGTTTGTGATTTTTTTTAAATTTAGAGACAGAGATAACATTTTTGTGAATGGATGGAACATGAAGAACATCATTCAACGAAATACCATTAATCTTAAAAGAGACGGTGTTAGAAATCCTCAAACCTGAACCGTCTCTAACAAATAGCTCGTCTGGTCCATTATATGGGTAGTGTATGGCAAGGTTCTCCAAGTCACTCGTCACATGATGAGTTGCTCCGCTATAAACTAGCCATTCAGAAGGAGGTTGATTTGTAGATATAGAGTGAGCCTGAGGTTGAGCATGACCCGAAAAACGCACAGAATGTGGAACTGCTACGGTTGGATGTTTTGTGCGAAACTCGGTACATTGGCCTAGAATATGGCCTTGTTGTTTGCATCACTGGCAACGACCTTTGAAAGGTTTTCCTGGTGATGATAAGTTGGTGCCGTGCTGAAACTATGGAGGTTGTGACGTCCATTGTTAAGGATGATTAGGCCGGGGCGTCTTTTGTTGGTGTGTGTTTGGGCAGTGAATGCTGAAGCCGGTCCGGTGAGTTGTCTTTGAGTAGTGGCAAGTGATAGCTCCAGATTTATGAGCTTCTCATGAAGCTCCTAGAAAGAGATGGGAACATCGCGAGCATTTACGCCATCCACAACAGGTTTGTATGACTCATCGAGTCCTTGGAGGACATAGTCGGTGAGGTCCTCTTGATCAACTGTACAACCAATGGAAGCAAGCAAATAAGATGTTACCTTAATGGAACGCATATATTCTGTAATGGATTGGCTGCCCTTTGATGATAGTCGTAGCTTTTCTTTCAACTGCTTAATGTGACCACGTGTTGCTGTTGCAAAGGTTCGCTCCAAAAATATCCAAATATCTTTAATGTAAACAGTTTGTGTGACCAAGGACACAACAGAAGGTGATAGATTACCGAGCATGACGCCATACAGAAGACGATCTTGGCGTGTTCAGGAGAGGAAAGCTGGATTCGGAGTCAACTTGGTTGCATCATCTGTTGAAACAATATTTTTAGAAGGTATTGGATGGGAACCATCCAAGAATTTGAATAAATCAAACCACTCGAGTGTGTCCTTGATTTGCAGTTTCCATGATAAATAGTTTGTAGGAGTTAATTTGGTTATGTGTAAAAGGGAGACGAAGGTAAAAGGGTTTGAGTTTTCATATGGGTTGGGAAGGATGGAGGAAGAATCTATAGCCATGGAAACGTAGGTGATGATTTGTAAAGAAAAAAACAAAAAAATAAGCTTAGTTTTGTGAAATGGATCAACAACGCTCTAATAACATGTTGAGTTGAAGACTTGATGATTGTATTATTGATAGTAATAACTTTATTTACAAAAGTGTATTAGCTAATTAAAGAAGTTGGTAAGGTGATTCCTATAAAATATGAACCACTATGCTGAATTGAGAGATTATAGGTTGATTAAGTTGTTGAGGTAGAGAATCTATATATAAGGATGGTTAGGTATTGCTAATACTTACTCTTTCGAAAGGGTAACAATTTTTTCTCTAAATTATAGAATAGAATCCGCCCGCTCTGTCACATGACACTCCCACGTTGGTTCTCAGAGTTGTCACACTTATTTTATATCTTGCAGTTGTTCGTATTTCTTTTTTCTCTTCCAAAAGTCAAGTCTTCCTCCTAACTCAGAAAGCACTCATTGAGTTACTTACGGTTGAGTCGATGGATTCAAATACTATACGTTGATAAAGGAAATTTTGTATCGAACCTTTAAAAAGGGTAAACCAATATATTCGTACTTAAAGATTGCTTCAAATGATTAATGAAAATGCGAGTTCGTTTGAATTTTTTTTCATTTTTAGTTGTCGAATGCTTTTGATACACAGGAAAAAAACTCACAACAATAGTTACTGAACACCTTGATGAGTCAGCCATCCAAACATATGAGTAGTACTGCTTATTATGAGTTAGAACACATCTGCGCATAAGACGCCGAATAGTTAAACTCATAATCTGCAACCCAATAGCTAGCAGGTTTTGGATGCGGTCAACGAGAATTAATTATTGGGGACAAACAAACTTGTAAAACCACAGTAGTTATGGATACGGTTCTAAATCAACAAGAAAATGATGTAATATGTGTTTATGTAGCTACTCACCCGTTCGTTACTGGAAACACCACTCCCTGTCCGACTTGTATGTGTTAGGCATACCGTCAGCGTTCATCCTGAATCAGGATCAAACCCTACCCACTAAGAATAGGTAATTGTAGGAATGGAATCTTGATATAATTCACAAAAGCAAGGAGCAAGCGAGTTCGAGGACATAAAAAATACGTATTTTTTCATTATATAGTACATGAGTTAAATAAAAATAAGATTAAACAAAGGGATTCGCAAATAAAAGTTTCATCTTTACTTTGAGTGCCTCTTTCTTTTTTAGCAAATGAATGACTGGAATGCATCCCTAACAATGTAATAATGTATTATATTGAAATGTTGAGCAATACAACGAATATGATTCTTTAGTCAATCATAAGTCACATCTAATTATTTTTATCCAAATCTATTAATGGAAAAAGACAATTAGAACCTTCGACCCCTCACCCTACTTAATTAATTCATAACCATTGCCATCTATTCATCCTCAATCTAGTTCTTACCATTCAAATTTCATATCACATACATATTTATTAGCATATTCATCGTAACACATTTCATTAAAATCATCACAAAATAATTTATATTGGCAATCTGACCACTTTCTAAGCACACTTAATCAAACAAAATCTATATCAATGCTCATCAATCTCAAATTCACAATAAAAATCAAATAAATTGACGCAACGAGTACGCGTAAGTAAACGTGATTGATAATCACCACAAAAACTTCAATTCCGAAACCTGGTAAAACCTCAAAAGTTTGAGAGAAAAGTAATTTATTATGATAAAACTTCTCTCTACAATAATGACCAAAGACATAGTAAATAATACTATCTTAACTTCTACTTAAATGAAAAAGAAAAGTTCTAGATAACCCAAAACCTAATCCAAAAAAAAGACTAATATCAAAACCTAACTCAAACCTAGTCTAAAAAGGAGATCAACACCAACGTCTAATTAAATCCAAAACCTAATCATAATAGAAATACTAAAATATACATAAAATTTGTATTTAATTAAATACTAAATTTCAAAGATTGTTTGGGCTCTTAAAAGTTGTTTTCACGGTCCCAAACTTATCATATTTGAAATAGATTTGCCTGGGCCTCTTCCAGGCATGATTTTGAGCTCATATGCAAAAGTTATGACTAATTAGAGTTGAGATACTTGCTTGGATTTCTTTATTCGATTTCTCGGGTCCATTCTTGCCTTTATTTGTCTATGGCTGACCCATAAAATTATTAAATACTAGCCCGTCATCATTTTCTTCCAGTCTTCGATTTTCCGGGTGCAATGGTTTGGGATTTGAACGAGATTGGTAAACCAAAATGTCTTTGTATGATTCATTAGTATCATTCAACTTGCACAAAAATTTCAAAACTTGATCCCACACTTCGAAAACCCGATTTCCGCGATGTTTATCTGCACCTACCTTATACTTTGTCATTTGGTCATCCACAATTTTCTTGCATGAATCAAAGGGCATAAGTTGGTATAATGTTGTTCATTATAACCTTTAAAATTTCTAGCATGATCTCACGATGAGTTTCTATATGTATATCTTCATGCACGCTTGTATTCCCTTCTTTAGCATTAATGTCATTGTCTATATATATGGAATTGATCCAGTACATAATTTTGGCAGCACATACATTGATTTGAGCATTGGAAGAAGAATATGAAAAATTAGTATCTTCCACGTTTTTGTGGGTAAATCCGGTTTCAATTCTTTGATACTCTCTCTCTCTCTCTCTCTCTCTCTCTCAATTTGAAGCAATTCGTCAACTGACAAGACATCATGTTCTCATACCTCTAAATTACAAGATAAAATCAAAATTTCAGGAATTTCATACATTTCATCATTTGTTTCATTACCACTCCTTTCTGTTGGTTTCATGATTTTTTTCAGCATATTCGTGAATGGTTTATCTACCGCGGTGTCATCGTTGATGCCATTGTAACAAGATTTGCTCATAATTTGGCGAAAAAATTCAACTTTTAACATTCTCTTCATATATTCCCAAATTCGAATAGGAGATTTTCTTTCTTGATACCTCATGTGGTGCAAATCAACCCACTAGTCAGATGCTTCTCCACTTAATCTGTTTGCTGCTAGTTTGACTCTCTCTTCTTGTGGAGTTTCTATATACTTAAAGAAATTTTTGACCTTTAAAATACACAAAATAATTTCTTCATCACTGATATTTATATAAGGTACAAGATAATCATACATTTATTACTGTAATAACCAGCTCGTTTTGCATGTTTTTTTTCTTTCAGCACCATATCATCCTCATCGATATCATAATTATAGACTGATTGTGTATAATTATTTTGTATACTGATAGGTGTGTCAACAAGTTCGCTTGGAGCACTTTCTATCCTTGGCCGTACTCTATTGTCAACCCTATTTTTGTTGGCATCTACTCTCAGAGAAGTAATTTGATTAACATTGTCATCAAAACACCAATTTGAACGCCGGAACTTGTAATCAAAATTTTGTCTTAGGGGTCTCAATGCCGCCCATCGAGCCATTATATCGGTTCTTAAGTGAAATTCTGGTTAAACGCAAGATGTCTCGTATGATGTTGAGAATAAGTGTGAGACATCTTGCCGGTGCAAAGTCAATAATAAAAATAACAAACAAAAAGTAAACGACACAAGAGTTTGTTACCTAGTTCGGTGACTCCGCACCTACGTCTGGGGGCACTCTGCTAGTGGAAAGGTTTTACTGTATTGTAACCAATCAGAACATACAAGTTACAATGATTATCACACAAATCATTAACATATGCTATTGTTACAAGTGACAACCTATCTCAGGGTCTCCCCCTGAATTTGAGCTCCTCTCTCAATTCCACCCTTCGATCTGCGCCTCTGCTCGGATCAGTTTCTGTTCTTCACAGGATGCACGAGACTTCAATCGCGCAAACACAACCCAATACTCAAACCACTCATTCTCCTCGAATAGGGCTTGATTAAAAGTATGCCGTTTTGATTAACAAATTCAGCCTCCCAACACGCTAGTCCAACACGCTTAGGAGCTTTGAATAGTTTTCCAAAATGAACTACAAAATAAAACTGGAGGCGCTCGCTGCTATGGGGACGCTTCTCGCTTTTATAGCAGCTCGCACTTCTCTTTCAGCCGCCTCTAAGGTTTCCTTAACCCCTGTGGATGAATCATACAAAATCACAGCTAATTGGAAGTTTCCATAAGCTCCAACACGTCTGAATCATATAGAATCACACTCAATATATGAGATCTTTAAAAACGGAAACTTACCAAAAGTGTCAGCTCGAAAGATGTGTTCCCAAGATGTCGCAACATGAGAACAAACATTTTTTTGTTTACTAAAACTATAGCCAACAGACATGAGAACATACATCTTTCTGTTCTAAAAATGTAGCCAATCTACACGGAACAATAATCTCCCCCTTTGTCTAAATTTTAGTGGCAAGCACTTTTATCTTCTATCAGGATACAGAAAGATGTTTAAACATATTCTCAGACATGTTGTGTCCTCAGCTACTCTCTTGTTCTTCTCCCCATGGTTGCCTCAAAAATGTCAAAGTAAAGAAAATACACCTACTAGGTAATAGCCATACCAGCTCAGCCACCTGAGCAAACATAGTCTCCTCACGCATTCTCTCAGTACTGCCTTATGAACATTTTCGGATCTAGCTACACCAGATGTTTCTACAGATGTCCTGACAATGTCCCTGACACGTTTACCTTCAAACAGTTTGTGGCTGAAAGTGAGAGCGCTAGATTTCTTGCCAGCAATGTCTGAGGCTCGCAACAAACTAGGACATTAGCTCAGGAGTATACCAGAGATCAGAGACGAGAATCCAATGGGCATCTTTACAGCGAATGATTTTGCATGCCTACCTAAATGATCAATAACAAAATTCCCAAATACAAAGGAGGAGCAAGTACCTATCTAGAAAATTAGCCGAGCTAGCTCCAGAGTGATGCTGGAGCCATGTGAAAAGGGAGCCCAATTGGATATGCCTATATGTACAGCACTGAGTACTTGGTCGACAGTTCTGAAGGGGTCAACTTCTCTTTTGTAGGTAAGATCTTCCTAGCATCCTCTGAGATGTGTGAGTGTCCCTTCCAAGAAACACGTTGACCACCTCAGCATAGAAATCGAAGCACTAACCTCTCACATACACCTTTCTATACTCATAATTCCCGGGGTCTTCGAATGCTGGGGACATGCTTACAGTAAACTCTTTGACTAGGATGGAGTAGAACATACCTATGTCGGAGACTATTTTGAGGAGCCCAACATCATTGATCAGCTCCATGATAACTTGCATTTCATGTGCCTCTTTTGACATCTCCCTCTTAGGGTAGATACTTCGTTGGTAGACATACCTCCATTTTAGTACACCATCCTCTTAATGGAAAGACACATTGTCTGAAGGCACCCTTCTAGAAAGCTTTTGACCTCCTACATACTTTGGCTCATATACCATCTTCTCCACAATTTCCACAACCTCATCTTCTTCAGCTGATGAGGGTTCATCGACCAGATGTCGAGACACTTTCATGGATTTCTTCTGTTTCTTTTTGGAAGGGCTAGACAAACAGTTAGACTTTCTTTTCTTGCTTTCTTGGCTTGTATATTTCCTACCAGTAGACACCCTCTTCCCTTTCTTCGACTGCCTCTTGGCTGGGATAACCACTTCTTTGTTTTTTTTCTTTCTCTTTTTAGACTTTTCAATCTGTAGACTAGACAGGACAATATCTTCTTCTTCTGAGGGCTGACCTTCTTCCCTCACAACAACTTGTTCATCACCAGACAGAGTATCTTCTGCAACATCTTTTTCAGCAGAAGGAATATCTGCTTCCCTGACTTCCACATTGTTCTCTATATTAGAGAGAACTTCAGCAACAACATCAATATGAACTTTCTCTTTAACTTCCTCAGGAACATCTTCCTCGACATCATTTGAAACCTCCTTCTGAACATCTTGCTGCATATTGTCCAGAACAACTTTACACACATCATCAGGCACATCTGGAGTATCTCTTCCCAAGAATCCATTAATTACCTCAGCCGAGAAGGAGCAAGCCTTGCCTCTTACATAAACTTTTCTGAGCTCAGAGCTTGTCAGATTCTCGAGCTCAGGAGAAAGATTAATAATGATCTCATTAACTAAAGAGGGGTAGTAGATACCTATGTTTGAAACACTTTGGAGCAGTCCACCATCAGACATAAGATCAACAATCTCCTCCATCTTCAGAACCTCCAGAGATAATTCTTTCTCGGGAAAGATCTTTCTCAGCACAACAAACTTCCATTTCTGAGCAGATTCCACATGGTGAAAGGAGATGTTGTCTATGGGGGCTGCAGGCACGTTCCTTGAGAGCTTCTGACCTCCCACATATTTTCTGGTATTGATCCCGAGATAGATAGCAGCCAGATTTTCTTCTTCCTCGTTCGCCGAGGTAGGTTCATCTACAAGATGTCTAGACATCTTCACAAACTTCTTCAGCTTCTTCTCCTTGAGAATAGATAAGATTTTCTTCTGTTTCTTCTAGCTGTCATGCACTTAAACTCCTTTTTCAGCAGAGGTTCTCCTCTTCTTAGCCTGTTTCTTGATAGGGTCATCAGCTTCCCTGTTCTTCCTTTTCTTCTTTTTAAACTTTTCTACCTGAAAATTCGCTAAGACCACATCTTTATCTGTTTGGAGAGCCTCTTCTCCACCTTCTTGATCAAACTGTCTTTGACCTTTTTCTTACTTTTCTTGACATACACACCAGTTTTCCACGACTTTTCTCTTCTTCTTTTCAGACCGAAGAGCAGCAATACACACATCTTCATCGCTCTAAAGACTATCATCATCAACAACATTTTCTTGAATAAAGGAAGTCAGTTGATGCTCCTTGACATCTTCCCACTCGTCAGCTACGCCCATATTCACTTGAGCCGAGGAGGTTGGAATATCCTTCGTCACGTTCTGATCCAGGCTTCGAGCTTCATCACCTATCTCATCAAGAGGTGATTCTTGAGTCTCAAGTAGAGACTGACTTCAGTTAGTCAGATTTGTATATGTTGAAATGTCTTTCACAACATATGGTGCATGACTTAGGGTTTCTCCAACCATACCCTCAGAAGGGATATCTTGACCAATAGCAGGGGACTTTAACACACTCTGATTTCTAAAGTTTGTATCCTCATGCTCAGATGGAATAAGAGATTCAGTGTTACCTTTACCGGTTGCACATTGAGTTGATTCCGAGTGAGTTTCTTTCATGACATCTCCGGCCTCTACATTGGGTCGATTTCTAGAATGTAGCTCTTGGACCTTACCATCACACTTGTTCCTCGCCGCTCTAGGTCCAATACCTCTTATTGGAACAGCTTTCTTTTTCATCTTTGGAGTTTGCTTACGAGATGATCCTACAGTGCTTAGATCACTTCTGGCGCCCACCATTATCAAGAGAAAGTGGGATTACCTCACGGAAGACAACTGTTAAAAATAAACAAAATGCTTACCTTCCTTGAGAGCCAAGATGGTTGTGGTATGTTAGACAAGCTGAGAGATTTTCCATAATAATTTATTTTTAAGTTGGCCTTGTTCTGATCCAGACCCAGATTCGATTTAGATGTCTTCTAGATCCATAGAGGAGAAACTGAGTCACCAAAGCTCCTCTCCATTTCCTAAGGATTATTGAACCATACAACAGAGTCCATAAACCATAAGACTCTCAAACCTATTAACATCCAAAGCCTTTGTGAAGACACAGGCAAGACGAATTTCTGTGGGGAGATATTCCAGATTAATCTTCTCGTCTTTCATTAAATCCTGAATATAACGGTGCATGGTATCACTGTGTTTATTCGTGCTAAGTTGAACTGGTTTCTTCGCAAAAATGATAGCACTGACATTATCGCAGATCATTGTCTCAACATCTTGCTTGACATCATGCTCAACAAGCATATGTTTAATCCATTAAGTTTTAGTGTAATTTCTTCCAGCTGTAACGTACTCGGACTCAGTTGTGAAAAGAGTAGTACAATTTTGCTTCTTGCTGATGTAGGAAACAAGAATGTTTTCTACATGAAAGTATCCATCAGAGGTATTTCTTCTATTAGTAGTTCTTCTTGCCCAGTTAGCATTACCTTATAATTCGCTTGGCTTGGGGCAGATATCTTGCTTTTGGATCGGTTTTAGAGCGAGCACAAACAACAACTAATAAGACTATATCTGGTCGATTGACAATGAGATATAGAGGACTGGCACTGATGCTTCAAAAACTTCACAATCACCAACATGCAACGGACCAGATGATGTTGGAACATCTTCCTCAACATTATCAGGAACATCTTTATTGACATCTACGTTGAAGTCTTTGTTAACTTCTTTCATATATTCTTTAGTAGAGACAGTTGGAGTATCCTCTATAGCATCTTCCTATTAACAGGTTCACCTATGATTTCCTGAACCAAGGATGTTGAGACATCCTTTATAACATTTTGACCAGGCCCCTTTCTGGTCGAGAGGGAATTTTATCTTTGGCGGCAGAAATAATAGAAGCGTCATTAATATAGACAGATGGATGAACAACTTCCTTCACAACAACCTCTCTTCGACATCCTTCGCTTAAGATAGACTGAAATTTCGCCACGATGTTATATACCCAAATGAGCCATGGTCTGTCTTAGGCCTAGATTCGATTTAGAGGCCTTCTTTGTTCAAGAGGGGAAGAAACAAATCAGCAAAGCTCCCATCCAACACTCAGTGATCATCATCCATCACTAATGCGGAGTCCAAAGGATTACCTAAGACTCTCAACTCGATTTTCCCTTTGCCTTTGAGAAATCTCGTTATCCTTATTCTGTTGCAGCTGACTTCTCAAACCGAGATTAAATTCAATAAACATGTTCATGTCGAGATCTGACTCTGTTGGTTGCACAACTTGTTTTTGTCATTTTGCTCGACATTCCATCATACATAATTTCCTCCATAATCATAAGGTTGTCATCCTCCTTATGGATACCCAAGTTTTTATCACCTTTTTCCCTGACACGCCCATTCATTTTTTCGATTATTCACAGGAGCTTTTGAACAAGCGAGAGTTCCTCTTAGAGATAGTATCAACTCTTTAGATAGACTAATGTCCTCTGCTTTGTCTTCAACATCTTTCCTGACATTAGCGTTCTTAAGGAAACCATTATCGTCATCAGTAGAATCAACAGACCAACCTGGTTTACGGAGAGAAGTAGAAGCTATGAATGCAACAAAGTTACTTACCTCCTATGTTTCACTATCCTCACTTTCCTCATCGGACAAGGGAGCATTATAGCCTCTTCTCTGTATCTTAGGTAGTTAGGACATTCTCTTTGATCGTGTCTGAATCCTTGGCATTCATGGCATTGTATTCCTCTACCTTTGTTGTTTCCTTTACCAGCTCTATTGTCCTTATCGAAGTTTTCACTTTGTTGAGCTTTATGTGGGACTTTGTTCTGGACATCCTTCGCGACATCATGCTCAACAGGCTCCTTGACAAGGTTAAGAGTGTGGTTGCCCTCAAAGAGCGTGTGCTTGACATCCTTTATTTGCCATTCTTTCTGAGGAGCGGATTGACGACCTTCTTTAACTCGCCATTTTTTCTGTGGTGGGGCCTTTCGGCGTGATGGCATACACTTGTGTGATGGTTGATGACGAGTGGGTTTATTCCCGTGAAGATGATAGCAAAAAGGTCGTATGTGACCTTTTTGTCCACAATAATGACAGACCCAACGAGGTTTGTTGGAAGCAGCAGAAGGATGTTGCTGACGATGTCGCTGGACTTGTTTTTCACCAGATATTTGTAACATCTTACTAGTCATTTGACTTACCTCCTATTAGGGGACAAAAACGGTATGAGATGTGGAAGCCTCAAGAGCGTAGCCTAGTCCCCTCATGTTTTTAGCTAGCTTTCCAATGGATAAAATTTTGTCTAAGGTTTCAGTGTTAGAGTTCATCATCTTGATGGATTTGGTCATCTGATCAAGCTCTCCATTAAACCGGCTGACCTCGCGGTTTAGCTCAAAAACATTCACCAAGAGTCTTGTTTTGTCTTCGGTGAGGGAGAGAATTAGAGCATTCTGCTTGTCAGTAATCTGGGACTCTACAATCCACTTACTATATAACTTGTTATAAGCATAATTCATGGTATTGTCAGATAGCTCATCATTAGAGACAGATTTCTCAGTAGATTCATTTTCATACTCAAGATTAAAAGGAGAAGTAGAGGCTGGAAAGGCAACTAATTTATTTATCAGTTCAGGGTCGTTGTTTCCTTCTTCCTCATCGGTCAGAGTGGCACTGTACCCCTTTTTCGGTCTTTTCAGGAATTTGGGGCATTCCTTATTAATATGCCCAAAGCCTTCACACTCATGACATTGAATCTTGTAGTTACGACGGTTTTAGAGATTGGCTGATTTTTAAAGGAACTGAAGAACATGTTACAAAGAATGTTGAAGCATCTTCTGCGACATCTTGTGTAACATCGTTGACGGCGTCTCGGCAAACATCCTGATCGATAGAAATCAAGAAAGTGCAGTTTCTGAAGAAAAGTTCGAAGACGATTAGGAAATTCCAGAACGACTCCGATTTTGGAAAGAAGAAAGACGGTGCTTAAGAGGAAACCCATTAGGGTTAGTACTAATCCTCGATTGCTATAAAAGCTTAGGCTACCCCCTTAGCAATCGTGTGGTTCTTTATTTGTTTCCTAGCAATAATTTGCAAGGCTCTTAGACGTGAAGGTTTGCGGGCTGAGAGATTGCAGATTGAGCTAAGGATATTGTGCATCACATAACTATTGAGAGTTATGTGATTGAGGGTTTTCTGATCGCGTGAGTAAAGACTGCACGCAACCACCAAGTTCATTGAAGACTTGAACCGACAGAGCAAGGCGATTGCTCGAAGAGTGGAATCAAGACGGAGTCTTGGATTCAGGGGGAGACCTTGAGATAGATTGCACTGTAGGACGTAGCATAAAGTATAGATCTAGGGTTGATCACAGGTACTTGTATGTTCTGACGAATTACTGATAAGTGAAATCTTTCCACTAGGCTGAGAGCCCCCAGACGTAGGTGACGTTGCACCGAACTGGGTAAACAATCTGCTGTGTCATTGTTTATAGCTTTATATTGTCTGTCCTGCGTTATCTACACAAGAAGTCATACATAGTATTATAGCTTCATACGTAACATTGTGTGTGACATCTTGCACGACTAGCTGATCAAAATTTCAATTGGTATTAGAGGAGGCACCTACAACCTTAGGTGAGTTCCTAAGCAAATATTTTGATCAAGATGGACAATACCAGAGATGGAGGATCCATCAACCGACCACCTGTTCTAGATGGAAGCAACTACGGCTATTGGAAGGCTCGGATGTGTGCCTTCATGAAGTCACTTGACAACAAAACATAGAAGGCCGTGATCAATGGTTGGAATTCTCCACAACTCAGTGACAATGATGGTAACTCTATTGGTCCAAAACCAGAAAAAGACTGGACTGATGATGAAGACGAAGAATCACTGAGAAATTCTCGAGCTCTGAATGCTATCTTCAACGGTGTTGACAAAAACGTATTCAAACTAATCAACACATGCACAACTGCCAAATCCGCATGGGATACCCTGGCTGTTGCATATGAAGGAACAACTAAGGTTCGAGAACAAAAACTGCAATACTTGACAACAACCTTCGAAGCCCTCATCATGAAGGAAGATGAATCAATTGCAGAATTCAATGTTCGAATTTGTATCTAGCCAATGAATCCTACTCCCTGGGAGAACCAATGACTGATGAAAAACTAGTAAGAAAAACCTTGCGTGCTCTTAGCCCTAGATTTAAGATGAACATCACTGCAATTGAGAAAGTTCATGACCTCAAGATCTTAAAGTTCGATGAACTAATGGGGTCTCTAATGACCTATGAGTTGTCTCTGCCCAACATCGACAAAAGGAATAAAGGAGTTGCTTTCAAAAGCTCAACACACAAGCAACCAGAACCTGAGGATTCTGATTCGACGCTACAATGGCCCTTCTCACAAAAAATTACAACAAAGTCATGAGAAGATTCAGTCGAATGGGTGGACGGAATGTCACAACAAATGCCAGACACAAAGCCCCACAGAAAGCTCTGACTGGAGGAAGTCTTGACAAACCTAACAAGAGCATAGAAGAAAACAGTAAGAACAAAGGACCTCAGTGTCATGAATGCGAGGGATTCGGTCATCTTCGCAGGGAATGTCCAAACTTCCTCAAGCGACAAAAATGAGGATATAATGCTACCTTATCAGATGATGACAAGGAAGATAGTGGTTCTGAGGAGGTAAGCAATTTTGTTGTATTCACTACTACCACTTCTTTATGTAATACTGATAACTCGGCAAATATCAATGATGATCTCCATCATCCAATTCCGAACGAAAATTGGACCAAGGAGCAACTGGTCGAGGCATACAAAAGCTTACATACCAGATGGGTCAAAGAAACTCTAGTCCTTGATCAACAAGGAGAACGAATCATCATGCGTACCAACAACAAATCTAGATTTCTAGAGACGATCGTGGAGCTGAAACGCGAAATCACCAGACTCAATGGAGAAATCAGTCTCATGACTAAATCGGTAAAGATGATGAATCCTAGCACATAATGTATTGACAAAATCCTATCAGTAGCAAAGCAGTCCAAACACTAACAAAAACCCTAACCGATCCAAACACTTAGTTTTCGCGACTTAATGTTTGATCGGAGCAAAGATCCGTTCTAGCGAATCTTAGTCAGCCTCTCAACACGCCGATGGTGCACGGTTAAGAGCTCTGAGAAATCTTGCAATTGTTAGAACAAGAACGGATGATCTGCTAATGGGAAGCCAAGGGCTTTTTATAGCAGCTCACATTCCTAATCCTTCTTTGCCAGGAACAGGAAAGTCAGGCAAGTTATTGCCGCCTTCCACGACAGCTGGAAGTCGTCTTGCCTGTTCTGACTTCCTGATGAAATTAGGCAACTCGAGTTGCCGCCTATTGCTGACGTGTAACTGCCAGCTGGAAGTCGCCTGAATTTGTCGACGTCACTCTCTTGCGCTCCAAGTCTTCGTGGCGCCTTTCTTCTTTCGCTCCAAGCTTCGTCGAAATAGGAAAGCTTCAGATCTTTTCTAAGCTGGACCGTAACAAGTCGCTCCACATGTCATGTAACATGTTGCACGACTTCTTCCTTTTGCGCTAAAAAATTATGCCAACAATTAAACGTAGCAACAATCTCCCCCTTTGGCAAATTTTTAGGTAAACACCTTTTTAAGCCCATCGTCATCTTGTGGCAATTACGCACAGCAAGTGATTTATCTTGTGGCAGTTACGCACAGCAAGAGATGTGACTTCTTACTCCAAGCAGGCACATCGTTGTCACCTTGAGGCAGTTACGCACACAGCAAGTTATGTGACTTCTGATGCGACTTCTTATGCGTCTTTCTGGTGTATCTTCTGGAGCGGCTTCTAGAGCAACTTCTGGAGCTGCTTCTGGAGCGGTGACTTCTATGCACAACTTCCGGCGCGACTTCTGGCTTAACTTCTGGCGTATCTTATCTATCTCCCCCTGTTTGTCTAACAATACTGCCAAAGGAAATTATACAAAGAAATTCGACTAACAGCAGGGTAAAAACCAGCTCACACCATGAGCAAAATAAACAGCTCAAACATGAGCAAATATCCAGCTCAACCAAGAGCAAATAAAACTAGTGTCATAGTGTGCGTAAAAGTAACTCGGACATACCCCGAGGATTTAAGAGTGTTTGGAACAAGTTTATCATAGCAAATTCAGAGAAATACTTAAAACGACGTGGAGTCGTTATCATCATCTTCAGCAGCAGGAGCAGAGCGGAGGTCATTGAGAAGAGCTTCACAGGCGACTTTGCGGGTTGATAGCATCGCAATTGACTTCTCCAGATCATCGATCATTTCCACCAATTCTTCCTCCATCCTAGTGCCAATTGGTCCTGAGGGTCGAGAGCTCAAACCAGCTCCTGATGCTTTGGCCATGGGAAGTCCGAGGTCCTTCAACTGCTTCCCTTCGAAGTTCTTGAGGCTGATAGCAAGGGGCAGTGGCTTCTTACCCGGAATATCCGATTCTCGGACAATGTGAGGACATTGTTGGAGAAGGAGACCGATGATCAAGGAAGGAAACCCGATAGGAAGTTTGATAGCACATGATTTGGCGTGCTTGACTAGATGTTCAATGACATAAGCGCCAAAATCAAGAGAAGACTGCGTACCTATTTGGTAAATGAGTTTAGCCAATTCGGTTTTGATGCTTGACCCATGCGTAGAAGGTGCCCAATTAGCTAGACCAATGCGGTAGAGAATTGAATATTTTGTTGTAAGCTCAGTAGCCGCAATGGTGTCTTTGACGGGCTAGACCTTCTTCCGTCCTCCAGTGATCTCGACCGCTACTTTGTTCAAGTGCGGGACTTCTGGTGTGACTTCTGGGTCTTCTCTGCCAAGATAGGCATTGATGGTTGAGGCAGAGATTTCGAAGCATTCTCCCCGAACGAACACTTTTCTGTATTCAGCGTCTTCTGGTTCATCAAACTCGCTTGAAAGGTTGACAATAAACTCCTTGACCAATGTTGGGTAGAATGGCCCAATATTTATGACCGTATTGGTCAGGCCTGCTCTTCGGAGAAGTTCTACGATCGAGTTTATCCCCTGCGCCTCTGTGGAAAGCTCTCTTTCTAGGTAGATCTTGCGCTGGTAAACATACTACCACTTAACATCATTGTCTACAGAGTGGAAAGAGACATTGTCCGTAGGAGCTTTTGGAACATTCTTGGGGAGTTTCTGCCCTCCCATTACTTTTCTGACTCGTGGTGGTACAATCTGGGTGTGTTCTTCTTCAGATTCCTCTTCTTCTGGAGCAGATGTTGCTACAGAAGTTAGTGACTTCCTTCTAGACTTCTTCGGCTGTTTAGAAGCATATGCTCCTCCTTTCTCTGTGGCTTTCTTTTTTGGGGTCAATCTCCTCGGTAGTTGAGGTTCTTCTTCTTCATCAACCAACCTTCGTGTTGGTAGCTTCCTTCTCTCAGCCCTTTTGGGCAAGCTTCTTCCTTTTCCATGGTCTCAGTGTCGACAATTTCTTCGATGTTAACAAGGTCCTCTAAAGGTCGAGTGACTTCTGGAATGGCTTCCGGATTTTCATTAAGCCCTGAATCACTGTTCGGGGCGACATGAGAACTCCCTTCTTTCTGTAAGTCCTCGTTTAGAGGAGATTTCTCTAGTGCTGGTGTCGACTTAGAGGGGCTGGATTGGTCCTTGGTGCTAGTGCCTTGACTTTCAGGAACAAGGGTTTCTAAACCCTCTACAGGCAGGCTTACTTCTACCGTGTTTTCTTCAGAGAGGATAGCAGATTTACCTTATGTTGGAGCCGGAGTAGAGAGAGAGACTTCTTCTTCTCTGTTCGCAGATTCGGCTAAAGTGTCGTCCTTCTCAACGACGGGAGTCGTTTCTACTGGTGTGGTAGTTGGAGGTGAGGTCGTTACTCCCTGAGGTGTTGCCGAACTTTCCCCTGAGACTTTTCCTCCTCGAATCCTTACTCGATGCTTGTTTGTCGTCGATTTGGAGGCCGACAGTTTTCGAGCGATCATCTTCACACGCATCTTTGCTCGTAATTTGGATGCGGATGGTATACGCCCGCTTCTTGTTCCAACCATTTGCTCGATTATTTTTGTTTTTGGAAGGAAGAGCAAAAAAAAATCTTTTAGACGCAGATTCGTTTTAGCCTTCTCGAGGTGCCCTAGCAGTTTTGGGGAAGATGGAGAGGATTGTGCATGCTTTTTCTGCAGAAGTTGAAGGGGGTTGAGAGCTGATTGGATAGTCGTCAGTTTTTCCAATCATTCTTCTTTTTGAATTTTTTACCCAAATAATTCCACTTGGGCTTCTGATAATGAGATTTCGGCCCAGCTAGATTTTGTGGACCCGTCCTGGTCCAGATAGAGAGAGAGCAAAAATTCACCAAAAGCTCTCCCTCTTCTTTCTTGACTTTTGGTTACTCCAGACAGCAATGTCCAAGGGATGACCTTAGACTTTCAAACCTGTTAGCATCAAATGCCTTTGTAAAGATGTCAGCGAATTGTTTCTCAGTGGGTAAATACTCGAGCTTTATCTTCTTGTCTTCTACAAGCTCTCGAATAAAGTGGTGCCTGATGTCAATATGCTTTGTCTTGCTATGTTGCACTGGGTTTTTCGAGATGTTGATAGCACTGATGTTGTCACAGAACAAAGTCATGACTTCTTGCTTGACTCCATACTCTGCCAACATCTGTTTCATCCAAAGAAGCTGAGTATAGCTACTTCCGGCTGCAATATATTCGGACTCAGTAGTAGAGAGAGCAATACAATTTTGCTTTTTGTTGAACCACGATACAAGATTGTTCCCCAGATAGAAACAACCTCCAGAGGTACTTCTTCGATCTGGTGTGCTTCCCGCCCAGTCAGCATCACAATATCCAACCAGAGTAGGAGAGGTATTAAAGGAATATAGCAAACCCAATTCAGAGGTTCCCGAGATGTACCTTATGATCCTCTTGGCATGAGCCAAGTGACTGACTTTTGGATTGTCTTGATATCGAGCACAAACTCCCACAGAGTAGGCGATGTCGGGTCGACTTGCTGTTAGATAGAGGAGACTTCCTATTATGCTTCGATAGAGGCTTTGATCAAATGATTCTCCCATCTCGTCCTTTGTGCATTTGTCATGTGTGGCAATAGGAGTTCTCTTATGTGAGGCCTTTTCTAACCCGAACTTCTTGACAATGTTCTTTGCGTATTTGCTTTGGGAGATAAATATTCCATCTGACATCTGCTTGATCTGGAAGCCTAGGAAGTATGTGAGCTCACCGACCATACTCATCTCAAATCCAGATTGCATATGTTGGACGAAACGTTCCACCATCTTGTCTGACTTCCCTCCAAATACAATGTCGTCGACATATATTTGAGCAATCATGATGTCCCTTCCTTCCTTCTTCACAAAGAGAGTTTTGTCTACTCCCCCTCGAATATAGCCATTATGTACAAGGAATTGGGTAAGACGTTCATACCATGCTCGTGGAGCTTGTTTTAGTCCGTAGAGGGCTTTCTTTAGCTTGTAGACATGATGCGGGGAGTCATGGTCTTCAAATCCCTTTGGTTGAGCCACATAGACTTCTTCGTTGAGGTTTCCATTAAGGAAGGCACTCTTTACATCCATTTGATAGAGTTTGAAACGCAGATGACATGCGATGCCGAGAAGAAGTCGTATGGCTTCCAGTCTGGCTACTGGAGCAAACGTTTCTTCAAAGTCGACTCCTTCGACTTGTGTGTATCCTTGAGCCACCAGTCTCGCTTTGTTCCGAGTGATGTTTTCTTGCTCGTCAGACTTGTTTTTGAATATCCACTTTGTCCCGATGACGTTGACATTGTCAGGCTTGGGTACAAGTTCCCAGACTTCATTCCTTGCAAACTGAACCAATTCTTCTTGCATCGCGCAGACCCAGTACTCATCATTGATGGCATCTTGTATATTCTTTGGCTCAATTTTGGAAATAAAGCAAACGTTACCTATCATCTCGTTGTAGTCAAGAGATGCCTTTTGTCGAGTCCGCACTCCCTCATTAATGTGTCCAATCACATCCTGGGGTGGATGATTCTTCTGAATTCTTCTTGATGGAGCTCTTTGCCTTAAAGGAGATGCCTCTTTATCCGGGATGATTGGTCTTTCGTCTTCAGACTCTTTGTTGCGCTCATTGCCTTTGACTTCTGGTTTGACTTCTCCTCTGACTTCTAGTCTGACTTCTCCTCTGACTTCTGGTCTGATGTCTCCTGAGAGATTTAGGACTTCTTCGTCCTCGTCACTGGATTGCTCGTTACTGTCATCGATCACGACATTGATGGATTCCATGATAGTCCGGGTACGTTTTTTGAATACACGAAAAGCCCGACTATTTCTGGAGTACCCGAGGAAGATGCCTTCGTCGCTCTTAGGATCAAGTTTGCGTCGAGGTTCCCTATCTGCAAGTATGTAGCAGATCGATCCAAAGACATGGAAATATTTTACATTCGGCTTTCTCACCCTCCATATTTCATAAAGAGTGAGTGAAGTTCCAGGGCGAAGGGTCACTCTACTATAAATATGGCACGCCGTATTCAAAGCTTCAGCCCAGAAGTGTTGCGGGATGTCTTTGGCTAACATCATGACTCTTGCCATTTCTTGAAGAGTGCGATTTTTCCTTTCAACGATCCCGTTTTGCTGAGGAATGATGGGAGCAGAAAATTCGTGTGCAATTCCTTCAGCATCACTGAAATTTGCGAAGCTGATGTTCTCAAACTCCTTTCCATGATCGCTTCGAAGTCGAACGACTTTTCTAATGACTTCTCCCTTTTCTCGTTGAACTCTCCGACATAGAGCTTTAAAGACTGAGAAGGTGTTTGACTTTTCTCGAATAAAGTCTACCCAGGTGTACCTCGAGAAGTCGTCTACACATACAAATATGTACTTCTTCCCTCCTAGACTTTCTACTTGCATAGGTCCCATAAGGTCAACATGAAGAAGTTCTAGAACACGAGAAGTAGTAAGATGTTGCACCTTCTTGTGTGACGTCTTGACTTGTTTCCCAATCTGGCATTCTCCACAGATTTTTCCTTCAATGATCTTGAGGTTGGGAACTCCAATGATCGCATTTTCAGAGAGAATCTTTTGCATGCTCCTCAAATTGATGTGACCAAGTTTTTGATGTCATAGCTTTGTCTCTTGAGCTTTGGACAATAGGCACTTGGTTGGCAAAGTTGTGGCTGTTGGGGACCATAGATAACAATTATCAAGGGACCTGTGACCTGTCATGACTTCCTTCTGTTGTTCGTCTTTGACCGAGCACTTGTCACGAGTGAAGTGGACATCCAGATCTAAATCGCATATTTGACTTATGCTGATGAGATTTGCTGTTAGGCCTTCTACTAGTAGAGCTTCTTTAGGACATGGTGAGTTGGGAAGGTTGAGTATTCCTTTCCCGAGCACTCTAGCTTTTACTCCATCTCTAAAAGTGACGAAGCTATTCGTGCAAGGTATTAAAGTGACCACGAAAGAGCTATTACCAGTCATATGTCGAGAGGATCCACTATCAAAGTCATACTTCTTTGAGCTTTCGGCTGGTTGATCTATTGTGGAGGAAGTGAAAGCAACATAGTTACTTGTATGCCCAAGGTCACTGTCTTCCTCATCTTCATCGTCAGTTAGAGAGGCATTGAATCCCTTCTTTTGTTTCTTCAAGAAGTTGGGACATTCCTTCTGCATGTGTCCATACCTCTCACATTCAAAGCACTGAACTCCTTTACCTGATCGCTCTCCTCGTCTACCATCGTTAGTTGTGTTTTCGAGCTTTTGAAACTTGTGCTGTGGCTTGTCTCTGACTTCTCGGGTGACGTTCCTCCCTGTCATCTGGCCGAATCTTTTCATGACTTTGTTGTAGTTTTTGGCCAGCATGGCGATAGTTTCCTCAATGTCATTATCCGAATCAGAGTGCGTTGAGTTCTTCTGCTTCTGAGTAGAACTTTTGAAAGCCACACCTTTGTGTTTCTTCTCGATAAGAGGTAGGGAGAGTTCGAAAGTCATTAGAGATCCCATGAGCTCATCAAACTTCAGTGTCTTCAAGTCATGGACTTCTTCTATGGCGGTTATCTTCATCTTGAATCTGGGACTTAGAGCTCTCAGCGTTTTTCTGACTAAATCTTCATCAGTCATAGGCTTGCCAAGTGAATATGATTCATTGGCCAGATCCTTGATGCGCACATTAAACTCCGCAATCGTTTCGTCTTCATTCATGGTCAGGGCCTCAAAGTTAGTCGTGAGGTACTGTAACTTCTGCTCTTTGACTTTGGAAGTACTCTCGTAAGCAATAGCAAGCGTGTCCCAGGCAATTTTGGCACTTGTACATGTGTTGATGAGTCGAAACACATTCTTGTCTACTCCATTAAAAATAGCATTGAGTGCACGAGAACTACCTAGGGCGGCTTCATCTTCTTCCGCGCTCCACTCCTTTTCTGATTTGATGCTAGTTTGATTTCCATGAGCATCAGCATAGTAAGGTTCCTCCCATCCATTGATGATAGACTTCCAGGTTTTGCTGTCGAGGGACTTTAAAAAGGCACACATCCGAGCTTTTCAGTACCCATAATTTGTTCCGTCGAGTACTGGTGGTCGATTTACTGAACCTCCTTCATTTGAGTCCATATGGGCTATTCAGAAATTTTGCAGGAAGATCACCTAAAAGAAAAGGTGCCTCCTCTGATACCAATTGAAATTCTGAATCCTAGCTGAGTCAAGAAGTCGAACACAAAGTCATAACTTGTGTATCGACTACTTGCCTAAGTAAAACAGTAAACAGATAATAACGACACCAGAGATGATTACCCAGTTCGGTGACTCCGCACCTACGTCTGGGGGCACTTTGCCAGTGGAAAGGTTTTTCACTATCAGGTAGTCAATAGTACAACTTCAAGCACCAACTAGCTATCACACAAGCTATTGTCCTAAGCTACTATAGATCTCACCGTGAATCACCTCGACCAAGGGCCTCTCCCCCTGTCTTTGAGATACTCTCAATTCCACCCTTCGAGCAAGCTTATGCTCGGTGTCGTTGTCTTCTTGGACGGCGTTGTGAATCTTCAATCACAAAAAAAAACCTTAACCGATCCAAACACTTAGTCTTTGCGACTTAATGTTTGATCGGAGCAAAGATCCGTTCCAGCGAATCTTAATCAGCCTCTCAACACGCCGATGGTGCACGGTTAAGAGCTCTGAGAAATCTTGCAATTGTTAGAACAAGAACGGATGATCTGCTAATGGGAAGCCAAGGGCTTTTTATAGCAACTCACATTCCTAATCCTTCTTGGACCAAGAATAGGAAAGTCAGGCAAGTTGTTGCCGCCTTCCACGACAGCTGGAAGTCATCTTGCCTGTTCTGACTTCCTGATGAAATCAGGCAAGTCGAGTTGCCGCCTATTGCTGACGTGTAACTGCCAGCTGGAAGTCGCCTGACTTTGTCGACGTCACTCTCTTGCGCTCCAAGTCTTCGTGGCGCCTTTCTTCTTTCGCTCCAAGCTTTGTCGAAATAGGAAAGCTTCAGATCTTTCCTAATCTGGACCGTAACAAGTCGCTCCACATGTCACATGTTGCACGACTTCTTCCTTTTGCGCTAAAAAATTATGCCAACAATTAAGCGTAGCAACAACTCGGCAGACGGTGCGAAAAGATGGGAATTCGTGTTCCAGAGAACGGCGTATCCCAAGAAGACCCTGTCGTCGGAGCTACTAGGACTAGAAGCCATAGTCCAACTCCTGGAGCAGGCAGAACTTATGAAAACCGTCACAAACATTGGTTACCACTATCTCCTCTTAGTCAAGGAATTCATTGCTAATCTGCCTACTGGGTTTGGTACTCCGGATGATCCGGACTGTGAGAAGGTATATGTCAGAGGCCTTCGTTTCAACATTTTCTCTGACATCATTAATGCCTTCCTCGGGAGAAAGCGTGTTCGTTCTGTGCCTCCACCTGACCTGAACAAGGTCCTCAAGGAGATTACCGGAGACAAAAGCAAAATGTGGCCTACCAAGGGCACTGTGGCAGCCTCATACCTCACATCCAAGTACTCCATTCTCTTTCGTATCGGAGTAGCAAACTGGGCTCCCTCCACACACGCATCCTCCATCAAACCAGAACTGGCGATACTCATCTTCCAAATAGGTACTGGGTCTACACTTGATTTTGGGCAATTTGTTATTGATCATCTTATCCGACATGCTAGATCACTTGCTGTAAAAATACCTATTGCCATTCCCTCCCTTATCTCTGAGATACTTGTACATCAACACCCCGGAGTGTTGAAGACAACGGATAAGGTTGGCAAACGCGGAGGACTGATTGTGGTGAGCCACAAGCTGTTTGAGGGCAAGCATGCTCCTGATCTTGTCAGGCCAGAAGCCAAGGCAACGACCAGTCGAGCCACAAGTACCACCCCTCCAACCAAGACCACCAGCAGGGATGCAGTTATGCTTGGAAGAGAAATAGTCGTGCTTGACAAGGACATCGTCAATCTGAAGACAGCCCTGAAGCATCTCTCCCAGCGACGGTCACATTGTGCCAACCTGCTAAAATCAATGTCTCCTCCAGGCTCTGAAGATGATGATTCCACCTCTCTACCACATGCTGCTGAAGATGCTACTCAAAATGCCTCCACTAAAGCGACTGAAGAAGAGACTGCTAGTTCCAACAGCAGCTCTGTTTGATTTTATGAACTTTCTGATCACCGAACAACTGAACATCTTTATTTTGTAATTTTTATTGAACATTGTTTCACACTTACTCTCGACTGCTGATCGGGAGTATGTGTGAGTTAAGCTTGTGTTTGCTTCTTATCACCCTGTTTGTTACAAATATTTGTTTAAATTTTGGCTCTTTTTGAGCCAGCAAGAGGGAGTAAGATAGATAAGATAGAGACGACGCGAAGACACGATGATACGTGCGGTGACACACACTATGCGCAAAAGACGTTACGAGATGCGAAACGCAAACAAAGACTTGATGACTGCCGATCGTGTGCATCGACGACAAATGCGACGCAGAATGTGAAAAATACTGTCCTTAAAAATAGCCAAAGGGGGAGATTGTAGTTACGACGGTTTTAGAGATTGGCTGATTTTTAAAGGAACTGAAGAACATGTTACAAAGAATGTCGAAGCATCTTCTGCGACATCTTGTGTAACATTGTTGACGGCGTCTCGGCAAACATCCTGATCGACAGAAATCAGGAAAGTGCAGTTTCTGCAGAAAAGTTCGAAGACGATTAGGAAATTCCAGAACGACTCCGATTCTGGAAAGAAGAAAGACGGTGCTTAAGAGGAAACCCATTAGGGTTATTACTCATCCTCGACTGCTATAAAAGCTTAGGCTACCCCCTTAGCAATCGTGTGGTTCTTTATTTGTTTCCTAGCAATAATTTGCAAGGCTCTTAGACGTGAAGGTTTGCGGGCTGAGAGATTGCAGATTGAGCTAAGGATATTGTGCATCACATAACTATTGAGAGTTGGGTGATTGAGGGTTTGCTGATCGTGTGAGTAAAGACTGCACGCAACCACCAAATTCATTGAAGACTTGAACCGACAGAGCAAGGCTATTGCTCGAAGAGTAGAATCAAGACGGAGTCTTGGATTCAGGGGGAGACCCTGAGATAGATTGCACTGTAAGACGTAGCATAAAGTATAGATCTAGGGTTGATCATAGGTACTTGTATGTTCTAACGAATTACTGATAAGTGAAATCTTTCCACTAGGCTGAGAGCCCCCAGACGTAGGTGACGTTGCACCGAACTGGGTAAACAACCTGCTGTGTCATTGTTTATAGCTTTATATTGTCTGTCTTGCGTTATCTACACAAGAAGTCATACACAGTATTATAGCTTCATACGTAACATTGTGGGTGACATCTTGCACGACTAGCTGATCAAAATTTCAAATCTTTCTGATTTTTACATAACATTTACCCCTTCTGCCATCTTCGTTAGCATTCTCATACCTCTGAAACTTTTGCTGAATGTTTTTTCTGACATCTTGAGAGACATTCTTCCCCGCCGTCCGGTTGTTGTCTCTGACATCTTGGGAAACATGTTTCCCTATAACTTTGTTGAATTTTCTCATAATTCTCCTATAATTTTTCACCATCAAAGCAATAGTTTCATCAGTTTCATCATCTGAATCGGAACCTACCTGTTCATGCGAGCTAGTTGTGGAGTTTTTGAGAGCCACCTCCTTTCGTTTATTGTCCAGACTAGGAAGGGAGAGCTCAAACGTCATCAACGATCCCATGAGTTCATCAAACCTTAGTTTCTTTAGGTTGTGTATTTCCTCAATGGCGATGGATTTCATCTTGAACCTTGGACTCAGTGATCGCAATGTTTTTCGGACCAGATCCTCATCCGTCATAGGTTTTCCTAGAGAATAGGATTTGTTGGCTAGATCTCTAATTTCTACATTGAAGTCGTTGATCGTCTCATTATCTTTCATGGAAAATCCTTCGAAGTGTGTCGTGAGGTATTGAAGTTTTTGCTCTCGAACTTTGGTCGTTCCTTCATATGATGTGGCCAAAATTTTCCAAGTGTCTTTTGCCACCACGCATGTGTTGATCAACCTGAACACATTCTGATCAACTGCATTAAAAATAGCATTGAGTGCACAAGAATTAACTAGGGAAACCAGATCTTCTGCATCAGTCCATTCACTCTCAGCCTTGATGCGAGAGACGTTTTGATCATCAGTACTGGTTGGAGCTACCCATCCATTGATCACAGATTTTCAAGTGTTATCATCCAGTGTTTTGAGGGATGCGATCATACGGGCCTTCCAGTACCCATAATTAGATCCATATAGCACAGGAGGTCTGTTGACGGAGCCTCCTTCTTTGGATCCAGACATGAATTATCCCATAATTTGTCAAACAGGAACACACCTAGTGAATTAAGATGCCTCCTCTGATACCAATTGAAATTATAGTTAAACGCAAGATGTTGAGACTAAGTGTGAGACATCTTGCTGGTGTAAAGTCAATAATAAAAATAACAAACATAAAGTAAACGACACAAGAGTTTGTTACCCAGTTCGGTGACTCCGCACCTACGTCTGGGGGCACTCTGCCAGCGGAAAGGTTTCACTATATCGTAACCAATCAGAACATACAAGTTACAATTATTATCACACAAAGCATTAACCTATGCTACTGTTACAAGTGACAACCTATCTCAGGGTCTCCCCCTGAATCTGAGCTCCTCTCTCAGTTCCACCCTTCGAGTAGCGGCTCTGCTCGGATCAGTTTATGTTCTTCACATGATGCACGAGACTTCAATCGCGCGAACACAACCCAATACTCAAACCACTCATTCTCCTCAAATAGGGCTTAATTAAAAGTATGTCATTTTGATTAACACATTTAGCCTCCCAACATGCTAGTCCAACACGCTTGGGAGCTCTGAGTAGTTTTCCAAAACGAACTACAAAATAAAACTGAAGGCCCGCGCTGCTATGGGGATGCTTCTCACTTTTATAGCAGCTCACACTTCTATTTCAGCTGCCTCTAGGGTTTCCTTAACCCTTGTGGACGAATCACACAAAATCACAGCTAATCGGAAGTTTCCATATACTCCAACACGTCTGAATCATATAGAATCGCACTCAATATAGGAGATCTTTAAAAACGGAAATTTACCAAAAATTGTCGGCTCGAAAGATGTGTTCCCAAGATGTCGCAACATGAGAATAGACATCTTTCTATTTACTAAAACTATAGCCAGCAGACATGAGAACATACATCTTTCTGTTCTACTAAAAATGTAGCCAATCTACACATAACAACATCAAGGCTTCCATACTTTGATCTTCGTCAATAGTATGACTGCTTCCTAAACTGTTGGCAGCCACCACCAGATCAGGAACGAGACCACCATCTTATACTACCTGACGCAGCGAGTCCGCGTGAGTAAACGTGGATGATAATCATCGTACAAGCTTCAATCTAGAAACTTAGTACAAACTCAAAAGTTTATGAGAAATGTAATTTATTATGATAAAAGTTCTCTCTACAATAATGACCAAAAACTTCTTAAATAGTATTATCTTAACCAAAACCTAAAATAAAAAGAAAAATTCTAGATATCCCAAAACCTAATCCAAAAAGAAGGATAATATCAAAACCTAACTCAAACCTAGTCCAAAAAGGAGATTAGCACCAAAGTCTAATTAACTCCAAAACCTAATTAGAATATAAAATACTAAAATATACTTAAAATTTGTAATTACTTAAAGAATAAATTTGAAAGAAGTTTTTGGGCCTTAAAAGTTGTTTTCACGGTCCCAAATTTATCAAATTTCAAATAGTTTTGTCTGAGTCTCTTTTGGGCATGATTCCAAGCCCATATGCAAAAGTTATGACTACTTGGAGTTGAGATGCTTGTTTGAACTTATTTATTCGATTTCTCGGGTCCATTCTTGCCTTTACTGGTCTATAGCCGACCCATAAAATTCTTAAATACTTGCCCCTCATCATAAACAATCCAACTCAATCTCATGAAAATACCCAAAACTAATTTCACATAAAACCAACAAATCAACAATATCCAAAACCAAAACCACAATCTCAGATCAAATATATATATATAGGGAAGGGTTCGACTGAGAACAAAATGTGTCGTGAGAACATGAAATCCATTAGACATTCTATTATTTCCGTTGGACATTCATTTATTTTAAATGGACAAAGTGTTTTCATTGGACATTTATTTATTTTCGCTGGATATTCACTTCATTGGATATCACAATTTTTATTGGACATTCACTTGTTTTCAATTGACAAACTCAGTTCTCGCGTTTTCATAAAATGATTTGGTTATCACCTGATTTGTCCTATATATATATCCAAAATCAAGGTTCAACAATCCAAAACTCAATCTCCAATCTAGCAAATCTACTCAGACAAAGTTAATGTGTAATTAAGCATTAAGCATAATATGACCCCTACATGAATTGCCACAAATGCTTAATTACACGTGGCTAAGAACAAACCCACATACATATATTTGTCTACTTCGGATGCTAAAAGCGCAGGAAAGTGGTAGGGACGATCTGTAGCTAATAGCGTGTCATAAATATCTGCTTTTATGATATTTCACTAGAACAATTAATTAATATAAGTCAATAAGTTACTTATTTTTGCTACTTATCGACCAATAATGAGCAATTTGGTCCACAAATTTAGTACCACACAAACAAACTTATGTAGGACACATTGAAATCAATGGAATGATTGAGGAAGATATTTTAGGGAACATCAGTATATGTTGTTGTGGCCAAATGAGCCCCACGTGGCAGTAATAATGCAGCTACTGACTGTACCTTTTGTGCGAAAAGGAACTGGGTGACGTCACTGAACAAGTGTTTTTTGTTTGTTTGTCTTTATTTTACAAGACACGTCAATTCGAAACACATGTAAAGTGTCTTGAGTTTTTTTGCGTTGTCAGTGCTCAACCCACGGGCTCTTTTCCACACTTCGATCCCATCCGACAACAAAAATTGAAACGATATTGGATGCTAAAATCGTACCTACCAAAATTAATATCCCCAAAAGCAAGTAGAGTTCTAGATGGACGTAGTATTTATAGATTCGATTCGATTCGATTGGTCAAAATGTTAAATTTGAAGTTCTTATAATTATATTTTGAATTGAATTCGGATTTGAAATCGAAATTGTTTAATAAACAAGTTGGAATTTAAATATCTATACATTGATAGATTAACGAGTTATCCCTTATAATATGAGTTCACGATTAAATATTCTCTAAAATTAGACTGAAGTTTAATGGCTAAAACTTGTGCAAATTCAAGCTAAATATTTCTCTTATGAGCTCATTAATTAAAATCCATATTTGATTGAACTACACTCCTAAACACATGACTGGTTTATTTGTAAGGTGTTATAATATACTAACGTACGTTCTTTTCATAGTTTGTGGGTTGTTAATATTTAAGTTGATGATATCATTCTTACTAAATAATCTAATTAAAATAGATTTTAAGATATTTAAGTTTGAGTTTAGCCTTGCTCGCTCTCTAGCCCGAAGTCAGAGTTCAAGACACAATATATGTTTGGGTGAGGTGGGTAATAATATAAATTTGAATTTTTAATAATATTTATAATGAAAGTTAAACGAATCGGATTGAACTGAATTCATGTTTAAATATTATTTTTCAAGTCAGACTCAAGTTTAATGACATAATATTTTGTGCAAATTCAAGCTAAATATTCTCTTACGAGGCAAGCCTTGTTGAATTGAAACTCATATTAGATCAAACTAAACTGCTAGACACATGACTGGTTTATTCGTAAAGTATTATAATATACTATTATATTAGTTTGAGGCCAAAGTACAAGGCTAAGCTTCTTTAAAAGTGGGACAAGTTATATATGGCTAGTGTAGGAAAAGTGATGGATTGTCATAAGAATTATAAATATTTAGTTTGTAACATAGTCTTTTCAAAAAAGTGGTATAAATTGTTGCGGCTCAGAAGAACAAAACCGACCGGACAATGGAATAGTTTCCTGATAGTGCAACAAGTTACCGGTGTTTCTGAAAACGAGTACTGCTTTGATAAGGGCAAAGCAACAATGGCCTCTTAGCTTCCTGGATAAAACCACAGAAGACCCATCATCCATGAGACCACCAAAGTTATTATGCCTTACAAGTACTGTTCGTCCACATGTATGTATAGGCACAACAAGGATGCAACCTTTTTAAGCTCAACAAGTGGTAGAGAAGCTAGCCTGTCTCTCCAAGGAGACAAATTCCAACCCATCCATCAATTGCCACAAACGCTTTCGTTACATGTGGCACAGAAACAACCCACGTGTACATCCACGGGGCGAATGCTAGCTAAAAGCGCCGGAAAAGCTCACTTGACATTGGAGTGAGCATGGCCAGGATATACTGATTATTGGGTCCAGCTCATAAGAAATGGGTTAGCGTTATGATATCTCATTACTCGACTCGGTTGTGGTAGGTTTTACTGGGTTGAAGGCGGGTTAGATCCGAACCAGTTAGAGGTTTTATCCAACCTAACCATCTTGAGTCTTTTACCTTATAAGTTTATGAAACTGATAGAAATAAGTGAGAGATTTATTACTCTGATACCATGATAGAAATAATGAGAGAGATATTATTGATGTGTATGTTGTGAATTACAAGAGACATCTATTTATAGAGGTAATAAGAATAGAATAAGAAACCCTAATATATGTGAGAAAGGAAACATAAATATAGGAAACTAAATATAGGAAACATAATATAATCTAACAGCCCCCCCTTAAACTCAATGCGGTGAAACAAGAAATGAGTTTGAAGCTTGATAGTATTGAGTTGTGGCGAGGGTTGCGGCTGCCGAGAATGTTTTCGAAGTAATGTGGCGAAGATTGAGGATGGAGGATGCGAGCCGTTCACGGCCGATGGCGGATGCCTGATACCCGTGTGTGCTGAATGATGCATGATGCCAGATACTTGATGCCTGATGGAAGATAGCGAGATAGGTTGATCAAGTGTGGGTTGATTCGAGCAAGAGGGTAGAGAAAGAGTGATGCATGATGGAAATAAGTGAGGGATTCGTGATGATTGCCAGATGCCTAATGGCTGATGGCGAGATATCAAATACCCAATGATTGCCAGATGCCTGATGGCAAGATAGCAGCTGCCCAATGATTGCCAGATGTCTGATGGATGATGGCGAGATAGGTTGATCAAGTGTGGGTTGATTCGAAAAAGAGGGTAGAGAAAGAGTAGAGATTGAGAGATTGATCGAAGTGGTGGAATCAAGATCAATTGATGACGAAGAAACGAGATTGTGCGAGGATTGTCTGCCGAAGCGAGAGGTTAGAGATTGCGATCGAGATTGAATTGCCTCGCCCACCCGTCAGAATCACGAATCATCGACGAGTGGGCAAAGCGAAATATGCGTAGAGATTTAACCAATAAACGATTATAGCTCTGATACCATGATAGAAATAATGAGAGAGATATTATTGATGTGAATGTTGTGAATTACAAGAGAACTCTATTTATAAAGGTAATAAAAATAGAATAGGAAACCTTAATATATGTGAGAAAAGAAATATAAATATAGGAAACTAAATATAGAAAACATAATATAATCTAACAGAAATTCAAAAATCAATTATAAACCAAGTAGGAATCAATTTTTTTACCAATTTATTGTCTTTTAACCTAAAATATTTCCAAATAAATCAAAACAACATATTCTCAATGAACGTGAAAAAAACAAATAATCATGCTGTAAAACAAGTGATCATAACATCAAGCAAACAAAAATACTCACACACTACACACGTTTAGTTTTACATTAAAAAATCAACATCATAACCAAATCAACAAATTATGATAAAAAGGCAAAAACCGCGAATAATCCTCATTCAAAATATGTCAAATATGTTATTTGATTATTGAACATCAACTCAAAGCAAGCAAGCAGATATTATTGCAATTAATACAAAAAAAATTAGGTCTATCTATCTGATTGGGTAATGAGTTGGGGACGGTTGGACCGGGTTATACATCTCCAACACACAACCCGGCCCAAATATTTGTGGGTTGCATTTTTGAACCTGTTACCCACCCGAACAGATTAAGTCTCATGGCGGACGAGTTGGGGTGGGTTAACGGGTTGGAATGGGTTGATGAGTATTCTTGCTCACCCATACTTGGCACTTACGAAACACAAATATTATATAAAAATTACTCATTGAATACCTTTTCTCCCTTCACTATCAGTTTTTTCTTTTCTAACAGCGCACTTAAAGTATGTGCGCCGTTAGAAAGAAAATTCGTAACGGCGCACCGGCAACAAAATGGTCAACGGTCAACACCTATTGTAACGGCGCACAAATACAGTGCGCCGTTACAAATGTTTATAACGGCACACTTTATTTGTACGCCGTTACTAGCGCAAATTTGTAACAACGCACACAGTATTGTGTGCCGTTACAATAGGTGTTGACCGTTGACCATTTTGTTGCCGTTATGGAAAACGGTCGGAAAGGAAGCCGTTGTTGTTACCGTTACTTTGTAACGGCGCATATAGATATGTGCGCCGTTACAAGTAATTTTGTAACGGCGCACAATGTTATGTGCGCCGTTACAAAAATGTATTATAAGTCTTGGCATAACCTCCCCTTCTTCTTCCTACAACTTCTCACAACAAATTTTCTCCCGACAAGGGTAATTTCGTAATTTTGATATTTTATAAATTTTCCCGAGCACCCTCACACAAATCTCCCGACAAGGTATGTACATATTTTTAAATAGTGCACTACATATAACTACAAATTTGTATATGATTTCATATGAATTTGTACGGTTTTGCTTGTATGAATAATTTGCATGTTAAATTTATTAAATTAGTTTTGGAATTGATGAAATAAATTACCCGATTCCATGAATTGCATGATAACATTAGTGTAAATTCTCCCGATTCCATGAATTGCATGATAACATTAGGGTCAATTCTCCCGATTCCATTAATTGTATGATAACATTAGGGGTAATTAGGTCATAAATGACCAAATAAGGGAATTAGGTCATAAATGACCAAACAAGGGTAATTAGGTCATTTATGTGAATTAGAAGGTACGTACATATTTTTAAATAATGCAATATTATGTAAATTAATTGTTAACCGAATTTATATATATTACATATATAGAATGGATCGGAGATGGATAGGATCCGTAAAAATGAGTGAGGAATGGATGAACGGATTAACCAGTTTTGTAAAATTTGCGAGGAAAAACGCTCCAAGAGATGGTGTGGGACGTTTCAAGTGTCCATGCACGAGGTGTTGTAATTCTGCTTGGCACGATATGGACACCATTTGCGATCATATATTGAGGAAAGATTTCCTTAGATCGTATAATGTGTGGTTCCGTCATGGCGAAGCCGAAGGAGCTAGCTCGAGGCGGAATTGGGATATCAGTTTGAGGGAAACATCGGCGAATCAGCCTTGTTCAACGTCGGACAAAAATCCAATATACGTTGATCATGTGCATCAGCTCGTGGATGATGTAGACCCAACTAGAGATGTAAGGATTGACGAGGACGAGGACGAACAATAGAACATTGGAATAATAACCGAAGTCGAGGAGGGAGTCGCTAAGGCAACCATGACAGCATACAACCGGTTGGTGACGGAGTAGCAAAAGCCGTTGTACGAAAATAGTGAGGATACTTCATTAGCAGCAATGTTAAGGATGTTGTCCATCAAGCAGAGCACCAGGATGTCTGACGAAGCTTTTACCAAGGTTGCCAAAGATTATTGTTCTACGTTACCCCAACCTAATATGTATCCATCTAGCTATGCAGCGGCGAAGTAGAAAATAAAGGCAATCCAACTGCCACACGTGAAATATGATGCATGTATGTACGGATGCACTTTGTACTATGGAACACAATCGCAACTCCAGACATGTGGCGTTTGTGGAGAAGCACGATACGCTAAAGTGGGAAAAAAATTAGTTCCGAAAAAGACGTTGTGGTACTTCCCATTGACTCCTCGACTTCAACGTTTATATCTTGCCCCAGAGACGGCTGAGTGGATGCGATGGCACGGGGAGCGGGAGAATGAGGACGATGAAATATTAGTACATCCATCGGACGATGCAGATCGGATTCATTTTGACGCTAAATACCCAGTATTTTCTGGAGAAATACGGAACGTGCGGCTGGCGCTGTCATCCGACGGGTTCTCTCCATACGGGCCTAATGCGACGAGTTACAGTTTGTGGCCTGTAGTCGCTATCCCGTTGAATTTTCCGCCCTCGATGGCTATGAGAAAGGAGTATAACATCCTCACCATATTGATATCTGGTCCAAAATCACCGGGAAAATGCTTAAATAACTTCATGCGTCCGCTGATTGACGAGTTGAACCATCTGTGGGAGCACGGAGCTGTCACGTGGGATGGTTCTAAGAAAGAGGCTGTTATCATGCGGGCTGCTATGATGTGGACAATAAGTGACTTCCATAGTTTGGGAATGTTGGGGGGCATCCAGACTGAAGGATATAAGACATGTCCTCTATGCTTGGACGAGATCGATTCTGAACACAATAACTCAAGAATCTCTTACCAAGGTGCTCGTAGATTCTTACCACCAAAACATCCGCTGCGATTTCAGCCGCATGCCTTTAACGGGAAGACAAAGACACGGAGAAGGCCTACCCTGCATTCAGGGGCTGCTGTACTTAGTGCGATTCTACGTCATCAATACCCACCGCCTAGTCTGCATTCGAAGTTCAGTAAACGAAAAGGTGGTGGTGTTCCTATATGTTGGTCTCATAAAAGCATTTTCTGGGAGCTGCTTTATTGGAAAACTCATAAAGTCAGACATGCGTTGGATTTGATGCATATAGAGAAGAACGTATGCGACAACGTCATAGGTACAGTTCTTGGAATTGCAGGGAAGACTAAGGATGACGTGAAAGCTAGGAGAACTTATGAGGAACAGGGAGTCCGGCAAGACCAATGGGTGCAAGACGGGGAGCTCTCAGATGCACCTTATGGCGTGGCGGGTCGTGATCGGAAGGAAGTACTGGAGCATATCCGAGCTGTTAAGTTTCCCTCTGGATATGCGGGAAGTCTAAAGAGCAAGGTGAATCCCGATGAGAAAAAGTTCCTCGGATTGAAGACCCACGATTGTCACGTGTTGATGCAACGTATCTTCCCCCTTGTCATTCCAAAGTACGTTCCGCCTTATGTGGTAGAAGCATTAACAGTGCTGGGCAAGGCCTTTCAATTGTAGTGCACGAGGGAACCGAGGAAAAAAGCCCTGAAAAAGGTTGGGGGAAGATATAGTGGTTCTAGTTTGTAAGTTGGAAACTATTTTCCCTCCTTCATTCTGTACAATTATGGTTCACCTTCTACTGCACCTCCCGGATCAAGTTTTGCGAACAGGCCCAGTTCATTTCACATGGATGTTTCCAATTGAACAAGATGATCCTTGACTTAGAAATATCATTTCCAATTACCATTGAACTATATAATCGAATATGACATTAACCTTCATATTTCGATTGTAGGCAACTTGGCGTGTACAAGAAAAGTGTGTGAAACTCGCGATATCCAGAAGGTTGTATAGCCTAACAGTACTTGATGCATGAGTCTGTCACATTCACTCAGATGTACCTTAACCGCGCCACTTCAGCCAACGAAACTTTTGTTAGTCCAGCTCTAGGTTTCAACTTATCAGTTGTTTCCCCACATGTACAAGTTAAGAGCATGGTGCGAAACGACAAATTGAGCACATCCGAGATGTTCTGGGCGAATTGGACAGTGATTGAGAATTGTGCCGAAGCAGATGCATTCGTAGAATCACATCGTGCAGGGTTCCGACGAATATACCCTAGGAAATCTCTTCAGGACCGAGTCATGTCCTTTGTCTTCGAGTGCCGCAAAATTGTACGTAATAGACATCAGGTTAACTTAAATTACCATATATAAATTTTAGGGATAACTCATTTATAATCCGTGTGCAGATGAGTGCTCCAGGGTGGCAACGAGTGTTGGTACTACTATCCAGAGGTCCTCGTTCGTCTGCCATTTATTCGCAGTGTACTGTTAACGGCGTCAAATTTTTATGCTTGAGAATCGACCAGGGCCGGAGAAATCAAAATTCAGGGGTCATGATTGAAGCAAACGACATATGTTACTACGGTGTTCTTATGGACGTATGTATCCTTACCTACTCAGAAGGCATGCCAGTCGTTCTATTCAAGTGTCGGTGGTACAACGAATGGACAGTCAGAAAGGACGCAAATGGATTCATTTCGGTCAACACGTCCACAGATCGTCACAAACAAAACCCATTTTGCCTTGCTTTAATGGCAAAACAGGTATACTATATCGACGACCCTAAATCTGGACCGTGGAAGGTTGTGAACGTCGTGTCGCATAGGGGTCACTACAAACCGAGCAGTTTAGCCCGTGCCGGTGACGACGACCTGGAGTTTGAAGTCGGTGAACTTTACCAAGAAGATCGAATTGACATCGTCACACCGGGTGGTATCACTATCGACCTAACAAACTTAATCCGGTATCCACCGCCAGTACCTCCAGTTGAGAACGATGAAGAAGACGAAGAAACCGACCACGACGACGAAGAAACCGATGACAGCGATTTGGAAGGGCATGAAGATTATGATTCAGCCGACTCTGATACTTAATATGTATATGTATGTTTGATTGGTTATGAATAAATGGTTTTTTTAATCTATGAATTGTAAAGGGTAATTTTGTCATTACAGATTTTGAAATAAGACTGTTTTTTTTCCCTAAGTGTGGATTTGTAACGGCGCACATTACACTGTGCGCCGTTAAATTGTAACGGCGCACAGTGTAATGTGCGCCGTTACAAATCCACACTTAGGAAAAATCAGATTGTTAACTTTTGTTCTTTGAAATCGGGTTTTTGATCCCGATCGAGATTCATACGTTGAACATAGTACCCTGAAATTATGAAACATGAACTAACAAGTCATTACGCTCAAATTGGTACGGTCGGATTAACTTTTGGATCGACATAAATAAAATGATAATATTTTTATGTGTTTGTAACGGCGCACATAGGCAAAGTGCGCCGTTACAAAAAGTCAAATGGGCTAGTCAACTATGTTGACTTCCCATTGACCGATTAGATCTAGATCCATACATTATCGGAATTGACTGAAATTTTGGCATATGAAGTACACATTCATTGCGCTCCTATCCGTACGGTTGGGTTAAAACTTTGTTTTCAACATATTCCACTTTCGTTGAAAGCGTGAGTTTAGGGTTTAGGAAAGTAAAACTCACAAAAACCCTAAACACATTAATGATCAAACGTTCGGTAGATTAATATATATTTTTTGATTCGAAACCGTTCAATTAGTTGGAAATTACATATACGTGGTATAGTACAAATTTGAAGAAAATCAAACCACGGGAAGACCGCTTATCATTCACGATCGAGTTTAGGTTAAATTTAGGGTTAAAGTTTGTAACGGGGCACATAGCAATATGCGCCGTTACAAAAGTGGCGCCACGCGAAAAATCAAATTTCGCGAAAATTTAAACTTTCCGCGGATATTTTCATTGTAACGGCACACACTTATGTGCGCCGTTACAAAATTTTGTTTGTAACGGCGCACACGGGTATGTGCGCCGTTACAAACTTGTTGACCGTTGGGTCAGACAACGGTTAGAAACAGCTCGTTTTCTGACCGTTACGGTTTGTAACGGCGCACATAATAGGGTGCGCCGTTACAAAAATTAGGTCTAACGGCGCACATACCATTGTGCGCCGTTACACTTAAATTTTGTAACAGCGCACACTATTATGTGCGCCGTTACAAAATCGCAGATAAATATCGGGCAGAGCCCTCCTTCTTCCTCCTCTGTTTTCCGATTACAATCTCTTCCTCCTTCTTCCTTGTCGTCGCCGTCCCGCCGTCACCGTCGCCGGACCTTGCCGTCAAAGAGGTAAATGATTTTTTATTTTGAAAATTTGTATGAAAATTGAATATGTTAGAATTGTATTTGTATGAAATTGAAAATAGATAATATGTATGAAATTGTATTTGTATTAATAGGTAAGTTAGAATCGAAAATGAAAATTTGTATGAAATTGAAAATTTGTATGAAATTGCATGTTTAAATGGAATTGCATGTTCATATGTAAGTTAGAATTTGTATGAAATAGCATTTTTAGGGGTATTTTTGGAATTACAAAAAAAAAATACCCATTAGGGGTATTTTTAGAATTATTAAAAAAATTACCCATTAGGGGTATTTTTGGAATTACCAAAAAAAATGCCCATTAGGGGTATTTTTGGAATTATTTAAAAAAAGCCCCTTAAGGATATTTTTGGAATTATAAACAAAATTGCCCATTAGGGGTATTTTTGGAATTAAAAAAAATTGCCCATTAGGGGTATTTTTGGAATTATTAAAAAAATTGCCCATTAGGTGTATTTTTGGAATTATTTAAAAAATTGCCCATTAGGGGTATTTTTGGAATTATTAAAAAAAATTGCCCATTAGGGGTATTTTTGGAATTATTTAAAAAATTGCCCATTAGGGGTATTTTTGGAATTATTAAAAAAATTGCCCATTATGGGTATTTTTGGAATTATTTAAAAAATTGCCCATTAGGGGCATTTTTGGAATTATTTAAAAAAATTGCCCATTAGGGGTATTTTTGGAATTATTAAAAAAATTTCCCATTAGGGGTATTTTTGGAATTATTAAAAATTTGCCTTAAAAGGGTTATTTCGGTCAATTTGACCTTAAATTAGGGTTATTTCGGTCAATTTGACCTTAAAAGGGTAATTCGGTCATTTTGACCTTCAAAAGGGTGATTCGGTCATTTCCGGCCGAATTAGGGTTATTTCTGTCAAATTGACCTTAAAAGTGTTATTCGGTCATTTTCACCTTCAAAAGGGTAATTCGGTCATTTCCGGCCTAATTAGGGTTATTTCGGTCAAATTGACCTTAAAAGTGTTATTCGGTCAATTCCGGCCAAATTAGGGGTAATTCGGTCAATTTGACCTTAAAAAGGGTAATTCGGTCAACTCCAACCGAAGTAGGGGTAATTCGGTCAATTTGACCTTAAAAGGGGTAATTCGGTCATTAAATGACCTTCTCTTGCTTACAATTACAGATAATGGAGCCTAGACGTAAGGCACCTAAGGCCAGGGCACCTATGCGAGCCAGAATGGACATTCCATTCTTCGAGACTTCACAGGCGGCGGAGTTACATGATGAGATGTACACTCCGTCACCGCCGCAGCCGACTCAGCCCACTCAGCCGACTTATCCGGGAGATACGGAGGTTGACTGGCAGTTCCAGGTCGTGGATCCTCGGAGTTTCCAGGAGATGCTCGGAGACGTCGCAGGACCCTCCGAAGAGGACATTGAGCCGGATGAGTCAGAACTCCCGCTGAACGAGTGGAGGCTCCTTCCCCTCGAGTACAGAGAGATTCCGAGGTACGAGTTGTACTTCGATTACAAAGTGGAAGTCGACTGCCTAAACACGAAGAGCTGGAAAGCCAGGGCAAGAAAGGAGCAAAAGGTCGACCTCAACATAGAGCAAGAAGAGAGAGCAGTTCACCAGAACGGAGGTCCGTTGCTCTTGACTTAGGAAAACGGCCGACCACGTGTCGCAGGAGGAATGTTTTCAATGGAAAAGGTGAAGGCGATTATAGGGAAATTCGCTCGGGAACGCGACGCTTCCTACCAGACGTTTGGGGATTTGCCGGCGTCTGAGTTCCAGTCGTTTTGGAGGAGTTTTAAGGTAATTTCAACATTTACTCACATTTTTTTTCAAATGCCACGTATTATAAATATTGACGTGATGTTTGTCAATTTCAGCGTTTGTTTGCAGTGACCGATTCGGTTGAGCTTAAGGGTTGGATTCGTGAGGCGGCCAAAGGCGCTTACAAGGAGCGAAAATCGAACATGAAGTGGTTTTACAAGCTCTACGTCGACCCTACTAGACTGGACCGTAATGGGATTCCCAAGTGTCTGAAAGGGAAGAAGCCCCAGTGGCGGTGGCTCGTTCATCATTTTGATGCCAACGAGGTATATTACTAATTTCATATTTAATAGGTTTAATTTCAATTTCATTTTTTCAATTAATTCAATTTACTTTAATTTTTTTTCAGGAAGAAATTGGGTCTCAAATGAGTACCATTCGGAGGAGCGAGAACAAATTAAACCACCACACTGGCAAAGTCCCATTTCGACGTCTTTGGGAGAGGATGACGGAGGCCGGGGAAGTGGAGGTCTCCAAAAAGTTGGAGGCCTTACTGAAGGCTCACAAGGTCCCTAAGCCTGGTGATGGTGCATAGGAGGGAGAGGAGGAACTCAACCCGAAGCTTGTAAGTTTCATTATTTTTTTTAATTTTAATATTTAAATTTATTATATTAATCAATTTTTTTTTTGCAGCTTTACATTAAGAATGCGCTTAGGGATTGGAAGAATGACGAGGCGAACTACAACGAGGATGGAACGGTGAACAAGATAACCGACGCTGAAGAGGATGAGGTCATGCGACTAGCTGCCGAGCATGTTCGCGAGATCGAGCTTGCCAGAGGAGTTACCATAGAACCCTCCAGAGGACGACGCATCCGGGGTTGCGGGAGTGATTACGAGGCACCGCCAAGACAGAGAAGACGTTCGACCTCCTCAGATAGTAGTCAAGCGGAGATTGTGGAGCTCCGGACTCGACTCACCCAACAAGAAGAGGTTATTACGAAACTTCGCGCTGAGGCCTCCCAAAGACAGGCTGAACGTCAGACTCATACCGTCCAAAACCAGCAAACCGAGCACATGTTCCGGTACTTCCAAGAACAGCTGAAGTTACTAAATCCTAATGCCGCCCTTCCACCTCCATTTGACCCGACTAGGTCTATAGATCCTAGAGGCCCGTCGTCATAGATATTATGTAAATTAAATAATGTATTAAACAATTTCAATATTAATATTAATTTCATTTTCATATTATTTTTAATTTTTAAATATTTAAATAAAATAAATAAATTTTTTTTTAAAAATAAATATAAATAAATTTATATTTATTATTTTTTAAATATTTTTTTTATTATTCTGTATTGTTTGTAACAGCGCACAAACGTTTGTGCGCCGTTACAAAGCGTAACGGCGCACTAATGGCATGCGCCATTACGAAGTGTAACAGCGCACTCTGTTTGTGCGCCATTACGGGTTGTAACGGCACATGCCGTCAGTGCGCCGTTAGAACTTATAACGGCACCGTCATCGTACGCTACGGTGACGGTAGCCTTTGTAGCGGCGCACTAACGTCGTGCGCCGTCACAGTTTGTAACAGCGCACAGACGGATGTGCGCCGTTACAGTTTGTAACTGCGACGTTGTAACGTGCGCCGTTACAGACGTTTTTGTGCGCTGTTACAAACTGTAACAGCACAGAAAACCTCTGTAACAGCGCACTATACGTGCGCCGTTACAGAGGGAAAAACTGACTGTGCTTGTAACCTATTCTCATTATGCTACGCCATAAATGGTCAATTATAAAGGAGGCAATTGCTTGCAACTATAAAGGAGGCAATTGCTTGCAACCAAGTTCTTACTCCATCACATAAATAATCTATAGCAGCTGAAGTATAATGTTCAATTGTTACAAGACTGTTAACACATTGAATAAACAAAGTTTACGCAACAACAATACATATAAGCCAGAAGAATACTTTATCACGTTTAAGGTATAATATGTATATAAAATTTGTCGCAACCCTTTATTAAGATGTAGAATTTTCATTACATTTACATTGAACGGTCTCCCGCTCCACATTGAATCCCATCATATTCGAATCGCTCCATCCTAACCCCAAACTTTACATCGTTACGCTCACACTACTAGAAATTAGGCTATATCGCCGGTTTGATAAAACCATAGCTGGCGAGATGTTCAATATCTCGCCGGTTTGATGAAACTAACCTGGCGAGATATTGCTGATATCGTCGGGTTGGCTTCACCAGTCAACGGGCGAATTATGACCACAACAGTCATATCCTTTCCCGGCGAGATATTGCGCAATATCTCGCCGGGAAAGGTAAAACCCTACGTGGCGAAATATTCAATATATCGCTGAGTATGTTTCACCAAATTCAATTATAAAAGAGTAGAGAAATTTCACCAAATTCGTGGCACGTGGTCATAACTTTATATCTTACTACTGAGACCTTCGAATACAAACTCCATAGTTCCTAATATAGTATTGTGTCCTGAACACGCTGACCACAAACCAGCTCAATCCTACGGGGAATCAATCTTCGATTAGGCTCGTGAACGGGATTTGAACCCGTGACCTCAAGATTATGAGCCTTGCGAGCTACCAAACGGCTCTACCCTGTCCTGGCTAGAAGAACTAGGAATGATCGAAGATACAAACAAAACCAAGGATTGAATGCACCCCTATCGCATATCTGTATAAATAGTATAGCCCATTTATACATAATGGTACAAGGTCCCCCTTGTGATCATTGATCCTATAAAATATAAGAATCGACGAATCAAATGATATTTTCGTTCCAATTAAGGTTATGAGCCTTGCGAGCCACCAAGCTGTTGTACTTCGCGTTGCGGGGACGAGATTTGAACTCGTGACCTCAAGATTATGAGCCTTACAAGCTACCAAGTTGTTCTACCCTGCCATGACTAGAAGAACTAGGAACGATCGAAAAGACAAACAAAACCAAGGATTGAATGCGCCCCTCTCGCATATATGTATAAATAGTATAGCCCATTTATACAGAATGGTACAAGGGCCCCCCTGTGATCAGTGATCCTATAAAATAAAAAGATCGATAAAGCAAATGATATTTTTGTTCCAATTAAGGTTATGAGCCTTGCGAGCCACCAAACTGCTGTAGTGTGTGTTGCGGGGACGGGATTTGAACCCGTGACCTCAAGATTATGAGCCTTGCGAGCTACCAAGCTGCTCTTCCCCGCCCTGACTAGAAGAACTAGGAACGATCGAAGAGACAAACAAAACCAAAGATTTAATGCGCCCCTCTCGCAGGCAAGAAGGATTTCTGGCGAATGATAGGAAGGGAGTTACAAAGCCTGCTTCCTCTTCTCCTTTTGCTCTTCCTTCTTGCCAGCTTGGGCTGGTGGAAATATTTTAAATTGAAAGAAAATCTTTAGGATAAATCAATGCAATTGGGGCAGTATTTTTTTTATAATAGGGTTCAAATCCTGCATTTTCGAATTGTTAGCTATGTCATTTCCATAATATAAAAGATCCGGTCAAAATATGAAATATGATAAGAAAAGTAATGTGAGAAAGAGAGAGATCTAAAATATGAGAGTGGATTCCAAGCTTGCATTATATTAATATATTAATTAATATATATTTTTGTATATAATAAAGTATGGACGTCCCCTATTAAGATGTACTATTAAACCGAAATTGGGATTGTCCGCTAAGAACTACGGTCGAGCAGTTTTTGAATGTCTTCGCGGTGAACTTGATTTTACTAAAGATGATGAGAACGTGAACTATCAACCGTTCATGCGTTGAAGAGACCATTTCTTATTTTGTGCTGAAGCGATTTATAAAGCACAAGCTGAAATAGGTGAAATCAAGGGGCATTACTTGACTAGACAAACTCAAAAAATTGCAGAAATTCTCCCTATTTTTCTTTTCATCAATCAACTAAATTCAGGGTATCTCTCACTCTCTTAAATCTAGGTTCTCTCACTCCCAATTTCCTTATTGTTACCCCCCTTTTAAAGAATGACAATTAGGATTTCTCTTTCATGTAAAATCTTAAGAATATAAATTTTGTGCCTCCACTTAGTTGAATATTGGTATAGACATCAAGCTCCTTTATTGGTAATGCCCCCGAGGACATATCAGAACTATTACCATCCGTGTAAATTTTACTATATCAGATAACTTGTCTTCAAGTACTACTCTGAGCTAATAGTATTCCACATCAATATATTATAACTTTACATGAAACATAAAACTCTTACTCAATTGAATCACAGTTTAGTCATTACAATATACCATATAGACATGTTACTTGAAATCGAGTTCCACAATGAATCTTTTCATCTAAAAAGACTCTTAACATACTTCAGTTCTTGTAATATATTCAATCTCTGTCGTAGGGGGTGCAACATGCTTCTATAGCCTTGTTTTAAGAAAAAGTGTGAGTGTTCAAATCACACATTTCCGAAAACACACAACTGTACGTAATCAACAAGTAATAAACTAGAAGCAATTAGTTTGAATTCCATAGGGACTAAACAATGGTGTTGTTACCTTAGCATTATATGCGAATGTATAAACTACTCTACTCAATTTGTATGTATGTGTGTGATTGTAAAGTTTGATTATCAATTCAAAACTAAATGTAAATCAATCGAGAACAAAATGGGTGAATATAGAGCGTAAATTATCAATAATATCAAGGGTGCTAGACAAATGCAAGGTTCAATTAAATAAGAAGGCAAAAGTCCTAAGCATGCATTTGTGAATAACCTATGTCATGAACATCAAGTCCGCCTCTCGATATTGGAAATGATCTAACCTCAGGTTGATCTTTACCTTCTTGGGATTAATTTTGACTTGAGACCGCATTAGCTCGACAATCTCGAACTAAGGGTTGTATATGTGTGTCTTGTTGGAGAGATCTGAACCTTACCTAGGAAGGACACCCAAGGAAAACCCAGACACACACATTAGAGCCCACATTTGACCTAAAAGACTAGCCTATTAGGTTTAGGGTCCAATGTGTATATAAATCATCCTTATATCTTGTAATCTTCCGATGTGTGATTTTGAACTCACATGTGGCATAACAATCCCCCCTCCATTTTAAGTCACATCACATCGGGCTGGCTCCCCCTAAGCCTATACTTTTAATTGGTCTAGTCGATCCCACAAGAGCCTTTTCCATCCTATAGGCCCTCACCACGAGTTCCCGGCCCACTTACCTAGGAGGAGCACCCAAGGAAAGCCCATACATACATTAGAGCTCATCTTTGACCCAAAAGACTAGCCTAATATGTCTAGATCGTATGTGTATATAAACCCTCATGATAACTTGTAATCTTTCGATGTGTGACTTTAAACTCACATGTGGACATAACATGTCTTGCTACGAGCTCGAGCCCTAACCCTCACCTATTTCCATTACTATATGTCCCTCTCGAGAATCGATCTAGCAACTATGATGAACCATTTTAAAAAGCCAAAATAGGATAGTCAAAATAAACACAAGGCAAGTATAATCCACAAATTTCAATAACCTAGAACTAATACCTCAAATATATCGAAAATCAACCATACAAAGTTTAGCATCTATGATCAAGGACATTATCGCTCAACCACAGTGCTCACATCAAAGGTAAAGTAAATATCATAAGAGTTGCAAATATAAAACTCCATAAACATGCCTAAAGTCAAAAGAGATGAGAAATTGCTCAAGCAGTCTTCAATCTTAATATAACTTTAATCTCATGTTCCTTTTTTATGCTCCCCTAAAGTGATGATGATGGAATCTTGGTCGACAAACCTTCTCTTCAAGCTTGTGACTTAAGAAATGTTCTCCAAAACTAAGAAGAAGATGATGTAAATTGATCGATGGGAAAGTTGGCTGATTGGTGGCTGGTTCTCAGAATATTAGGTCAAATCAACCATTGTACGCCTCCCCAAAAAAGCTATTTCGGTACCTGTCCCTGGCTTCAGGAAACTGCTCTAGTCCTTGATTCGGGCCAGAGCGGGTCTGGAATTTGATACAAATTGGTGCACCTGACGGAGCACACTTTTGACTCTTTTTTATTCGATGTGGCCTTCATGAGATACTCTCCAATTAAACTCTTATTTCTGCATCTGCAAGACTTAAACAAAAACTTTACGATAAGCGTAAGATATCTCTATTTCTTAAAAAAGAATAAGGAGAGACGATATCGAGTTTAGGTGTCGAAATAGCATCCTGATGAACCCACGTCACCTGCAAGTTTCATCAATTAACCCGAGGTATATTTTCTACTATACATTTCCTCTCATATTTGACTCAACCTATCCGACTGACAATAGTTCTCCACTTAAAATGAGTCTGTAAATACTATACCTCGAAAATTTCTCATAAAGCACTTGAATGTATTTTAGTGTTTTCAACTCGGATTTGACAGAAAACGGCTCACAATACTAACTTCATAAACTACGTCAGGTCTTATACACGCTATTGTATACATCAAACTTTCAATTGTTGTGGAATACATTACTCTGTCTATGTCGTACATATTCTTCTTCGTAGGTCTTTGTCGCGTGCTCAACTTAAATTTCCCTTTACTTATTAATATAATGACATTAATTATAATAAATATTAATAACAATAATTTTTATGTAAAAATAATAAATATTTTTATTAATTTGTTATTGTTAGTTTATAATTATCAATTATTAATTTAGATTTATATTCATAATTGGTTTACATAATTCCAGTAGCTTCGTTTTCTCCAAACCCCTCCAACGCCACTATCGTGCTCGCCTCCGGCCACTATCATAGCTAACCCAATGGAGGGAAAAGGAACACCGCCACAAAGTCAATATCGCTAACAATAGAGAAGAAGACGGCGTCGTAAAGATTGGTCTGCGTGAAGGCTAAGATTTGCTAACCCCAACCATCCAGTTTGATTTTCTCTATTAGTCGATCGTTGCCAATTTTCGATTTTTAAATTCAGATATCCAGATATGAACAAAATCATCGCCAATTTACCTCACTGAATCCCAGTCCGATTCTCCTCGTTGATCCTCTTCCGCCTGATTCCTTTGGCAAATCTCGTTCCCTCCCCGAACTCCTCAGCCTGGATCTCCCTTGCACATTTAAAAAAAATTATTTACTATTTAATTTGTGAAATTACCATTATAATCTTTCGATTTAATTTCATTATGGGGGTACAATTGTCATTTCACAATAATGAATATTTTTTTTATAAGTAGTATTTTCTAAATATTTGGAAAAATACTAACGAAAAATCCAAAAACAAATTAACGAAATTTAAAAACGTGGAAAATACGAAGATAGATATAGTCAAATAGAAACGAAAAATATTTAGGTATGGTAATCTGTCATTTTCTTTAAATCAGATGGATACGACAATATTCAAACTCATAACCTCTCCTACGAAAGTGTGTCTTATACCACTGGAGTATCCTCACAAGGACAACTCAAATGGAGTTAGTTTGATATATTTAAAACCCGACTCAAATCGAAGCTGTAAACTTGAGATGGTACGGCCATTAAAATGGTAATGAAAACAAAAGGATATCACCTCTTACAATTATATGGGTTACACAAAGTATAATAAATGAGTAGCATGACTTGGGCTATTCATCTGAATAACGTTGTAGCTGATAAGCCCAAATATTGTCTTTTGAAATGAAAAGTTTTCTCCAACACAATTCAACGAAGTATCTGTCTTTCCGATATTTCACTAAAACAATTAATATAAGTCAACAAAGGTGTGAGATCACGAGGCTTTATTAAATTTAGAGAGACATTACTTTTTTTTCTATTTGTGGACCAAATTGAGCAATTTGGTCGATAAATTTAGTCCATATATAAACAAACCTATTAGGGACACTGAAATGACTCAAGAATTGAGTGACGAAGATATTTTTGGGAGCATATCCCGATATCCTTATGGGGAAAGATACTCATGGGGATGCCTTACACGTGTCACCCAGAAATCCCACTTGATGTGACAGTCTACCTTACAACCAAAAATCCCACTTTTTTTTTTCAAACCAAACAAGCAGAGAAAAATTATTTGAGATTTTTTGTTTCTTTAACTTTTGTAATTAGTTTAGATATTATATTTTTTAGAGAAAACACTTATATTATTAAACATCTAACCACAAAAGTATTGAAGAGTGTAAAATTGGGTTGCACATATCAGGCGGGCTCCACACTAAAAGTTCAAAGTTATAATTGGGTTTGATCATATTTTTTATATACAAATGTGAGACTTTATATTCTCAACAAAGAGTTTCGGGCTACAGTTAGGCCTCCGACAACCAGCTCGGGTCAGAACAACCTGTGGCAAGACCTGCTTGAGAACCCCAGAGAAGGGTCCTGAAGATAAACGTGGATGGTGGTTCAAGTATTTTTTTTTAAACTCACTTAAAATATTCATATCATTTAATTATTTAAAGCAATTTTAATTAAATTTTAAGATTATTTTAGAGGAGGTTAAAATAATTGTTTCATTGACTCTACGAGTGTGTCAACCTAATAGCATATCATCATGGTAGAGCTCATAAGACTTGCACGAATATTTTTCTAGTTGAAGATACAATCAGGGTTAAATAAAGAATTTCTAACTAATCATCTGGTCGCCTTATTTTCTGATCGTCATACATAACGGATTGATACATCAACTATCTATGACAAGAGCTGACAGTAAAAAATAATAGGACAAATATAGGAAGGGATAGGGAGCGGTCCCTAAATTTCATGAACCGCACCTTGACAATCCAACTTATTTGAACCCGAGGATGATTCTCAACTTGATTAGTACAATATTTTTAGAATTGTTCGTTTGACTAACATCTAGAAAATTTTGGTAAAATTTAATTTGTTTTTCTGATTGTTGCTAATCTATTGCTTGGTCCAATTCACGATTGTTGGTAGAAATGAATTGACGACGAAAGAGCATGATTGTTGTGTTTAATTTATGTTTTAATCTTCAATTCACCCCCATATTTTTATTTTAAATGAGTTGAAGGGAATTGCAGTAAAGAAAATAAAGTGATCTTGTGAATGAGTTGATAAATAAAGAACGTGGAACTCGAAAGCTTTTTCAAATCACAATTATAGGACTTGATGAACTGGGCTCTACTATAAAGGAACACTACTTTTTGACAGCATTATGAAATTGACATTACTGGTTAGGTTAGCTATATATGGGAATTGGTGTTTTTAGAAGCGGACAGACTGTCGACCGTAACTAACGAACCGTCTTGCTCGGATTTTTCGATCGTTCATAAAGTTCTGACCGGTGATGCAACCCGACAATTACACTCTATTCTTTATGTTTCCATCACGTCTGCGATCTACGTTTCACCACTAAATGAGTTTGTAGCTTTGAACAACGACGACCAAGTACAATACATTCTTTTACGTCGGCTCCTTCAACCAAACAACTTAAAATATCGAATAAAAACATAACATGTATTGACCATGGGTAATTTTGAATTTTTAAAAATATAGCATGACATATGCAGCTCACATGAGTTGAATTTGGCTACCAAAGCAACATGTTGAATAAGGAAGTGACTAAACAATTAAGAAGGTTTAAAAATTAAGTATTTTTTAAGGGAGTCTAGGTATGCAAACTATATATTTTTAGGGAAAAACACAAATATTATCATCAAGCAATTAATCCGGCAGGACGCCGGACAGCCGAAGCAACATATGTGGGACAGATCACGCACCGTTATCCCAGCTATTGTGAGTAGTTTATGAGTTATGGAGTTACAAGAGCGATAAACAAAATAAATAAATAAACACTTGTCCCAAAAGTGGACATGATGTAGCACCTATCGCTAATGATATCTCCAAAGATGTCTAACTCGACCCGTTTAACATTATGCAAAATAACGATCTCTAGCTCATATGGATATGAAAAGTTTGTGATCCCGCTGCAGAATGTTTTAACCATGGCTCCACGATAACCCCAGAGACCATTCAACTCGAACTAGTTAGTATCACGCAGAGCCACGACCTCCACCTCATACAGATAGAAAAATCCTGTGATCTACCACTACTAGAATTTTGTCACAAGGACGGCGCACAAAGTGCGCAGGCGGGAGGTCAAAAAATGCATGTAGAAGGTAAGGACGGCGCACAGTGCGCAGGCGTTGCCTCACTGTTGCTAGCTCGCAGTTATAAGACAACGACTGCGCACACGTTTATTTGAGTACGCAGTTAGAACTTAAGAACGGCGCACTTACAAGAGTGCGTTGTCCTTAGTTAACAATTGTGCTCGTGTTCATGTGCGCAATTACTTCCTAAGGTTTACACACATGTACATGTGCGCAGTCGTTAACTAAGGACAGCGCACTCTTGTACGTGCGTCATCCTTAAGGCAGTGTGTTTAAAAAAAATTATTGCAGAAAATTGGAATGCCAAAATCCAATTCTCTGCAATAATTCTTTTAAAACCTCACACAAATATTACAATAGACATTACAATTGTAATGCCAAAAATTCACAAAAGTTAAATCTATTTATAAACCAAAAATCAATTCACAAGTGTGTACAAAATTTCTGCCATTCACAATTCTATTGATGATCAAGAAATTATAGCACAAAAAGTTCAACCAATATGGACATTACAATTGTAATGCTAACCGTCCCCAAAAACTAACAATTCTCAAAAATCAACAATTGTAAATACCATACCTATTCTCAAAAACTAACCATTCTCAAAAATCAACAATTGTAAATATCATACCTATTCTCAAAAACTAACAATTCTCAAAAGCCATCAACTATTCTCAAAATAATGTTTACCGTCAATCTTCACCGTCGACATTTTCATCATCTTCCTCATCCTCACTTGACGATTCTGCATCAAACATAGGTACAACAGAGTATGAACGCCAAGAATAGTGTAGATGACTAAACATTAAAAGGGGAAATACTAATTCGAGCCAGAAATAATGCTAGCAATGGCCTCTCTAACATCATCATCATCCTGAAACTTACTACTGACAAATACAATTGGGTTAAGGACACAAAATGACAGCATTTAAAGTTAGAATTTTTAAAATCCCTATATTGTTATAGCATGTACACATGATTATTTTCTACGGTTGAAAGTAAAAAAGAACAACAAGAGATATTCATATTACAAGGACTTTAGTTGCAAATTGGTGTATCCTCATCAATCTATATAACGTAAAGCTAACCAGTCAAACTCAAAGCTCCATTCACTATCAATTCAGCTGATAACCTAATTCTCAACTTTTAGCTTCAAATCAAATTACCGAGACATAAATTTCTTGGAAAACATATAATATTCCCTAAGACCCTGTTGAATAATCATGAATCAAACCCTAAAAATATAAACCACACATTTATAATTTATTTCCACAATTCTACCCAAATTTCATCAAAATCAGTTCACCATTCAGAACCTAGCCCCAAATTATCAGATTAGTCAACAATCAGAGCACAACAAATCATCAATCGAGACAATATATACATCAAAAAGTTATGCATATATAATCCAAAAATTGAAAAAAATAGAGTTTCTTACCTTGACAGGTGATGTGGGCCCGTATGGAGTCCCGTGTCATTGATCCGCCCCCACATTTAGAGCCGGATCGGCTTCGTCACGGGCTTAAAGAGCCCAATTTGTACCACTTTTACGCCCTCGGGTGTGTTGATGTGAATGTGCAGATTACAGGTAAAAAGGGTCAACAAACCAAGCAAACGCGAGGAGTCGGGAAAGCAAGATAGCAAGAGACAAGGAATGGGCAGAAGTGATGATCGTTACAGTGATCGTTACACTGTTCAAATTCGGGACAGTGAGTTGTAACAAAGCTGTAACGACGGTGTAACGCCGTTGTAACGAAGATGTAACGATCGTTACACCACTGTAACGATCGTTACACCACTGTAACGATCGTTACACCTACCAGACGCAAAAGAGGCTATTTACTGCAGACTCGACGCGTTGTTGGAGACCCAGAGAGTATTGGGAGAGGAGACGAGCTACAGCAGAGGGAGAGAAACGAACTTGATCAAGCAAGGAGCAATTGGGGGCATTTAAGAGAAGCTCTAATCCGCTCAAGGGAGATCAAGGTGCAACCACACGACGCGTAGCAACCCAAGGATCAAGAGAGCTTCCATCTTCAAATATTTTCAACCTTTTGGTTCTAGGGTTCTTTGTCCACTCTCTTATACATTGTTTCTATGATTTGTGGATCGAGCACCATGATTATGGGCTAACTACCCTTAATCATGGGTGCTAGGTTTCGAACTATGTTACTTTGAGAATTTTAATAATGAACTAAGTATTATGTGCATGTATGATTGATTCAGAGTTCTTAATGCTTGTGATAGTCGTTGACGAATGATTATTGTTTGATAAAGTCATGTTGTCGAGTCCGAGAGGACCGGTGGGTGACGGACTTGCTTCGAGTCGAAAAGGTTCAAGTCTTCGGAACCTTTACCCTTTTTATGCATAGCTTAACGTGGGTTCTTGTTAGTGACCTCCCTAAGAGGGGTGAAAATTATCCCGAGCTTAGACTAACACCACACCGAGAGGAGGTGTTAGTGACATTGTTGCATAAGGTTCAGCATATTCACATTTTACTAAGCCCATAGTTGAGATTATCTTAGTGACATAGTGACCTAGCACCCATGGTTCCACATCTGAATAGTTTCTATAAAGCGTCTCGCATTTACTGTTATAATTTATATAAGTTAAAAAGGCATATCAAATTAGTAGTTATCTACGTATCGCTGATCTCCTGATATAAGCTGATGTTATAAGTTGATCTCTGTGGATTCGACCCGGTCTTACTGGTTATCACTTGTAACGACCACGTGCACTTGCGCGTTATCGGGTGCCTGTAGACCACTGTCTACGGTCCCAACAAGTTTTTGGCGCCGTTGCTGGGGACCTAACATTTAATATCAGTTTAGATTGTGTCGTCAATTGTTACGTTTTTTTGTCTTATTTATTTTTAGTTTATTTTCCCTAAAGTTCAGTTGTCTGGATTTCATACTATAGGTGCGAACGTGCATGACCCGTTCATCAAGAGCACCTGAATTCACGTACAATCCAGAAATTGAAGCAGCATGCAGGCTTAACAACGCTCGAAGAAGAACCCGTCAGCCAAGTACGCAACAACAAGACTCAGATAACATGAGTCTAAACGGCGAGGAGGCGACCAATCAAGCCAACCGAAATCAAGCAGCAGCCAATGTTGGCAGTGATGGTCAGATCCCTCGAGGCATGGTGCCACCCTTTCAGCCAGGTATACAACTCAACGCCAACGCAAATCAAGCGCAAGAAAGGGGAGCACTACAGTACAACCCAAATCTTTTTTAATTGAGGTCGGTGCACCGGAGCATGCTAACGGCGATGAGCCAATTCAATGGGTTGTCGAAAGAAGACCCACACCTGCATTTGCGCAGGTTTGAGCAGATATGTGATGCCACTGGAGCAGGAGTGCCAAGGGATCTGCTAAGGTACAAGCTATTTCCATTTTCACTGGCGGGAGCAGCCAGTGAATGGTTTATGTCACTAAAAATTGAAGATACACAGAATTGGCCAGTTCTCCAGAGACTATTCCTAGGGCAATATTTTCCTCCTATGAAGACAGCCAAAATCAGAGGAGAGATTTTTGGGTTCCAGCAATTTGATAGGAAAACCCTACATGATGCATGGGAGAGGTATAAGGCACTACTGCGAAAGTGCCCCAACCATCAGCTAAACTTGTATGTCCAGAATGAGCTATTCTACAATAGGTTGGATTCAAGTTCTCAGTTGATTATAGATGTCGTAGGAGGAGGCCCACTTATGAGCAAGGACCCTGAGGATGCATACGCTCAGAATGAGCTGTGTGCGAACAATAACTTTATGTACCACATGGAACGAAGAGCTCCAGCACATCAAGCTGCATTTGTTGATGACAGTAAAGCGGTTTTAGACCTGCAAACAAAGTACAATGATATGTTGCTCATGATTCAGGGAGGTCAGCAAGCTCAAGCCCAGGTAGCACAAGCTGAGGCTCAGCAGAATCATCAATACTGTGAAATCTGCAAGGTGGACAACCATGACACTGAAGGTTGTGGATATTATACTGCCGGAGTAGCCTACATCAACCAGCAGATACTGCAAAACCAGAGATTTAACCCGGTCTACGCTTCGCAATGGCAAAATCACAACCAAAATACAAGTCAGAATTCTGGTCAACAGAACATAAATCAAGGGCATAACCAACAGTAATTCGGGAGGAATCCGAACCAAAACAACGGAGGAAACTTCCAGGCCCAATCAAGCCAACCCCTTGAGTTTCAAGGTGGCCAAGACAGCTCTGCAAAGTCAACTATGGAAGAGATGATGCTCACCTACATGAAAAGTCAAGATGCGATAACAAGGAACTAGAGACACAGTTGGGCCAGCTAAAACAAGATGTTACTAGCATGAGCGCATCGATGAGAAATATCGAAACTACTCTGGCCCAGATGGTGACTCCAAGACCGCCAGGTACACTCCCGAGCAACACAGAGAACCCAAGAAATAGGGGAAGCCATAATGTGAATGCTATCACATTGAGAAGTGGGACCTAGTTGCCAGATCCCACCCCAACACCTAGAAAAATTCAAGAGGAAAGTCAGGAGAAAGGAGAGTCAAGTCAAGGAGAAGAACTCGGTGAAACAGGGCAAACTCCTGACTGAGCAATTGATGATGTAGATCCACAAGATCAATACCTCACAAATCCAGTAGTTTTAAAGCCACTATTTCCAAAACGGGTGAAGATGCCAAGAAACAAATGCTCAGATGCCCAATTTGAAAAGTGCCTGGAGGTGCTTAGACAGATCACCATTAATATTCCACTGGTGGAAGCACTAGATGAGATGCCGAAATACCACAAATTCTTCAAAGAGATCTTGTCCAACTGATCCAGGCTACAGGAGTGCACTCAAGTGAAGATGAATGGTGAATGCAGTGCTATTATTCTGAACAAGTTGCCTCAGAAGGCGAAAGACCCAGGGAGTTTTACTATCCCTGTTGGGATAGGTCACCATCAAGCACTTGTATCCTTATGTGATTTGGGAGCAGGGATCAATCTTATGCCGCTATCTGTTTATAATACCTTGAAGATTGGTCAGATGAAAAAGACTTCAATGTCCCTGCACCTAGCTGATAGGTCGGTGGTATACCCTGATGGAGTGGTGGAGGATGTCCTGGTAAGAGCAGGAAAATTCATTTTTCCTGCTGACTTTGTAATATTGGATTATCCAGCAAACCGAGCAGTCCCACTAATATTAGGGCGACCATTTTTAACTACTGCCGATACTGTGATCCATGTGAAGAGTGGACTAATCAAGATGACAGTGGGGGATCAAACCATAGTGTTTGATGTGCACAGAACTTTGAAAACCCCTAACCCGAAGGTAAGTGTTTCATTGATCTCGGTTCTGCCTGAAGCAATTAATGCTGTTGTCCCGCTTATGTGCAGTGACAAATACCGAAATCATTATGAAGAAACAGAGGAAGAAGAAAGGAAAGTAGTAGATGGAGAAGCTAGCCACCAAGAAGCGAAAGCCATGCATTTTCGAGTGGTGGAGCATCTGTACGGAGAGGACACGCTTAGTGCACCAAAAGTGTCATCTGTTATTGAGCCGCCCACACTGGAACTAAAGACATTGTCGTCCCACTTAAAGTATATTTTCTTAAGCCAAGGGAACAAGCTCCCGGTCATCATATTGTCATCATTAACTGAATGGCAGGAAGAGCAGTTGATTTGTGCTGCAAAAGCACAAGGGAGCCATCGGGTGGACTTTAGCTGTATAAAGGGTATCAGCCCAACGTATTGCACCCACAAGATCATTCTTGAAGATGAACAGTATGGATCAGTGGAACACCAAAGGCGGTTGAACCCCGCGATGAAGGAAGTGGTCAAAAAGAAGATCTTGAAGTGGTTGGACGCATGAATAATATTTCTCATATCTGATAGTAAGTGGGTCAGTCTTGTGCAATATGTCCCCAAGAAAGGGGGGATGACAGTCGTTGCAAATGCCAAGAATGAACTGATCCCATCAAAAACTGTAGTATGATGGAGAATTTGCATGGATTACAGAAAGCTTAACAAGGCAACCCGAAAGAACCATTTTCCACTTCCATTCATCGATCAGATGCTCGACCAACTAGCAGGGAATGAGTTCTACTGCTTTCTGGACGGTTACATCGGATACAACCAGATCCATATCGCACCTGAAGACCAGGAGGAAACCACGTTCACATGCCCCTACGGAACGTTTGCCTTTAAGAGGATGCCATTTGGGCTATGCGACGCACTGGCCACGTTCCAGCGATGTATGATGGCGATATTCAGTGACATGGCTGAAGATTTCTTGGAGATCTTCATGGACGATTTTTCAGTCTTTGGGAAGTCATTCGATGGATGTCTGAGTCACTTGGACCAGGTGCTAAGGAGAAGTGAAGAATGCAATCTTGTGTTGAACTGGGAAAAATGTCATTTCATGGTGAAGGAAGGCATTGTACTCGGTCATCACATATCCAGAGAAGGCATGCAAGTCGACAAGGCAGAAATTGAAGTAATATCGAGCTTACCACCTCCGAATTCAGTGAAAATGGTAAGGAGCTTCTTGGGCCATGCCGGTTTTTACAGAAGATTCATAAAAGACTTCTCCAAATTAGCACAACCACATTGTGCATTATTGGAGAAGGACGCCAAGTTTGACTTTACTGCAGATTGCCTTAACGCCTATGAGGAACTGAAGAGGAAGCTATTGTCAGCACCGATTGTCATATCTCCAGATTGGAATAAACCGTTTGAGGTGATGTCTGACGCGAGCGACTATGCATTAGGTGCAGTGTTGGGACAGAAGCAAGACGAAATATTCCACGAATTATTGGCCAACCATGTTTAAAGATGCACACGAATTTGTGAAATCTTCCGACAGATGTCAGAGGACGGGAAACATTTCCCGTCGTCATGAGATGCCTTTGACTTATATTTTAGAAGTCGAGCTTTTCAATGTCTGGGGTATTGACTTTATGGGACCCTTTCCCTCATCTTTCGGAAAAAAATATATAATCGTTGCGGTTGACTATGTATCCAAATGGGTCGAGGCTGAAGCGTGTATAGCCGCTGATGCCAAAACCGTCATACATTTTATAAAGAAAAACATTTTCTCACGATTTGGTGCTCCACGAGCTATTATTAGTGACAGGGGCACACATTTTCGCAACAAACTATTTAAAGCTATTGCAAAGAAGTTTGGGGTAAAATATAAAATGTCTGTTGCATATCATCCTCAAGCTAATAGGCAGGCTGAGGTTGCGAACCGCGAGATAAAACAGACATTGAAGAAGATGGTACGTCCTTCGCGTAAGGATTGGTCTTAATGGCTGGATGATGCGCTCTGGGCGTGTCGAACTGCCTACAAAACTCCACTACAGATGTCGCCCTACCAGCTTGTGTTTGGGAAAGCGTGCCACCTCCCAGTTGAGATTGAGCACAAGGCCTTCTGGGCCATCACTAAGTGTAACCTTGAGCTCGAAAAAGCGGGATCTAAACGACTCCTTGAGCTTGAAGAGGTGCAAGAGTGGAGACGTGAAGCATATGAGAGCAACAAGATATACAAGGAAAAGACCAAAGGCTGGCACGACAAGCACTTGATTAAACGGACATTCGAACCTGATCATCTAGTCTTACTGTTTAGAGCTAGACTTGCTTTGCACCCTGGCAAACTCAAATCGAGGTGGTCAGGGCCATTTAAAATACTAACTGTTTTTGATAGTGGTGCAGTAGAGCTTTTGAATCCTCGAGACAACTCGACCTTCATTGTGAACGGTCAACAGGTGAAGCATTATTATGGAGCCGATCAGGGAGAAAAGGTCGGAATGATAGAGGCGTGGGCTATTGAGCTGGTAGAACTTGAGGAGGCCTGCTAAAGGGGTGTCATTCCGTCCAGCTCAACGACGTTAAACAAAGCGCTAATGGGAGGCAACCCAGGCATGTCTCATGTCAACAAATGTTAAATTGTTTGAAATAAGTACTGTAAATCTAGCAATGTGTAATTGTGGTGTGTGCTTCGTACACACCACTTGTTGTGCTTTTGACATATTCGTGGCAAGTGTGTAGGCAAATAGGTGAAGGAATGGTCGAGTAAGAGGCAAGGAATTAAGGGACAGCACTTCCAGAGGTGTAACGATCGTTACAATACTGTAACGGTCGTTACAGTATCAAAACCCAACTTCCCGAGACCTATAACGATGCTGTAACGATGGGAGCAACGGTGATGTAACGATGGTGCAACGATCGTCACATCACTGTAACGATCGTTACAGTGCATGGTTAGTGGATAAAAAGGAGTGGACGCAAGCCAAAACGTTGTCGTTTGTTGACGATGTAACGATTGTTACAGTGGTGTAACGATCGTTACAAGATTTTGCAAAGAATACAGTGGGCTGCAACGATGGATGTAACGATGATGTAACGATCGTTACACGACTGTAACGATCGTTACAATCCGCGATTCTGCAGCAAATAAAAAGGGTTTATGAACCCTTATCTCTTCACACACACCTCCACTCCCGATTCCAGGCGATTTCCAGTGACTCCAAGCACCCAATCCAGCCAATCTCGCCAGCCAATGTCCAACACAAAGGTTAGGGTTTGCTCTATTACTTATTTGCATTATCTTTACTCGATTGCAAACCCCCACACCCCACAACCATATTGTTTGGGTGAGCTTTGGAACCCTAGAACCAAAAAGAGGTTAAGTGCATCAAAATGGCCCCCAAAATAGCTAGAACCGCGAGGGCTAAAGCTACAGCCGGTGCGAGTACCTCAAAGAAGAGAAAAACTACCAATTTCGTTGAGAACCAAACCTCGGTGATTTTGGCCCGTCGACCACAAGTCCCACCTCATGATGAACCACCAACCCCAAAGGAGGTATGCAATCCTTGTTTGAATTTTGCAGGTGAAGAAAAACATAATTACATGAAGGAACTACACAAAAAAATTCAGCCTAATAAGTTTTTCAGTAAGCAAGCACTGATTAAACTTGGAATTCTCGAGTCGCTCAAGGGAAAAGCGAAGGTGATTGGGTGGCCGAGGATGCTCAGTTGGAGAGTTCCGACTTTTGAAGACCTCACCCAAGAGTTCCTGGCGACTCTCGTATTCATTGAAGACAACAGGTTCATGTACTTCAGGTTATGCAATCGACGATTCTTAATCGAGAAGGGCAACCTCACCTACATAAGGAGGCTGAGAGAAATATTGCATACAACAAACCAAAGTCAGTAGCAATGTGGAGTGAGCTGACCGGGGAAGATACATTTAGAGGGCGGAATTATGCATCAGCACTCCCGAATGAAGAAAGGGAATTGGTATATGTGCAGAGGGTGCTTTCGAGCTCCCTATTCGGACGAGGGATGTCAATTGAGAAGATTAACGCTAAGGAGCTCAAGATACTCTATGCCTTAAAAAAGGGGATAAGAGCCCCGTGGGAAGATGCCTTGTGGTCGCACTTCCAAGAGTTGGCAAAGAGAGAAAAAGGCGACATCTTGTGCGGGGCACTGGTGACCCAACTGGCCTTATTCATACCACTTGATATTGATGAGAAGATTTGGTATGAAGATCGAACAGAGGCAAGTGCCCTGGATAGCGAAAGAAGAGAAGTGGTAACAGAGGCGGGATTTATCAAGCTCCAACAAATCTATGAAGAGATAGACAACCCTGGAGGTCAGAAGAAGAAAAAGGTTCGCAGAGCATGAAGCAGCCGGTCGACTGAGGAACCGCAAGTGGTATTAGAGGTGACGGAGGACGAAGAGGTAGGAGCAGAGGAAGAGTACGAGGACGTGGACTCCTTGGAGGCCAGATTTCAAATGTTGAGCTACGACTTCTACCAATATCGGGAAACAAATGAGGAACATTGGAGGACCAATGAAGAGCACTGGGCGGACTACTACAGGCGTCAACGAGAAGAGGACCTGTACAAGAAAGAAATGGCAGCGAAATGTGAGCGTATGATCAAAGCAAGTGAGGAGTCCACAGAGGCGATGACCGATCTGACAGCCCTAATACGGGCTAACTTTCCGCAACACGGACAAGCACCCTCCTCAAGTCAAGGCCATTACCCAGGATTCTGCAATCCGGGTGTAGGTAGCCACTGACCTGTTTAATTCCAAAAGAACACTTGCCATGTAAATATGTTTGAGTCCGTGTCATTTTGTGTTTGTGGTCGTGTCAAGACTTAAATCATGTTGGAATGTCGATAAGAAGCATAATGTTTTGAGCCGGGTGTCTAATTCCCAAGGATGAGATCGTTGTTTACTTGAACAGTTGACTGTGTATGTGGAGCCGTATGTGGGTCGAGAACTTGAGTAAATATTGTTTGCTTACGGGTGGGAAAGTTGTCGTGACCTTTACTCTATTATCACCCAATGCACATATAGTAACCACGAGCTGTACGTATATCTTGAGAGTCCGGTTAGTGCTATCGACCGTCTAGGAGCACCCCGGGGAGAGATTTCGTAGGCCATCTTTGGAACGTTTGAGCCCAAAAGAGCCTACCTTGAACATGATGTGCCCCTAGTACCCAATGTTGAGCCAAATAGCCGTTTTCTTAACCCTTAACATTATAAGCTTATGTGTCCTTTCGTTTCTATATCCACCAATCATTTTGAACATTTGCATCAATGCTTAGTTGCTTACTTGAGTCGGGGTTCGAGTTGGGACACCTAGATCATGTTTAGGAATGGGGGGAATGGCAAGGATTTGGGAGAATTAGGAAATAAAAAAAGAGAAAAAATGGGTTAAGTTGAAAAGTCTTGCCACGGTACAACTTTCGAACTTGGGCATGCGAAAAAAAAATGATGATGGTAATAACAGCAGCCCAAATCCGAAGAAAGCCGATCTTCAAAGAAAAAATATAATATAATATAATAAAAAAATGGATATTTCGGGTTTAAAAAGTCAAAAGTTGCAAGGTTACAATTTGCAATATTAAGGGCAAAAATTTCGGGATAAAAAAGGTAAGGGAGTCGAGTGTGTTGCAGGATAGGTGAATGATAGGATGAGAACCACTAGGGGAGCGATTGTGTATTTGGGTTTGTGAGGAAAAGCAACCTGGTATTGATGCGTTTATTGACCTTTTGTTTGTTTTTAATCCTCTAAAAAAATTCCTACCCGAGCCTAAGCCTAACGTGACAAGTCATTTGATTAAGTCCTACACGTGGAATCGCCCGGGACCCTGGATTTTTCCGAAAGCGAGGAAACTTCGGGTCGAATATAGTAATCGGTTAGCTTAAGGTTGAGGATGGTGCGTGTGTGAACGCATGTGTGTATCGTTGATAGTGGAATTTTATCAAATGATGGTTTCTTCTCTCCTTAAGTTTTGGTATTTATGAAAGTTTCTCGAGCCCGTATGTCTTTGAGTCCACAGTTAAAGGTTCATATGGTAGTGATGAGGGCATTTGACGTCGAAAAGCTCACAAAATGCTATGAATTGACTTTCCAATATGAAGACAGTCTAGTTGAGTCTTTATTGTTTTTTTTTTTTTTTGGGTTGGGGGCTCTTTCCTACAAAACCCTCGGGAGAAGACCGAGCTTCCCCTACGGAGTTAACTTCGGGGTTTGCTTGTATTGCACACTCGGTCAATTCTGTGCAAAGCTTACACGTTTATCGAGGACGATACAGCTTTAAGTTGGGGGTGTTGATGTGGGCCCGTATGGAGTCCCGTGTCATTGATCCGCCCCCACATTTAGAGCCGGATTGGCTTCGTCACGGGCTTAAAGAGCCCAATTTGTACCACTTTTACGCCCTCGGGTGTGTTGGTGTGAATGTGCAGATTACAGGTAAAAAGGGTCAACAAACCGAGCGAACGCGAGGAGTCGGGAAAGCAAGATAGCAAGAGACAAGGAATGGGCAGAAGTGACGATCGCTACATTGATGTGACGATCGTTACAACAGTGTAACGATCGTTACAGTGATCGTTACACTATTCAAATTCGGGACAGTGAGCTGTAACAAAGCTGTAACGACGGTTTAACGCCGCTGTAACGACAATGTAACGATCGTTACACCACTGTAACGATCGTTACACCTGCCAGACGCAAAAGGGGCTATTTACTACAGACTCGACGCGTTGTTGGAGACCCAGAGAGTATTGGGAGAGGAGACGAGCTACAGCAGAGGGAGAGAAACGAACTTGATCAAGCAAGGAGCAATTGGGGGCATTTGAGAGAAGCTCTAATGCGCTCAAGGGAGATCAAGGTGCAACCACACGACGCGTAGCAACCCAAGGATCAAGAGAGCATCCATCTTCAAATATTTTCAACCTTTTGGTTCTAGGGTTCTTTGTCCACTCTCTTATACATTGTTTCTATGATTTGTGGATCTAGCACCATGATTATGCGCTAACTACCCTTAATCATGGGTGCTAGGTTTCGAACTATGTTACTTTGAGAATTTTAATTATGAATTAAGTATTATGTGCATGTATGATTGATTCGGAGTTCTTAATGCTTGCGATAGTCGTTGACGAATGATTATTGTTTGATAAAGTCATGTTGTCGAGTCCGAGAGGACCGGTGGGTGACGGACTTGCTTCGAGCCGAAAAGGTTCAAGTCTTCGGAACCTTTACCCTGTTTATGCATAGCTTAACGCGGGTTCTTGTTAGTGACATCCCTGAGAGGGGTGGAAATTATCCCGAGCTTAGACTAACACCACACCGAGAGGAGGTGTTAGTGACATTGTTGCATAAGGTTCAGCATATTCACATTTTACTAAACCCATAGTTGAGATTATCTTAGTGACATAGTGACCTAGCACCCATGGTTCCACGTCTGAATAGTTTCTATAAAGCGTCTCGCATTTATTGTTATAATTTATATAAGTTAAAAAGGCATATCAAATTAATAGTTATCTACGTATCCCTGATCTCCTGATATAAGCTGATGTTATAAGTTGATCTCTGTGGATTCGACCCGGTCTTACCGGTTATCACTTGTAACGACCGCGTGCACTTGCGCGTTATCGGGTGCCTGTAGACCACTGTCTACAGGCCCAACAACGGGAACTGGAGCCGGCGAAACGGGAACTAGAACGGACTCCACAATTACAAAAATATTTTAAAATCTGATCGGAAAATTGAGGACAAACGTGTATTGAAAAAAAAAAGTCAACACTTTACACTTGAAGACTGCGCACAATAGAAAGTGCGTCGGCCTTAGCTAGTGCCTGCGCACATTGATAGGTGCGTTGTCCTTAGCTACGGTTGCACCTGCGCAGTTCTTCACTTTTGTTTGCGTATTTGAAAGTGCATTGTTCTGGCCTTAGCTAATGCCTGCGCACAAAGGTTGTGCATTTTCCTTGCCTTAGCTAATGTCTGCGCACGTGCTCTATGTGCGCAGGCTATTGTGATTGATGCAAATTAGGAAAGAAATCATACCTGATTTCTCGATTAATTGCATTGACCATCATGATTTATTTGTCCTGGTTTATTTGTTACCTTATTTGTGCATATCTTTAATTCTGTCTTTATGGTGTAACATGGCTTCCTAAATTAGCCTCTTGTAATCTTGTATAAATAGACACATTATCATGAAATAAAATCAACACAAACAATTCTGTTTTTCTACATGGTATCAGAGGAAATCATCTATACCATTTCATCTTAAAATCTATTTCGTTCTAAAATTAAAATGGTGGAAGCAGTAGGGGGGGGGGGGGGGGGGGGGGGAAGTGATGGAACAGTCGTTCACACAATAGGAACGACCATGCAACCATCAAATCCATATCTTCTACATTCATCAGATCACCCGGCGTTATCCTTCGCGTCAGAATCATTGAGTGATTCTGGTGAGAATTACTACACCTGGAGACATCAAGTGATGAACGCACTAGAATGCAAGCATAAAATGGGGTTTGTGAATGGAACCCTACCTGAGCCTACAACCGATGATCCAAACCATCAAAGTTGGATACAGTGCAATTCCATGGTAAAATCCTGGATGGTGAACTCGTAGTGTAAGGAGCTGAGAGACGGAGCGATCCACGCGACTACGGCCCGAGAAATCTGGGTGGTCCTGGAACAGCGCTTCACGCAAGGGGTGGCTCCAAGGGTGTACACACTCAGACGCACCATAGCTCTGCTCCAGCAAGATAGGCAAGCAGTCTCTGTGTATTATGGTAAGTTAAAGAAAGCTTGGTCAGAACTACAAGGACTTCGCCCACTACCGATGTGCTTTTGCGGGAAATGCACATGTGATGTTAATGGACGGAACAGGGCCACGAGGGACGAAGAGAGAGTTTGCGACTTTCTCATGGGGCTCGACGAGGAGTTCGGGACTGTGCGCTCTCACATCCTGAGCATGGATCCAATGTCGAGGATCGGCCGTGCCTATTCGGTGGCAGCACAAGAAGAGATGCAGAGAGGCGCGATGACCAGACGAGATGCTCCGTTCGAATCTGTGGCGCTGGTTAGCCACCAAAGCAGTGGAGGCGGTCGACACAGAGGCGAGGAGAGGCGTGACCGGAGCTCCCAACGCTGCAGCCACTGTGGCAAATCAGGGCACGAGATTGAGTCGTGCTTCGCCCTTGTCGGATATCCGGCTCACTGGAAGGTCCCTGGCGGCGGCATCGGAGGTTCACGAGGAGGTAAAGGCCACGGGCGAGGAGGCACACCGGCAAATTGAGGAGCAAGAATTGCGGCCATAGCTGTTGGAGATTTGCGTTACCTACCTCCTGGAATTGACAAAGAAGGAGGACAAAGCTCTGTGGGGTCAATTGTTGCATCTGATGGACAGAGCCATATAAGCTCTCATCTTGGCATAGGTGGGCCGAACCAGCAAGGCCCAATTGCAACCTCCCATCAATCCATGGTCCATTTTGCAAATTAACTAACACATGCCCAGTAAGCCCATTTATTAAATTTGTTGTCCAGGCACGCCAGTGACTCAACTCCATTTGCTGGTGCATCCATTAATCCCGTGAGCAACAATTTTTCTGGTAACATTCACACACCTTGGGTTATTGACTCGGGGGCCATAAATCACATTACAAGTGACAAGAGTACTTTATTAAATATTTTAACCAACTCGAATTTATCACCTGTCGAGATGCCAAATGGTGATCATGCCCCCGTCATCGCTACTGGAGAAATAAATTTTGAAAAAAATTTGGGACTTAAAGAAGTCTTATTGATTCCACGATTTTGCTTCAACCTTTTGTCGGTCAGTCAGATTACTCGAGATCTTGAATATGCACTAATATTTTATTCGACTTGTTGTATGATACAGGACTTACAATCGAGGATGCTGATTGGGACGGGTAGGATGCGAAACAGACTCTACTATTTGGAACCAATGACGACAGGAAAGGCTTTGATGGCTCATGGGCGAGATAGTATTCAGTTATGGCATCGACGCTTGGGGCATATTCCGGTCAATCGGTTGTCTCTAATTCCTAGTTTACCGCTCTCTACGAATAAACACGGATTATCGGTGTATGATGCATGTTGTAGGGAAAGGAACACTCGTTCAGTTTTTCCAATCCGAACGAATAAGACTACACATATATTTTAGTTAATACATTGTGATATATGGGGATCGTATCACACCCCTTCGTTGTCTGGATGCCATTATTGTGGATGACTTAAGCAGGGCAACAAGGGTATTTTTAATGAAAAAAAAAATCTGAAACGAGAACTCATCTCCTCCAATTCTTCCATTGGGTGCACAGACAGTTTGAGAAACAAGTTAAATGCCTACGCACGGACGGGGGGCGCAAATTTCAGCACCATGACCTACTAACACACTATAGCACCACCGGAATGGAGTTGCAGACAAGTTGTGTTGGTACACCCCAACAAAATGGGGTCGTGGAGAGAAAACATCGTCACCTGCTCGAAGTCGCCCGAGCACTTCATTTCCAATCAAGATTCTCAAAGAAATTTTGGGGAGAATGTGTTCTCACCGCAGCATACCTGATTAATAGGATACCTCTCCAAATCATACAGAACAAGACACCATTTGAAGTATTGTTCGGAAAGCAACCCATTTATGACAACTTGAGAAGTTTCGGGTGTCTATGTTATACACATAACCAAACTCGAGATAAGTTCGACGCTCGATCATCTCCAGGAATTTTTGTGGGCTATCCAAAAGGGCAAAGGGGGTATCGCGTCTACGATTTGGAATCATCCACCATCGTGACATCACGTGATGTCCAATTTTGGGAAAACGTGTATCCTGGAGATCGATGCATGGCCCCTAACACCGAATCACCAGGTTGGGCTATTGACACATTCGTTCACAATAATGACAATGATAATACACACCCTGCTCCTAATACATCCACCCCGGATCAAAACCTTGAAGATCCTGAGCCAGTCAACTCCAATATCACACTACAAGCCAGGAGCCGTCAGAGCCAGTTCTTGGGAAGCGGATTCGCACTATGTCAAAGCGACTCAGTGGCTATGAATATACTTTACCACCTTCGATTTCAGCATCTGAGTCTGTTTCACTCCCTACACCGCCTTCGGCAAACTCGACGGTATATCCTCTCACTCAAACTATTTCGTATAACAGATTTTCACCAACTCACCGTGCATTTTTAGCGGCCATTTCCTCCATGGATGAGCCTAGAAGTTTTCTCCAGGCAATGAAACATGACCATTGGAGGGACGCCATGAAGCAAGAGATTGCTGCTTTAGAGGCTAATCAGACATGGGAATTAGTCACCTTACCACCTGGAAAAAGAGTCATTGACTCTAAATGGGTTTACTAGATCAAGTATCTCCCGAATGGCTCCGTTGAACGTTTTAAGGCACACCTTGTTGCTAAAGGCTACACACAAATTGAAGGGATAGACTTCACAGACACATTTGCTCCAGTTGCTAAAATGGTTACTGTCTGTTGCCTTTTAGCTATTGATGCTGTTAAAAATTGGTCGTTGCACCAACTAGATGTAAACAATGCATTTTTACATGGAGACCTGAATAAGGAGGTTTACATGAAGATACCAAAGAGGTTCGCTAAACAGGGGGAGTCTCGAGTATATCGATTGCAAAAGTCGTTGTATGGCCTGCGACATACATCTCGCAATTGGTACCACAAATTCACTGAATCCATCAAGTCTCTTGGGTACAAGCCTTCAACAACAGATCATTCCTTATTCACCCTCACAAAAGGTACATCATTCGTTGCAGTCCTTATTTATGTGGATGACGTGATCGTCACAGGATCGGACCCCATACGCATACAAGAAATTAAGGAGCACTTGGATGCGCAATTCAAAATAAAAGATTTAGGAACATTGAAGTACTTCTTGGGACTGGAAGTTGCACGATCATCAACGAGGATTGTTCTCACCCAAAGAAAATACACCCTTGACATCTTGGCTGACAGTGGTTTTACAGGATGTAAACCAGCATCCTTTCCTCTTCCACAGCAACACAGACTCTCGGCCAACACAGGGGATGACTGCCCTAATCCAGGTCAATATCGCAGGCTCGTGGGGAGGCTATTATATCTAATCATCACACGCCCCGACATTAGCTATGTCGTCCACGTACTTAGCCAGTTTATGCAACACCCTAAACAACTGCATCTAGATGCCGCTCATCATGTACTCCACTATCTCAAGAGTAGTCCAGGATAGGGAATACTGCTACCAACCTCCAACTCACTCTCTATAGTTGCATATTGTGACGCCGACTGGGCTGGTTGCCCAGACACTCGACAATCCACTACTGGGTTCATTATCTACCTAGGTTCCTCTCCGGTTTCATGGTGGTCAAAGAAACAAAGTGTGGTCTCATGCTCCTCCGCTGAAGCAGAATATAGAGCAATGGCCGCTACTAGCAAAGAAAACATTTGGCTTCGACAACTCCTGCAAGATCTTCATGTCCCGCAAAAGCAACAAGTTCCCCTCTTTTGTGACAATCGCTCAGCCATCCACATTGCTTCGAATCTGATCTTCCACGAGCGCACCAAACATATAGAAATTGATTGTCACTTTGTTCACCAACAATTACAAGCCAAAGTATTAGAACCTCAAGCGGTCACCAGCAAACACCAACTTGCAAACATCTTCACCAAGGGACTCGGACGAGACCGCTTCCATGAACTTCTTGTCAAGTTGGGCATTGCAGACATACATGCTCCAACTTGAGGGGGAGTATTGTGATTGATGCAAATTAGGAAAGAAATCATACCTGATTTCTCGGTTAATTGCATTGACCATCATGATTTATTTGTTACCTTATTTGTGCATATCTTTAATTCTGTTTTTATGGTGTAATATGGTTTCCTAAATTAGCCTCTTGTAATCTTGTATAAATAGGCACATTCTCATGAAATAAAATCAACACAAACAATTCTGTTTTTCTACACAGGCGTTAAGACAATATGGTGTAGTGTGCAGACCGCATTAAATTGGCTTTCCTTGACTTATAGATATGCAAACTAAATTTAATTAAGGGGATCCGCATGTCACGTTTTTCCCTTAATTTATTATCATATATAGCCCACAAAAAATGATTATATTATCTGTAATAAGTTGTTCGGATACGAACACATTCTGAATACCCTGAAACAACATGGTCCATCAACAAGCACAAATAATTGGCAAGAACTTTAGTAATTATTTTATATACAACATAAAACGTCGATATCCACCAGTAATTCAAGCCATTATTATTCCATATTTTAACAAATTCAGCCATTTTATTACAAGAAAATCGTATTATTATATAAAAAAAAGGTCCTACGACTAGATTATTTAAAACCACTTTCTAAATGTAAGAAATATCTGATCAGATTGAAGGTTGAGAACTTTATTGAAAGCAAAGTAGGAGCAGCTGCTTCCTTGTCCACTTGGGCAGTGAGTGAAAGGGCCCACAGTAACACGTGGCAGAAAACTAGCCCACATCTTCCTCCAGCGTGGTACATCCAAAATCCAATACTAGAAAGTGTAGCAAAGAGAGTAGGGACCAAACAGCCTGTCTTGGTGTCTCTTCAATAGCGTGTTTCATTTCTTATAAATACATCACTTTACTTCCTATTCTCATATATTATTACTAATTAAAACCAACACTTATTACCTTCCTTTTATAGCCAAACACCTCTCAGTATCAAAAGCCATATATGGATAACATATTTTCCCCTACTCCCACTCCCACTGCCGCTGGCTCGTCGTCCCCCGACTCGTACCAATCTCAATCTCAAGGCGATGACTCCTCGGTGATGCTCGCCTCGAGCCATCCCAAGAAGAAGTCCGGGAGGAAGAAGTTCCAGGAGACCCGACACCCCGTGTACAGGGGAGTCCGGAGGAAGAGCTCTGGCAAGTGGGTGTGCGAGTTGCGGGAGCCCGTCAAGCAGGACAGAATATGGCTGGGGACATTCCCCACCGCTGAGATGGCCGCGCGCGCGCACGACGCGGCCATGCTCGCTCTCAGGGGGAGATCCGCGTGCCTCAACTTCGCGGACTCCCTCTGGAAGCTCACCATCCCTGACTCCAAGGATGTCAAGGTCATACAGAGGGCGGCAGCTGAGGCCGCCAAGAAGTTCCCGGTGCCAGCGGAGGAAGAGGGCAGGGAAATTCCTCTGCCCTCTTCCGCCTCCTCCTCCTCGTACTGCAATTACAATTACATGGACGAGGAGGAGGTTTTCGGGATGCCCGGGTTGCTGGACAGCATGGCGGAAGGGATGATGCTGCCCCCCCCCCCCCCCCCCCCCCCCCCGATCATTATTATATGGGAGGCGACGTGGAAGAAGAGGATGCTCATCACCATGACCTTCCCCTATGGAGTTACTCTCTTTGAATTTCAGTTTTATTACATTATTCCCCGTCGGTCGGTCTAGCTGAAAAATTCATCTCAATCTCAATATATATGGAAAGGATGGCCTGGTTGAGGATTCCTTCCTTCAATAATATCACACAACTGCTGCAGATGCATATCGAAGACGAAGAAGAAGCTATCCAGAAGCAGCTGGCTGGAGAGACTCAAATTAGGGCAACTTTAATAGACTGAGGGCATCATCAACACTTGCTGAAACCCTAATAACAGAGTTCAAACCGGAGCAAGGGTTAATTTAGGTCGATTCCACTAGCGGCTGTGAAATAGGTACGTGTTAATTAATTACAATATTAGAGGTTAATCAGATCATTAGAGGCTGACCTAAGCTAGATTTCAGCCAATAGGTTCACATTTCTCCACAGTACTTGACCTATAGCTAACTACCTAATATTATAGAATAACACCAAAAGGATATATTGATTAATTAACATCCACCCACATGCTCGGCCCTGCAGCTATATATACATGTATATCATGGTATCAGAGTTATAAGCGATTTTTGGTATATATACAAGAAAATAGCTGCATCAACACCTTTTCAAACATCATGAATTGAGCAGAAAAGGTTAAAACAAACGAATTAATAACCATATAGTTGAATCAAATGGATTGGTTTGTCCGAAAACAAAAAACATAGCTGACTGATGAGAGTGAGAGAGGTGCTTTAGGGTTGGCTAAAACAGTAGTGGGTGGTGAGTGAGAAATGAGAAATACGTAGAGTGACATGGAGGACCCATGACCCATCATCTGTGAAAGCCACTATACCTAAACTTACACGCGAAAACACAGACACTCCACATATTCGTCCACAGTGGCAAACAGGAAGGGACCACACACCCAATATTCATTCACTCCTTATATAGATCAATATCTATGTATACTTGCTATATGCATATATATATATATATTAACATCTCTCTCCTTCAACTCAAAACCAAATCCAGCAGATGCATGTACATGTATTAACATCTCCGAGGAGGAGCTCTAGATTCCCGAGTCCAAAGATATATGTAAGGAAGGATGGACAAGAATATAGGAAGTTTTGGGGATGCCTACTCAATTTATGGCGGAAGGGATCAGCAGACGATAGACTTGGATCGGAATGTTGAGTGTCCTTACGGAATACAATTAGTTTTGGAGACAATATCTTGATTGTATAAACATATAAGAGGCGTAATTGGGTGAGAAGCACTTGAACCACATTGGCTGACTTGTGCTAAGCTGGCAGGCGCGGAGAAAAAATACTTTTTCCTATTCAATTGTTACAACACTCTCCCGATAGCGTAACAATTTTCCTTTTAAGTTATAATATGAAAGTCGATCACCTTCTCACGTGGCGCCCTCATATTAATTCTTATAATTTTCATTCCTCCTGTATTTCTCACAGGAGTACATCCCTATATATATATGTATGCAGTAATTAAGGTTACCTAAACTATTAATCTCAACAACATACGGTAAATTTAAACCCTAACTAGTAGCTACGAATTCAACCTACATTTTCCATTTATTCTTCTTGAGAAAATCGCTTTATAGATCCAAATTCGGGTAAGACAACGTCCCATGAGCAATCAACACACTAAATGCTAAACAAAGGTAAATAACAGTAAAAACAACAAAAAAAAATCTCTGAAAGACCAAACTAATACAGAGTCTCAAACTCCCTAATTTAGAAACTCGGGAGCGAGAACTAGACCTATCACCTTGAGCCCAATTCGTGCATGCCTCTGCATCAGGAAAGGCTACCGCCAACCAGAGTCCCAGCGTAACCCGAGCACCACCAAAAGGTTCAGCCATATCTCATATCTAAGATCTGGAAAGCCTCCAAATACCCGAACCTCCGCCCCACAACTCTGCCACTCTGACAGCACCTTTCCGCCGAGATTACGAATTAGATCTCAGCAATATCTTACCCTCTGAGCACTCCAAATTTGCACGAGATTTCTTCAAAAAAAAACTGCACCACACAAAAACCCTTTTAGTGAAAAGAAAATAATTGGTCGTCGGGACGTCTCATCCGGAGACTGGCGCCGCCGCCGACGACCCAAAGAAAGAGGAGCAAAGAGACTTTTCTAGCGAGAGCGTTTAGAGAGAGAAAAGAGAGAGACTTACCATAATAAACAAATCATGATTATAACCTGTTCCATACTATTCAAAACTATTTAGTTGAGATTTCTTCATGCGTTGATAGCCATATACAACAATTTTTCATTAATCATTTGAAGCAATCTTTCAGTACGTATATATAGGTTTACCCTTGCCCTTTCTGAAGGTTCGATACAAGGCTTCCTTTATCAACGTAAAGCAGTCGACTCCATTTGTTAGAACAACTTCCATTAAGTCTCTGCACCTGTCTTTTTTTTTTTTTTCTATTCTCGCTTTCTGAGACCCTCTTTAATTTTCGTAAGACACTAAACGTAAAGCGACGACGAGGTACTTGAATATTCTAAGACATGTCATATTTTTCAAACGATCTGAAATTGTGTAATTGTTATTGTTATTGTTATTGCATACATCCTTCTCGATGTGTATTACCAATTTATCATTTAAGCATTCGTCTCTAATTTTGTAAATCATTTTTGACAATATTCTTTGCTGAAAATATTCTTTCAATCGGTAGCAATATGTCAATTAAATTAAGTGATACATGAATGAAAAAGTGTAAACTTTTGTAGATGTGATAATCTTCTCTGAAAATTTTTACTAATTATTCAACAATAGACAACTATATATCACTTTTAGTATCACAATGTATAACTCAGGCTGACTCCCAATCGCCTTAAGTTCTTTTTTTTATGTCTTTCTACTCCAATTAAGCAAGTTGAACCTAACTTATTAATGTTTAAGGAAAAAAAGAATTTTTAAAATAAAGACAAGAAAAAAGTAGGCTTGTGCTTATATCTAAGAACTGATTATCTATTTCAATTAAATTTAATTCATAAAGTTCACTTTACATTTATTGATAAAGTTTTTGTCTAACATCAGAATCTAAGCATAATTTTGCTTTAGACCAATAGCATATAATAAATAAATTGAATTAATGTATTTAAAATAAATAAATTAAATTAAGACACAAAATGATTATTTAAGTATTAAAACAAATAATATAAATTAAATATATTATCATAACAACAATAAAACGAATATTATAAATTGAACAAAAAATGTAATAATAAGTTAAATAATAATTAACAAATAATATAATTAGATCATCTTCTTTTAATATCCAAATTTAAAAGGTTCAAACAATATTAAAGAAAGAACTTAATAATATGATTAAAAAGTCTACTACTACACAATTATAAAATTTTTGTCAATAGTAAAAGCAATTAAACCCTTGATCTCAACAAGAACAGTAGGGTTAAACCATAATTTTATCACAAAAATTTTCTTTGATAATTTTATGGATATGAAAAATCAAGATAGAACATATATAATTTTACAGTTGATTAGTCTTCGGAGTTATCATGGAGTCATATATATAATATTCAGTAGTGGGACTCTGAGGTTTCTCTATTAATATAAAATGAATATCATGACTCTACGTGATGCTAAACGGGTCGAATTGAACATATTTAAAGATATTATTAGTGATGATCGTTGCTATTATTTCATCAAATATATATACATATAGACAGAAGATATATTGATTCGTGAAATCTCGTATAGGTAGGTATTAGGGTAGACAGTAAAGGACCACCAAAAGCATTTATCTCTCTTTCTCTGACCCCACTCACATCAATCAATGCATTCATGTCCACACATTTCACGTCGGCACAGCTCCCTCCCTCATGTACAATTACAATATATTTATCTTCACATTTCGCCTGCTCATTACCTACAGTAGTGGTCACTTTTAACTGATAAATAACTCCTCATCGTAACTTGTCTTCTAAGAAAAACTACATCTCCTAATTCACCTACAAACCCTTTCCATCATGCTCTCACCAAGGATTCGAAATTACAATATCTTATTTTAAATACATTATGATAAAAATTATTTTTCGTATATAAATTTTAGGGATAATGACAGTTGGCTACAGCCAACTATGTCGCGTTTCAAATTTAATACTCCAACTTTCAGTTTTTCGAATAACATACCTCAAGTTTAAATAAGCGACACATAGCCCAACGTCTGTTAAATCTAACTGATTTGGTATGTCAAAAAGTTTAAAATGCCCTTAATGGTTTTGGTCTCTTAAACCAATCTGATTGGTTCAATTTATATGATTATGAAATGACCATTTTGCCCCTGACTGAATACTCAATTTAACTAACTAATGGAGGGCAAAATTGACTTTTCAATTACACAAATAATAATTATAATTCTTTAATAATTATATATTATTATTATTATTATTATTAATTGATTATTAATATATAATATTAATAATAATCATTAAAACCTAATTAACACTAACTAAACCCTAATTAACACTAAACCTAAACCTAACCACCA